>CAMZMU010000052.1:46931640-47327617 GCA_947311845.1 Poa pratensis
CGCACGCCGCCGGCGACCGGAGATCTCGCTCCGCCGCCTAGCCCACACCTTCACCTCTTCGATTCCGGTAAGCTCCTCGCCGCTAGCCATGCCCGCGGGCTCTTCCATCCTCCTAGGCGAACTAGTTCATCCTTTTTGATGAACTGGTGCATCCTCTCCGATGAATTAGTTCATCTTCCTTGATGAACTAGTTCAACCTCCCGCTGAACCTAGTCGAAGGCTTAGATCCTCTATAGTTCCCCTTTACTGCATTTCTTGTTAATCTTGCGCGGATGCACTGCCATGCCCCGCATGCTCATACTCTTGATCTGATATTTATCTTCTATTTTTTGCTTTCCATAGATCTTCCCGCTTAGCACTTAGCTTCCAAATTGTGTTTCCCGACATTGCCTCTTTTCTCGCTCGCTTGTTCAAAACATTCCGAGATACTTACCTCGGTACAATTTTACCTCTCTGCAGAATATCTTCCGAGATGTCTTCCAGTAACACCTCGGACCCTGCCGACATTGTCGCCGAAGAAGGAGAGCGTGGCAGATGGGAGGGGTCCAACATCAACGAAGCCGACATCCAATGGCTAGTACAGACTCGGCGAATTCCAGCCGACGTAATATGTCGGGTTCCGAAGAATGAGGCCGAACTAGATCTGGAACCCGGCGAACGGGTAGTATTTCTTGCGCACTTCGAGCACGGGTTTGGCTTCCCAGCAAGCTGCTTCTTCCGGGCTTTCCTGGATAACTTCGGCCTTCAGCCACATCACCTGCCTGCCAACACCATCACCTAGCTCTCGGCCTACATCTCCTTTTCCGAGGGATACCTCGGTCTCTGGCCCACCGTCGACTCCTGGGCTAAGTACTTCCACCTTTGGAAACAGGTTATCCCGGATCTGGAGAACAAAGGTGCGCCGAAGGAAATGACCGCGTGTGGAGCAGCTTCCATCGCACCTCGGCGAGGCTTCGAGTTTCCCCGGATTTGGGGCTTGGAGTCCTGCCGAAAGTGGCAGAGAACATTTTTCTACGTGAAGAGTCTGGCACATGTTGATCTGCTCAACTTGCCGGAGTTCGCCATCGGCGCCCCCACAGCACAACTCAACTGGTCCTATGACCCGAAGGAGTCTATTCCCGAGATAAACCTGATCCATGAGGTTGTCCTTGCGCTCCAGAAGAAGGGGTGGGGTGCTGATGACCTCCTGCGAACTTTTATTACTCGCCGGGTTAATCCCCTTCAAAGCCGAGTCCACAAGATTTGCCACATGAGTGGCCGACATGACCCCACCCGGACCAGCACTCACGAGCTCAGCAAAGCTGCGGTCAAGAAACATGTCAAGGCCATCGCCAAGACGCAGATGGCCGAGGAATGGGAATGGGGTGTACAACCCTACGACCGAACTCGCCCTCCGCCACAAGTAAGCTACTTGCACTTCGAACTGACATGCTTTATCATCCGAAGTTATCTTTATACTGGCATCCACCCGGACTTACTTTCTTCTAATAACTCGATTTCTTTGTATTGACATTACAGAAATTCGTCCGTCAAACTGCGAAAGACGGAGCCAACCCTTCCGAGAAGTGGGGGAAAGACCGAGTTACCTCGGCTAGTTCCGAGGTTGAAGACCCGGATGACGAGGAGCACCTCGCGATTCCCCATGCCGGTGCCCCTTCCTCGGGTAAGGCTCTAGCCCGCACATCAATCCGAGATTGGTCCGATGATGATGACGATGACTGCCGAATCTTGGAGGCAATTGACGCTATTCCCATCTCCTATGCTCCCCCAGCACCTTCTGCTCCAGTCACCACAGACTCATGAGGCGCATCTCGAAAACGCGCTGGAACCAGTACCTCGGATGCCGAGGCTTCTAAAGCTTCGGAAACCGTAGCTCTGAAACCAAAGCGGGTGAAGAGAGCCTCCCAAAAGATTCAGAGCCAGAAGAAGCCGCCACCGATTACTGAAGCGTAAGATACTCCTTGCTCATTTTCCTCCTTCGCTTCACCGAGGTAAATTCTCACAGACTAACCATTTCTTTTATCTCAATGCAGTGATCCCCTTAAAGTAACTCAGAGTGCTTCCTCGGTGCGCTCACCACTTCCCTCGTCAGCGACACCTCGGTCAACCGAGATTGAGGCTGGCAGCCCTACTAGGGTCACTCCTTTTTTGGCACATTCCCCTCTGGCCGGTACACCGCCGCCGACATCAGATGCTGCCCCTGAAAAGGAACAAGATGCTGAGTCCGGCGCTCCTAACATGGACTCCGGGATGGAGCCACCTGTCACCCCGCTAGCCTCGGAATTACTGCAGCCACCACCTCAGCAACCACATCAGTCACCGCCGCCGAACCAACAGCAGTAGCAGCAACAAGAACAGCCACAGCAGCCGCAACAGCAACAGCCCGAGCCAACGTCGGAGCCACAACCAACGCCAAACTCTTCCGCGCTGGTCACTCGGAAACAAACTCCGCCGCCGAAGCCGACACAAGCACAGACTCAGCTGATCACCAAGAGGACGCCGTCCTCCTCGGCTCTGGCTCTCCATGCCTCGGTTTCCCGAGTCTATACCGGCAGCTGGGAGACTCCCCGGCTACGAACCCAGAGTGGGAACAGTCTAGGCTCGGAGGAACAGTACGCCATGGACTGGAACTCGGCCGATGCTGGCGAGGTTTCCTCCAACCCGGCAAACCGGCATCCGGCAGGTCCGGGCGCGCTGGATCAGGCCATCCACACCATTCAGGCTGTGGTTCTCAAGTGCAGCAAGATTGCATCGGTAACCTTTTTTCACTTAGCCCTTTTTCTTTTCCAACTAGACAACAGTCATACACTATTCCCAGTCCCCGAGATTCGGGTTGAGTTATTGATGCTCAACCGAGCTAAAATTACTTGGCTTGAATCTTCATAAAAAATTTCCATGTGCCTTACTTCTAACATTTCCGACGTCGAGTCCCTGGGACTCAATCCGAGCTTTACTCGGTTTGATTTTCCAGAGAACCCCGACACTCCAGTCCCCGGGACTTGCGTCAAGTTTTACTTAGCTCGCACCTTGCAAAATACGCTAACACCTTTCCTTTTTCAGGAATGTACAACCGCCCGGACCGAGGTATTCAAAAATCTGCTGCTGGATCACAACAAGCTTAAGATTGCCCACAAACTGTTGCAGGAGGTGCTGAAAAACTAGGAGACTGCATGATCAAGATGCAATATAGGGGGGTTTGGGTTATCGTCTCCACAGGGATCAACAAGGTTATGACGTTCTAAGGGTTTGCAGAAGCTAAACCAAATCTTCAGGTTTTTAGGTTTCCAACAGAAAAGTAAAGATTTTCAGAATTAAAGTTCAGAATTTAACTTGCAGCTCTTGGGTTGTCAATCTAGTTGCCGACAAGGATCCAAGCAAGGTTTAGACAGGGAACAAGATGTTTCACTTCACAGGCAAGCAGAGACTAGTCTTGCAAGCCGAGGGTTTTTAGCAGTTTTAGGAAGGAGAAAAATACTTAACACGAAGATCACCGCTTTCTAGGTCGTCAAGCCAGATCACAAGTGAGTTAACAAGCAAAGGGGGTCTAGGGACAGATGTTGCAACAAATTGTGTGCAGGGAATAGCCTTACAACACAGATCAAGACACACAGTAGGCAAAACATGCAAATCTTAGGATAAAGCAGAGAACTGTGTCACTCAATTCACTACAGTAACCAAATATTACAAGCTCGACTTGCAGTTGAATGATTGATGATCCCGAAGAGCAAGTCTTGATGCCTGCACAAA
This sequence comes from Poa pratensis, assembly GCA_947311845.1. Taxonomy (NCBI): domain Eukaryota; kingdom Viridiplantae; phylum Streptophyta; class Magnoliopsida; order Poales; family Poaceae; genus Poa; species Poa pratensis. The sequence goes on from CAMZMU010000052.1 coordinate 46,935,388, forward strand.
TAAACGGGATTTAGGTTGAGACTCCAAGTGCAGAGTGTATAGTAAAGTGGAAGACAGTTTTCCCCACGAGGGGTGACTCGAGGGTTTAATATCGAACTCTCGGGGAATCTGAGTGGTAGATTTATCTTCTTATCCTTCTTTTGGTTACCTACAAAACAAGGTTAGATGTTTTGGTCCTCAACCTCACCTGTGGTTGTCAAGCACAAGGTGTAAGAATGATATCAGGATAGTTATGCAATGCAAACAAGAAATAAATATGCAATGATGGTGGATGCAATGATAAATGATATTTTTGGGTTTTTGAATGATGTATGCAAGATGAAAAGTATTTTTGTATTTTCGGATTTAATGATGGCTGAAAATAGAAAAGTGGTATATGGTGTTGGAAAGGTGTTTCTTATGATTAAAAATGGACTGGGGTTCATGGTTTCACAAATGCACTCTCTCTTTATAAAGTGGTAGACAATGGAACACACAAAGTTAACATATGAGATTGCAACACAGGGTTTGATAACAAGTTACTTAGATATATGGGCATCACGTCCTAACATAGAGATCTTTTGGTTATTAACCTCTCTTATACTCCACCAAGATGCGAACTAAATCATAACACCTCAGTAATTAAGATAACTCAGAGTATAGCATTAAGTATCATGACATGAAGTGAAAATAAGAACATGCTAGATCTAGTCATGGAGTAGTGGCAATGGTCACGCCCACATCCCCGGTAGCATGGTATTTTAGTTTATCCCTAGTGAGGTAACAAAGTAAGGTAAAGATACCAAAGTGGATCGCAGAACTTTCTCTCACGTTCACTGCACTAGCCACCCCCCGTTACTCCAACTAATGCACACGTTCCCCACACACGCTCTCATAAACATGCTTGATCAAAACAAGTAGACAAGAACGGGGTACATAATATGCATCTATACTCATAACTGAAACAAACATTGCAATCTCAAACATATATTAACTCATAAAGATCCACCACAAAGGTATTACAACGGTGACCGTAATCATGTTCAGCAGCTCATACGGTGCTAATTAGTGAAGCTCAAGAGAGGAGAGATACATAAGTTACTTCCACAAACCCATAGTCCAGAGGTGGACTACTCCCTCTTCATCATGGAGACGGTGGAGAAGTCGATGGAGAAGATGGAGACCACGCCGGCAGCGCCCCGCCGGAGTTTTCCCCCTCCAATCTGCAGCTCCTGATCTCCGTTTCGGTGTTTCTGTGTTTGTGCGGCGCTCCTTCCAGAGAACGTCGGGGGACCTTTTTTATAGGCGTTTTTAGGTCAAGACGATGTCGGTGGAGCGAAGATCGACGGCAACGGAGCCACGAGGCCCAAACGGGTGGGTCCCACGCCTGGTACTGTGGCCGCGTGGGCCATGCCGTTTGGCCCTCGGGCCTCCGTTTGCTCGCTTCCTTTTTCCGTAGTCCTTCTTCCTTCCAAATATTGACGCCCGTAAATTTCCAGGTGATTTCGTTGACGTTTGGGTCCCTGAAACATTAAAATAAAAAACGGGTTTTCTGCCTGTGCAGGGTTAATTCCATAAAAATAGGAAACATAAGATATTCCCAAAATCATGATAAAACATTGATATAACCCTTATATGATGCAAATATGATTGGAATATAAGCAATTAAAGTGCAAAGTTCATGTATGCATTTTACATGCATCAACATCCCCAAGCTTAATCCATGCTCGTCCTCGAGTATGAAGATGATAAAACTAACATGGACTTTGCAATTTAATACTTAACAATGGATATCAAAGATGATTACTATTGCTACATATAGTCAAATGATTCATTCTTCAAAGGAGTAGCAATATGCAAATAGTTTATGAAGTGATATCAAGTATTCAAGACAAGGATGTTCATTGATAGTTCACAAAGTGTAACATAGTAGCAAGTAATATGGAACACATGTATGCATAATGATAAGTAGAACATCCTACAATGGTCATAGAGTGTAGATGAAAATCTGAATATGATAGGTGTACACTTTGGAAAGATGTATATGTGAGTAGAGGTAAAGCATGCATAAGTTTCATCCAACTTCCAAACTCTTCTACTTAAGTTAATGATTGCAATAAGGTATTCATTGGTGTCAAGCTCTCATTGCCCCTATCATAGCATCTTGAATGATTAAGGTTAAAGTGAAAGCAAATATGAGTAGTGTGCTTGACAAAGTAAAGGTTGGATGTCTCATGCCCCTTGAATACAAGTACCTACACCATGATTACTCAACTTAGGAAACAAAGCAAGTTCAAGTTATATATCATTGTAAGTAATAATAGTATCATCAAGAGCGTCAACTGGGGTACCTCTTGTCCCAGATATGGAACAAGCCCATATCAAAATGACAAGACAAACAAACAAATGAAAAACCTCAACACCCTTTTTATTTACCATTTGGAATAGTTTTTTATTGCAAGGTGTGTCATAGAAATTCACCATAGTATGTAAGTAAATTTCCACCATGAATGATGCATGGCTTAGATTAGCGGCCCAGGCGTCTCTCTAACCATTTATACAAACTCATTTGAACTACTTCATTTCCACCTCATTTCACCATGATAGGCATCCATAAACAAAAGTACATGATATCAACTAAATGAGATGAAGGAGCATGTTGAAAGCTTTGCATGTGACAGCACATATGGGCTAACTCCCAACCTCGAACATTTATCAAGCCACTAGCATCATAATCTTAATCACAATGGGTCATGTTTTATTTATTGCAATGATAGTAAAATGTGCATCAAGTTCGTGAGAGCTATATAACCAATTTTTTCCATTGCAATCAATAACATAAACATTTTCATTCAGAGGTAAGATAACACAAACAACATGTTAAACATACTCGGAATAGCATAAAGCCAATAGGTAGATATGGTGGACTCACTGGAATAACTTTGGTTGAAGGTGTTGGAAACAAGTTTTTGCTTGTTGGAGTTTTTGGGCTAGCAAAAGGGAGAAAGTTGACCATCTAGATGCATGCATGAGTGTCCATAGAACTAACTAATCCATGTTAAACCAAGAAATAACAATCAGCACCAAAACATGAATAAGTGATAGCTCTACAAAAAGAATTTGCAAACTATTACTCATAAACAAGCTCATGAATCATGCAACTATATGTATCATTAAAAATCAAGTCAAACATCCCTTTTCCCAATCTTATAAAAGCATCCAACATATTTCAACCCATATTTCCAGTAGCTCTCTCATATATAATTGATAGTGTGGTGGTCTCTCAAGACTCAAACAAAAACAAAAACGACGCTCCAAGTTTATGCGATAAAGTGTTTCGATCGAAAAACAGAAGTTGGACGTGTGCAAACCGAGAGTGTGTAGGTCCAGTGGGGTTGTCTTCACATCCCCAAGCTTATGGTCTTCACCATCCTTGGATAGCTCTTGGTGCATCTCCTCCAATCCCTGTGAAAAAACTTCAAAACACCGTTTCTCCCATCTCTTTTCTGTGGGGTGCATTAATAGTGATAAACAAATAGGTTCCTTGCTGCATATAATCCTTGAACAAAAATTCATATGAATGTCCAGAAAGTATATAATGTTGTATGCCTACTCATAAACTCAATTGGATCAAAAAGATTCAACTTAAAAGCTCAAAGCATGCATCAAACAAAATGGGACAGAATCTGTCCAGAAAAACAGCAGCAGCAAAACGTATTTTTCTACCCTACCAAACTTTCTCGAAAAATTCCGAAAAAATTCATGCATACAGAGGATGAAAAGTTGCAACTACAGTTCAAATATGAGCTCATTCGGAGTTACAGAATAAGAATTAAAAATCATACCGTGCACTGACTTCGTGCAGGAATAAAATCTCCGAACTATAAGCAACTTTTCAAACCAAAAAGGGTAAAACTTGGCACTTTATTAAAAACTCCAGAACCTAACTAGACACAAAATCTCTTGTTACAGCAAGAGGACACAAAGAAAAATCACACACAAAAATAACCGGGTTGCCTCCCGCAAAGCGCTTTCTTTATAGCCATATAGCTAGGCTTCTTACTTGTTGTTTTATTGTGGACGAAGCTCATGAGGGAGCTTGAACTTTGATGGTTCCCTCTTCCTTGGAAAGTGTTCCATGCACTTCTTGTGTGGAAACTGAAACTTTACATTCCCTTCCTTTGAATCAATGATAGCACCTGTGGTACGAAGAAAAGGTCTTCCAAGAATAATAGGACTAGAGGTTTTATTCCCCATATCCATGATTAGAAAATCCACAGGCACAAAAGTCATATGTAACTCTACCATAACATCACTTACTTTTCCCAAAGCATGTTTAATAGAGTCATCAGCAAGTGCTAGTTCAATAGAGCATTTTTCAAGATTTTTCAATTCAAGCACTTCATATAGTTCTTTAGATAAAACAGAGACACTAGATCCTAGATCAAGTATGGCATGGTGTGTCTCTTTTCCAATAGTTACTAGTACCTTAGGTATCCACATATCCCCAAGCTTAGGTGGTATCATAGCCTCTTGGTTGTACCTAGCAATCTTTTCTTTCAAGACATGATTAGCAATATAAGAAACAAAACCTGCTTGGTTAGTGTTGATGGAATGGCTAATTTTATTTAAATAATACACGAAAATTATTTAATTCCAGAAATATTACGCGTTTTAAATTTTTTGCAGAAGTAGGATCCCGTCGTCTTTGGCAAAGACGACTTTGGCCTGTCGTCGTTGCTGATGACGAGAGGGCCCACACGACCACGCGGAGGCACGTGTGAGCTGCTGGGCTGTTACTAGTGGCGTGTATGTGCGGATACACGCCACTAGTAATATTACCAGTGGTGTGTATTTGTGCACGCACGCCACTAGTCGTCTTCGCCAAAGACGACAAGCCACCTGTCGTCTTCGGCAAGGATGACAGGGCCCTGTCGGCTTCGCCAAGGACGACGGGATCCTATTTTTGCAAAAAAAAAATCGCGTGTTATTTCTGAAATTAATTATTTTGTGTGTATTATTTAAAAAAAATTAGCGATGGAATGATCACTTGCAAATTTTTGTAAGATAGATATTAATTCATGCAAGCTACAATTTTCTAAGTCAAGCAAAGGATCCTTGACTTCATTAAGCATTTTAACTTCCTCAACTTTCTTTTCCTTTTTGATCCATACTTGTTGCTTACCAGGGACTTTTTTCACATGTTTAAGAGATGAATCTTTTCTCAAAGAATCACTAACTCGAACCAATTTTTCCTCAATATTGTTCAGGTAAACATCTTTTTCCAGAAATTCTTTCTCACAAATTCTCAACTTATGCATGACATTAACCAATTCATTGTTTATCTTTGGAATAATGTTTTCAGAATAAGAAACTAGTTGCTCAAAATCTTCCTTACTAGGTAGCTTTTCTAACTTAGTTTCAAATTTATCTTTTGATGAAGCAAGTGCTATTGTGGTGTCCTCCAACTTTTTCTTGCTACCCACAAGCTACCAAAAATCCTTCTAAGTGTCATGGCTGCACAAGGTGGTGTTGACAAGACAAAACTTCCACCTGTAGCCCCATCTAAAGCATTTTGATACCAAGGATCTATTCCATAATAGAAATAAAGATTTAGCTTTTCATCTTCACAAGGTGTAGGATCTTCATAATGCATCCTATTAATTCTTATCCAAGCATCTTTTAATGTTTCTCCATGATATTGTTTAAAACTAGAAACAGAATTCCCTAGAGAACTCCCTCCTTGTTTGTTTCCAGGCACCATGATAGCAAGTTTTTTTTTGGTATTTTTAATTTTTTATGCAAAACTGAAATAAATATGAGATGATATGCAATGACACTAACAAAAAAAATCTTTGTAAGTAAAGATGGATAAGATGGTGCTCACGTAGGTGCAACCTCCCCAAGCTTAGGTGTTAGCACAAGTTGGTGACGTTGACTTTGTTGTGAGATGAATGCGATGATGCACACCCTTGGATAAATCTCTCAGCTACGATTCCCCGGCAACGGTGCCAGAAAACGTCTTGATGATCCCGAAGAGCAAGTCTTGATGCCTGCACAAATAAATGGGATTTAGGTTGAGACCCAAGTGCAGAGTGTATAGTAAAGTGGAAGACAGTTTTCCCCACGAGGGGTGACTCGAGGGTTTAATATCGAACTCTCGGGGAATCTGTAGTGGTAGATTTATCTTCTTATCCTTCTTTTGGTTACCTACAAAACAAGGTTAGATGTTTTGGTCCTCAACCTCACCTGTGGTTGTCAAGCACAAGGTGTAAGAATGATATCAGGATAGTTATGCAATGCAAACAAGAAATAAATATGCAATGATGGTGGATGCAATAATAAATGATATTTTTGGGTTTTTAAATGATGTATGCAAGATGAAAAGTATTTTTGTATTTTCGGATTTAATGATGGCTGAAAATAGAAAAGTGGTATATGGTGTTGGAAAGGTGTTTCTTATGATTAAAAATGGACTGGGGTTCATGGTTTCACAAATGCACTCTCTCTTTATAAAGTGGTAGACAATGGAACACACAAAGTTAACATATGAGATTGCAACACAGGGTTTGATAACAAGTTACTTAGATATATGGGCATCACGTCCTAACATAGAGATCTTTTGGTTATTAACCTCTCTTATACTCCACCAAGATGCGAACTAAATCATAACACCTCAGTAATTAAGATAACTTAGAGTATAGCATTAAGTATCATGACATGAAGTGAAAATAAGAACATGCTAGATCTAGTCATGGAGTAGTGGCAATGGTCACGCCCACATCCCCGGTAGCATGGTATTTTAGTTTATCCCTAGTGAGGTAACAAAGTAAGGTAAAGATACCAAAGTGGATCGCAGAACTTTCTCTCACGTTCACTGCACTAGCCCCCCCCGTTACTCCAACTAATGCACACGTTCCCCCACACATGCTCTCATAAACATGCTTGATCAAAACAAGTAGACAAGAACGGGGTACATAATATGCATTTATACTCATAACTGAAACAAACATTGCAATCTCAAACATATATTAACTCATAAAGATCCACCACAAAGGTATTACAACGGTGACCGTAATCATGTTCAGCAGCTCATACGGTGCTAATTAGTGAAGCTCAAGAGAGGAGAGATACATAAGTTACTTCCACAAACCCATAGTCCAGAGGTGGACTACTCCCTCTTCATCATGGAGACGGTGGAGAAGTCGATGGAAAAGGCGGAGACCACGCCGGCAGCGCCCCGCCGGAGTTTTCCCCCTCCAATCTGCAGCTCCTGGTCTCTGTTTCGGTGTTTCTATGTTTGTGCGGCACTCCTTCCAGAGAACGTCGGGGGTCCTTTTTATAGGCATTTTAGGTCAAGACTATGTTGGTGGAGCGAAGATCGACGGCAACGGAGCCACAAGGGCCGAACGGGTGGGTCCCATGCGGCCTGGTACTGTGGCCGCGTGGGCCATGCCCGTTTGGCCCTCGGGCCTCCGTTTGCTCGCTTCCTTTTTCCGTAGTCCTTCTTTCTTCCAAATATTGACGCCCGTAAATTTCCAGGTGATTTCGTTGACGTTTGCGTCCCTGAAACATTAAAATAAGAAAACGGGGTTTTCTGCCTGTGCAGGGTTAATTCCATAAAAATAGGAAATCATTAAGATATTTCCAAAATCATGATAAAACATTGATATAACCCTTATATGATGCAAATATGATTGGAATATAAGCAATTAAAGTGCAAAGTTCATGTATGCATTTTACATGCATCAATGATCTACTGGTTTCACACAAGATTACACTAGAAAGTGGAGAGAAGTCTTTAGTTTTAGCTCACAGAAACCCTAGTCGAAGCAGAGGAAGCAGAGGGGAGGAAGAAGAGTTGCAGATCATGAGCTTCTGGTTACCGAGGCCTTGTACTTCTTCTCCTACTCATCTTGTGCATCTTGTTCTTCTTATTCTTGTGCTGGTTCTTGGAGTTCTTGGTTGGTGATGGAAAAGTGTAGTGGAGGCTGAGTGAATGGCGAGTGGCTTGTGAGCCGAGGGCGAGAGAGATGAGTCTGTGGTGGAGGTGGTGGCTTTATACACCTTTTTCCATTTGTGGTGGAGGTGTGGTACGAGTTGATGGAGAGGGAAGCTTCCTCCTTGGCCACAGCTCATAGTGCACATGGCATGTTTCTCTCTTTTTCACCTTTTTGCCTTTATGCCTTTTGTGGTTTCCTTGATCTCCAAGTTGATCTTCTTTTCCTCTTTCTGGCTCAAACTCATTTGAATTGCTTCACTTGTGCATTGCTTCGAGTGGTGATGGAGAACTTGAGTTAACTGACAGAATTGCTCTCTGTCAGTTACTGTTCACTTTCTGGCATAGTTGTGTTCTTCATGTTCTAGCTTGAGTTGGTCTTGTTGATCATGGCCATCTTGTCTGCTGCATTGGTATGAGTTTGAATACTGCTTCTTGCCTCACTTCTACATTGGATCTTCTGAAGATTATGTGCCTTTGCGCACTGAACTGCAAAATGGATGAAAAACAATATCAAATGAAGATATTTGCAGTTCTGGGTATAGAAGCAGTGAGGTTTTTGAGGTTTTAGGTCTGTGAATTATGCATATAAATGATGGTGATCAAACCCCCAGACTTAAACCTTTGCTTGTCCTCAAGTAAAGAAAACTGGGTGCAAATGAGGACAAACATAATATGAACAGTGCAATGTTCTGAAAACTTAGCAGTTCATTCTAATTGGATTCAATGCAGTTCTGTTTACTATTCGAGCAAGTGCTAGTTTGGAGACAGTTTCTAATAGCAGAATTTAACCATTTCTAGTTCAAATACTTGGGATTAGTATGATAAGACAATTTGCACAGAAATGGAAGGTAAATGATCCAGAAGATAGCCATAATGCAAGGATGCATTGCTTAGTCAGTACTTCACCTACTACAGTTCCAGAGAACATAATAGGCTAATGCTGCAGGAATGCATGAGTTAGTTAGTTAGTTAGTTAGTGTTAGGAAGATACTTCCTTTCTTAGTTAGTGCGTCACAAGCTATCATCCCAGGATCATAGCTGCTAATGCAAAAATTGTTGCTTAATGATTCAGTTAACATTTTCTGGTTAGTGCGTCACATACCCCAATCCGAGATTGTGGTTGCTAGTGCAAAAATTGTTTCCTGTTTACACATTTTCAGTTAGTGTTAGTGTTAGTGCTTCACAGATCACTATCCAGAGATATTGATTGCTAATGCCAAAATGCAAATGTGCAGAGATGGAGTTAGTAAATGGCTCTAAAATGGATCATATAGTTCAGTTTCATAGCAAATGGCATTATCAAGTATTCCACAAGTATTTGACCAGAGAAATAAATCAATTCTGTTTTGAGAGATGGATCTGAACATAGCCTTTGCAGGAATAATAAGCAGATACAATACATGATTCACAACAGAATGTAATGCTATTTGATCAGAACAGAGCAAAACCATACAAAAAATTTCTGTGACAACCATAAAATTGCCAAAATGATCATTAATCTGAGGCATGGCATAACAATATAACTCATGTTGTGGATATGGTACAAAAGATTGGAATGTTTCCACTGGTAATTGCTACTGCCTCTTGCTTCATGATATCATAGCCAAAACTTCTCCATTTCTTTTTATTCAAAATCTGAAAAACAAAGACAAAAAAGAAAAACACAAACATAAACATAACAAGTAAAAGGAAATAACATGTAAATAATGTACAAGGTACCAGGCTGCCTCCTGATGAGCGCTTGTTTATATTCATGAGCCTGACTGTAGCTTCTTCACTGGTTCTCAGCTGCAGAGGATGCATTGGGATCATCCTCAGCTTCATCGTCATCTGTTCTGCACTTTCTTCAGTGTTCAACTGCTCTCCTGCTCTGTAATGCTTCAGTCTTTGTCCATTCACCTTGAAAGTACCATCTGTTGCACTCTGTACTTCAAAAGCACCATGTTGTAACATCCCAAAATTATTATCAGGATTATATTCCAAAAATGAGAGCCAACAAAAACTTTTGTTGTTTATTGTATGTTAATTGCTTTTGTTACTTGAGATGTTGTTCTTGCTGTTTGTGTGGTGTTTGCACTAGTGAACACTAATAAGAAATAAAGAAACAAAATAAAATCAAAGCAAGAAAATAAAAGTGACAAGTTGTCACATAAAAATCTCCAAGTGACAACTCAATTATTTTCAAACCAAAGTCAGTGGAGATGTAATGTCAACACTCCCCATTTTGTTCCTACCACTTTCCCCTCTCAAATATTATTTTTGAACTAGTTTTGAAATTCTAAAATAAAAACAATTGAAATAAATTCAAATAACATAAACAAAGTACTATAAAAGAAAATGTTTCAAAACATTTTATTATTTTATGCCAATTTTTGTGGAGCTTCTGTACATTATGGGAAGGCCCCACAAATTTTTGCAAATTTTTCTAAAATGTTTAAATACCCTAATTAAATCCTAGAAAACCTTCTGGTTTTAACAGAAGGACTAAAACAGAAATAAAAAAAGAAGCAGAGAGGAGGCAGGGGGTTTTCTGCGAAAATGTCATCCCCTACCTCTCTCCCTCGCCCCGACGTGCCGCCGTGTCGCCTCCACCGTCGTCGCCGTTTCCGAGCCGCCCAGGCCCCCCTGCGCGCGCGCCCGGAGCCTCTGCTGTCTCTGCACCGCAGGGAAGAAAACGGGCACCTCTCCCGTCGCCTTAACGCCGATGTTCCCCGACGACCGCCGCGGATGCATTGGACGGCGCCGAGCTAATTGGCCCCCGTCTCTGCTTCCCGACACGCACCACTCCTCTAGATGATTCTAGAACCTCGCCGGACCCCGTTAAGCCCCAAGCCGCCACGAGCCTCTGCACCCTCGCCGGGTAATCGCAGAAATGGTCGCCGTGGACGCGCAATGGCCGCCGCCGTAGACCCCGACCATCGTGGACCGCCCCGAGCTATAAAAGCACCCTGAGACCTCACTGGAACACCACACCTCCCCTCGAGCTTTCCCTCGCCTCAATTTCGTCTGTGCACCGCCGGAGGGCAGTGCACTGCCGCACCCGACGCCGCCGTTGAGGTCGAGCACCACCACAACGCCACACCCTCCCATTCTTCCCTCTGACCCCTCTACGCTGTTGCCCAAGCTCACCGCACTCACCCAGGCTTCTTTTCCCTCTTTTTAGCGCACGGACGCGACCCCGAAGCTCCGCCGAAGTTGCTGCCCGACGCCGACGAAGAGCGCGACATCGCCGCCGTCGACAGAGACTTCCCCAGCAACTGCCGCTCGCACCATCGTCTTCCCCGAGCCGCCGCCGTCGATTCGCGTCATCGCCGCTTCCTCCCGAGCCCCTAGGTGAGAGATCCGTCCACCTCGCCGTCGCCGGCGCGGCAGCGCCGCTCGTTTTAGGTCGTCGCCGATGGCGACCTCCGTGAGCCGTTGGATCGAAGATCTACGGCCACGTACCGCTTCGTGTTAAGTTAGACTGCCATGTGGGTCCCACTGTCATAATTTTAATCTTTTCCCTCGCGCGCGTACCGTTTCGCTGAGTCACTGACGGGTAGGACCCACCCGTCAGGGATTTCAACATTATCCACAACAGTGGATTTTTCTAATTTAAATTCTCTGAAATTCTCAGTACTGATGTCAACTTTAAAATTAAATATCTCGAGATTTAGGAATCCAAATAAATCAAACTCAAATGTTCTGGAAAGCTTATGAAATTGTTTAACCAACACAATTGGTCTCATGTCATTTAATTAAATAATTAAAAAGTATTATTGAAAATGCCACAGAAGGTTTAAAATCTAAACTTGTTTGTTTCTGATACTCTGTTAGTCCAAATAATTCCAAACCAATTTTGCTAGCTTAGTACTGCCTTGTGTTAGCTCCCCTAATTTTGGTAGAATTAATTAAGCAGTATTAATTGTGACTTTAAATAAACCCTTCTGGACTAAAACAGACAAATATGTTTATTGGTTGATCCAAATGAGTTAGGACCAATTTTGTTAGCTCACATATATCCATGTTTAGTTACCCCTAAAAGGGTTTAATTTTTGGAACAATATAATTTAATTGGTAGCTAAAACTTGATTATTAAGCTACTGGATTCAATCCAATGTGTAGGGAGTTTGGTAACTCCAAATGATCCAATTCAAATTGGGTTGTATTCTACACATCAGTGGCTTTCCATAGAATTTTAGTTTGTATTTTTGTGACCAACAGAACTCAAGTTGTGGAATTAAACATGAATAACTAGTTTCTGCCATAATTTGGACTTAATTAAATAATGTTTAATTCAATTTATTTGAAAACCAAATTGTGTGGTTTGATGTGTGCAGTAGCCAATTGTGATGTTAATGATGGTTATGTTGAGGTGATTGCTTGTATAGCTTAGTGATTGTTTGTATTGTTTGTTTGTTAATTAGACGAGAACGTTGTCGGATATATCGAGGAAGGAGAGTTTGCTGAATTTGAAGAACAAGAGCAAGATCACTTTGCCAAGCAAGGCAAGCTATTCTCTGAGCTTGCACTACCAACATATGCATCTACTTTCATAATATGTTTACTCTCAAAGCAAGATTTACAAAACCCATTTCAAAAATATATGGATATTATTTTGCCACCCTATGTAGTAGTTTATATAAAACTTTAGGATGGGAAAACAATGTTGTTTATTCAAAACTCCTTTGAAATGTTTGTGAGTTTATGGAACGCGAGATGTCGGTGCTGTGTTGGAAAGGTGGAAAAATGGTGATGTTTGTGAAAAATGCACAGTGTCCTAGTACTATGGAAACCAATCCTACCCTGTGCGACCACATTTACCACATATGGGAAAAGGCGTAGTCATGTAGTTTGCTCTTATTAGTATGGGATACCTCATCGACGGAGATGACTCCGTTATGCATGAGGGGATGGTCCGAGGATCTACCCCCTGACCCGGGTCCTCACACAAGTTGGTGGGGAGGATAGAAGGTTCCACCATAAACCGCCGGACAAAACTATGAGTCCTCACACTTAGGGTTTCTGACGGGAAACCGGACTGGGTGTCGATGGAAAGTGTCATATGGGAAGGATCCTATACTAGCATGAGCAAATAAGAGGCTATGGCCGGCGGCTTACTTCGCATACACCTGGTATGGCGAGACGTGGCAGACACGATGAGTTGCCGGATGGATGTGGGTTAAAAGCGTGCTACCTCTGCAGAGTGTTAAAACTATTCGAATAGCCGAGTCCTCGGATATGGACAATTGGGAGACTGTCCTAAGACCTTGTGCAAGTTTTAAAAAGGTTTGAGTTTTTAAAAGAAAAATGAAGTGGAGATTGTTTCCTACACCTATACCAACGGATCGGTATGAGGTGGTTGGATGAAAGTGGACCATGACGGGCTATGGTCGGGAAAAGGAGAGTTTTGGAAAAACAGATGAAAAGGTGACTTCTTTAAAATAGTTATAAAACTCTTCTTACCTTTTTCAATAAAGATATAGAGATGTTTTAAATAAGAAAAGTTGTCAACTAAAATAAAACTGGTGCATACTCATGTTGGGATAGTTTGCGAGTACATTCAAATGTACTCATATTGGTTTCGTCCCTGGCTATTGTCCTAGCCAGACTACGAGGAGGAACACTACGCAGAGCAGGAATATGGCGACTTCTACGCCAACTAAGGATCTCCACAAGTCAGCTGCCTGTCGGGTCGTCATCGTTAGAATATGATGTCGATTACGCCGTAGCTTCCGCTGATATATTTGGTTTGGCCCATGAAGGCACCTATGTAAGAACTTGGTCTAAATGACCATTTATGTAAGACTTTCTATTCGGTACTGTAATGGATGTAAACTTTGGTATCCAATTCGGATTATGTGCAACGACAGACTGATCACGGGATCGTTGTGTTAAGCATAATCGGGTATTTCGGACAGCTAGTCCGGGGTCCCCACAGACTTGGTATCAGAGCCATCCTGACTTTAGGAAACCTTAGTTAGCATGGTCGTTTGTCAAATGTTACAAAAGATGAGTTTCTAAAAAGAAAGGAATGAAGTATTTTCGAAAATTGCTTATCTCCAATCCTCTTACTTATGCAAAATTTTACTCTCATTAAATGTTACATTTTCCTTAGTATCCCTAAAATTTTGTACACCTCTCATTAAGTTTAAAATTTGACTCACTTGTTGCCCTACTATATTAAAATTTTGATATACTTGTCACCTAACTAACTTAAAATTTTGCTTAAAAACTGTAGATGGCACTCCACTGGACCGAGTTCGTTCAGCTGGAGAAGGACAGCAAGCTGACGTTTGAGAGGGACTTGTTCGAGTTGACCAAGCTGTTAGGTCGCCCCGCTCCAGAGTTTGAGGGAGCTCAGATTGATGTTCACGGTGTTGGAAGGCTGAGCTGGCTCATCAGATCGTCAGTTCGCAGGAACATCAAGTCTCCCAATTCCAGGACGCTCATCTTCACCACCAAGGAGGCCACCTGGGTTGACGGTCTCTGTACTGCTACACAGAGGATGCTATCCCGACTTTGTGAGGAGCACAAGGCGGAGTTAGTAGACTCCCGTTCCGGTTCTACGGGAGGCGCAACTGTGATGGACACCCTACTCCTTCACCTTACCACCCGATGTTTGGGAGCTACATCATGGACATGGAGATCTTACTTCAGTGCACTCAGGATGATCTGTTGCGCACTAGGATTCAGCTCCACTTCGACCGCGAGTCGCTCGTTGAGCTTCGCGAGAACGAGATGAAGCTGATGGTGGAGAAGGTTGCTCTTCTCAGGAAGAGGGCCCAGCTGAGGAAGACTATCGTGAAGCTCCGCACGAAGGTGGCAGAGCAGGATGGACTGATTGAGGATCTTGAGCACCATACTGACGAGATGGAGGAGGAGGGCGAGGATCTCCGCAAGGAGAACGACGCTTTCCTCAGTGACGATGATGACTTCGTGGAGGAGATGGACTGTGAGGAGGAGGATGATGAGGAGGAGTTAGTTGACGAGGAGGAGGAGCCACTCGAGCCAGTTCTCGAGGACGAGGAGGAGGATCCCGAGGAGCCAGCCTACCAGTCAGATGCTGACGTGTTAGAGCTGGAGGTTCCACCTCAGTAGGCGAGTGACTTGATCACTACCGCAGGATTAGGTTGACCCCCTATAGCTAGTCGAGTAGTAGCAGTGGTTCTTTTGGAAACCAGATGTTATGTTGTAAGCTTGATGTTGTTGTGAACTCTTGATGTATTGTTTGTGAAATATAAGTATGTTTGTCTTGTTTAAATTGTGTGAACTATTTTCATATAACTCTTAGGATTAATCAACCACTTGAGAGATCATCTTTTCCCTTAGTCGAACTTTTCTTGCCTTGTCTCTTATACCCGGTGTGCTTCAGGATGCCACCCCGTCGCAGCAATGCGGAAGGATCAGGATCAGCACCACCACCACCGGACCCAACCCCCACCCAACTTCTCGCACTTATCATGGAGGAGCGTGAAAATGCCCGGCAAGAGCGCCAAGCTCATCTCGCTGCCTTACAACAACTCGCAGCCGCTTACAATAACAACAACAACAACAATGGTGGTAACGGCAATGGTGATGGAAACCAGCGATCTACCTTGGGTGATTTTCAGAAGACCAACCCACCCACCTACTCCAAGGGACTTCACCCACTAGAAGCCGATGATTGGCTTCGCACCATCGGCAATAATCTTGAAGTTGCTGCTGTGGGAGAAAATGAGAAAGTGCTGTATGCAACCCACTATCTCGCTGGACCTGCAAGAGCTTGGTGGGAAACTACCAAGACTCTCCAGCCAGCTGGTCATGTCATCAACTGGGCTGAGTTCCAGGAGAAGTTCCGCAAGAAGCATATTCCCAGTGGACTTATTGAGAGGAAGAAGGATGAGTTCCGTAAGCTGAGGCAGGGAAGTAGAGATGTGGTCGGTTATCTTGAGGAGTTTACCGACTTATCTCGGTATGCTCCTGATGACACCGACAAGGAAGAGAAGAAGATGGAGCGTTTCATGAGTGGACTTCATGATGAACTTCAGTGTGCTTTGGTTATCCATGACTTCCGTGATCTGGAGTCACTTGTGGACAAAGCCATCCAGCTGGAGACCAAGCGCAAGTCGATGTATGAAGGTCGCAAGAGGAGGATGAATGCTCAGGAAGGCTCGAGCAGCCAGAAACCTCGTATCTTTCAGCAGAACACCAGGCCTGCCTATCGTCCACCCCAAGCTCCACGCCCAATTACCCTAACCGCCCAAACAACTTCAACCGCCCAATGACAATAACCGTCCCGGAGGAAACTTCAACAACTTCAACCCAATCCCAATGTGATCTGCTTTGAATGCGGCAACAAGGGTCACTACTCCAAAGAATGTCCCAATCCCAAGAGGAATGTCCAGCGCCCCAATGCGCCGGCACAGAACAATGGTCAAGGCCGCAATGGAAATGGAAATGGCAAGAATGCCGCACCTCGCGGAAATGCTGCTGTTGCCAAGGGTCGTCTGCACCACATCAATGCTGAAGAAGCTCAGGATGCTCCGGATGTTGTGCTGGGTACGTTCCTTGTCAACTCAGTACCTGCAACTGTTCTGTTTGATTCTGGTGCTACCCATTCATTTGTTACCCAAGAATTTGTTGCTAAGGGAGGTTTAGTTAAGAGCCTCTTACCCAAACCCATGGTCATCCAAATCCCAGAATCCACCGTAGAGACCAGATGTTTTGCTCCGATGTACCCCTTGAGATCAAAGGAGAAAGTTTCCAGTTAACTTAATTGTTCTGGGAACCCAAGGCATCGATGTTATACTCGGTATGAATTGGTTAGCCAAGTACCATGGTCGAATTGACTGTGCCAGAAGAGCTGTATCCATCACCACCGACAAAGAAGTAGAAGTGGAGTATGTGTCTAAAACTAGTCAACCTCACCCAGGCTGCCATGAGAGCATAGCTCGACCCGCCCTAGATGAGATCCGTGTTGTTCATCTGTTCAAGGATGTTTTCCCAGAAGAATTGCCTGGTATGCCGCCAGATAGGGATATTGAGTTCATAATTGAGCTTATTCCAGGAACATCCCCCATATCCCAAAAGCCTTATCGGATGAATCCGGAAGAACTGGTTGAGTTGAAGAAACAGTTGGCTGATATGCTAAGCAAAGGTCTTGTCCGCCCAAGCGCTTCACCATGGGGATCACCCATTATTTTTGTGGACAAGAGAGACGGTACCACACGCCTGTGTGTGGATTATCGCAAGCTGAATGACGTGACCATTAAAAAAAGTACCCTCTTCCCAAGATCGAGGATCTGTTCGATCAAATGAACGGAGCCCGAGTCTTTTCAAAGATCGATCTTCGGACAGGTTACCATCAGTTGAAGATCAGAGAGACAGATATTCCCAAGACCGCCTTCACCACTCGTTACGGTTGTTTGAATACACCGTGATGTCTTTTGGTCTGACCAATGCCCCAGCCTATTTCATGAATCTCATGAACAAGATTTTCATGGAGTACCTCGACAAGTTCGTGGTAGTTTTCCTTGATGACATCCTTATTTATTCCAAGACCGAAGAAGAGCATGCTGAACACCTGCGTCTAGTTTTGGAGACCCTCCAAGAGCACCACTGTATGCCAAACTTAGCAAGTGTGAGTTTTGGCTCAGTGAAGTGGCATTTCTTGGACATATTGTATCCGCTGGAGGAATTTCTGTTGACCCTGAGAAGATACAAGCCATTCTTGACTGGTTATCCCCAACCAATGTTTTTGAAATCCGAAGCTTTCTCGGACTTGCCGGTTATTACCGCAAGTTCGTCGAAGGATTTTCCAGTATAGCCAAACCTCTGACCCAACTGTTGAAGAAGGACAAGAAATTTGAATGGACTCAGAAGTGTGAGGATAGTTTCCAAGAACTGAAGAAGAACTAACCTCAGCCCCAATCCTGATCATGCCAGACGTCACCCAGAGTTTCGACGTGTATTGCGATGCATCACGCCTCGGACTTGGTTGCGTTCTGATGCAAGAAGGCAAAGTTGTGTCGTACCTGTCCCGGCAGTTGCGACCGCATGAAGAGAATTACCCAACCCATGACTTGGAGTTAGCTGCTGTGTCTTTGCTCTTAAGAAGTGGCGTCCCTATCTTGCGGGACATCGCTGCGAGGTCTATACAGATCACAAAAGCTTGAAGTATATTTTCACCCAGAAAGATCTGAACCTGCGACAGAGGAGATGGATGGAATTAATCAAGGATTATGATATTGGAATCCATTATCACCCCGGAAAGGCTAATGTAGTTGCCGATGCCCTTAGTCGCAAACCTTGCACCCTGAATGCCCTGATCCAAGCCGAACAGCCAGCCTTGTTCAAAGACTTCCAAGATTTTGGACTAGAGCTTGTTAGCTATGGTTATCTCGCCAATTTAGAGTTAACCCCAACCCTGATGGATCAAATCAAAGAAGCCCAGAAAGGTCATGAAAGCATAGAGGGAATTAGGAAGAAAATTTCCCTCGGCAAAGCACCCGGTTTTACCGAAGATGCTGAAGGAGTGCTGAAATTCAATGACCGTATCTGTGTGCCCAATGTCACGGAACTTAAGGAGTTAATCCTGAAGGAGGCCCATGAGACCCCTTATTCAATCCACCCCGGCGGAACCAAAATGTACCAAGACCTTCGAGAAAGATTTTGGTGGCATGGAATGAAGCGAGAGATTGGTTCATTCGTAGCCAAGTGTGATATCTGTCAGCGAGTCAAGGCTGAACATCAGCGACCCGCTGGATTGCTTCAACCTTTGAAAATTCCCGAGTGGAAGTGGGACGAGATTGGAATGGATTTTATTACCGGACTTCCAAGATCCAACCGAGGCCATGATTCCATCTGGGTCATCGTTGATCGACTGACCAAGGTTGCCCACTTTGTTCCTGTCAAGACCACTCATACCGGAGCTCAGTTAGCAGACCTGTATATTTCCAGAATAGTGAGCCTGCATGGTGTGCCTAAGAAGATTGTATCTGATAGAGGCACGCAATTCACCTCAAGATTCTGGAAATCCCTTCATGAAGCCCTCGGAACCAAGTTAGCCTTTAGCACAGCTTATCATCCCCAGACCGATGGCCAGACTGAGCGAGTGAACCAGATATTAGAGGACATGCTTCGCGCATGTGTTCTATCCTATGGTTCCAAGTGGGAAGATTGTCTTCCGTTTGCAGAGTTCTCGTACAACAACAGTTATCAGTCTAGTCTGCAAATGGCCCCTTTTGAAGCCCTTTACGGCAAGAAGTGTCGTACACCCTGAATTGGTCCGATACCGGAGAGAGCAAATTGTTCGGACCAGATACCCTCCGAGAAGCTGAAGAGCAAGTTCAGCTTATTCGTGAACGTCTCAAAACTGCCCAATCCCGTCAGAAGAGTTATGCTGACACCAAGCGCCGTGATCTCACTTTCATCGGAGATTATGTTATCTCCGAGTGACACCCCTCAAGGGAATGCAGCGTTTCCATGTCAAAGGAAAGTTAGCACCAAGGTATATTGGACCCTTCAAGGTCATTGCTCGTCGAGGAGAAGTATCCTATCAGCTGGAGTTACCCCAGGAGTTAGGAGATTATCATGATGTCTTCCACATTTCCTTGCTCCGGAAGTGTCTTGAAGTTCCTGACCAGCCTGATGTTTTCAAAAACATCGACCACCTCTCCATCGACCTGAACCAAGACCTGACTTATCGTGAGAGACCCCTCAAAATTCTCGAAGAAGATGTTCGTGTTACCCGAAGACGTGCGATCAAGTTTTACAAAGTCCAGTGGACTAACCACTCTGAAGAAGAAGCAACTTGGGAACGCGAAGATTATCTTAGAAGCGAATTCCCAGACCTCCTTAAAACCTAAGCCTAGCAAATCTCGGGACGAGATTTATTTTAAGGGGGGAGGATTGTAACATCCCAAAATTATTATCAGGATTATATTCCAAAAATGAGAGCCAACAAAAACTTTTGTTGTTTATTGTATGTTAATTGCTTTTGTTACTTGAGATGTTGTTCTTGCTGTTTGTGTGGTGTTTGCACTAGTGAACACTAGTAAGAAAAAGAAAAAACAAAATAAATCAAAGCAAGAAAATAAAAGTGACAAGTTGTCACATAAAAATCTCCAAGTGACAACTCAATTATTTTCAAACCAAAGTCAGTGGAGATGTAATGTCAACACTCCCCATTTTGTTCCTACCACTTTCCCCTCTCAAATATTATTTTTGAACTAGTTTTGAAATTCTAAAATAAAAACAATTGAAATAAATTCAAATAACATAAACAAAGTACTATAAAAGAAAATGTTTCAAAACATTTTATTATTTTATGCCAATTTTTGTGGAGCTTCTGTACATTATGGGAAGGCCCCACAAATTTTTGCAAATTTTTCTAAAATGTTTAAATACCCTAATTAAATCCTAGAAAACCTTCTGGTTTTAACAGAAGGACTAAAACAGAAATAAAAAAAAAGCAGAGAGGAGGCAGGGGGTTTTCTGCGAAAATGTCCCCTACCTCTCTCCCTCGCCCCGACGTGCCGCCGTGTCGCCTCCACCGTCGTCGCCGTTTCCGAGCCGCCCAGGCCCCCCTGCGCGCGCGCCCGGAGCCTCTGCTGTCTCTGCACCGCAGGGAAGAAAACGGGCACCTCTCCCGTCGCCTTAACGCCGATGTTCCCCGACGACCGCCGCGGATGCATTGGACGGCGCCGAGCTAATTGGCCCCCGTCTCTGCTTCCCGACACGCACCACTCCTCTAGATGATTCTAGAACCTCGCCGGACCCCGTTAAGCCCCAAGCCGCCACGAGCCTCTGCACCCTCGCCGGGTAATCGCAGAAATGGTCGCCGTGGACGCGCAATGGCCGCCGCCGTAGACCCCGACCATCGTGGACCGCCCCGAGCTATAAAAGCACCCTGAGACCTCACTGGAACACCACACCTCCCCTCGAGCTTTCCCTCGCCTCAATTTCGTCTGTGCACCGCCGGAGGGCAGTGCACTGCCGCACCCGACGCCGCCGTTGAGGTCGAGCACCACCACAACGCCACACCCTCCCATTCTTCCCTCTGACCCCTCTACGCTGTTGCCCAAGCTCACCGCACTCACCCAGGCTTCTTTTCCCTCTTTTTAGCGCACGGACGCGACCCCGAAGCTCCGCCGAAGTTGCTGCCCGACGCCGACGAAGAGCGCGACATCGCCGCCGTCGACAGAGACTTCCCCAGCAACTGCCGCTCGCACCATCGTCTTCCCCGAGCCGCCGCCGTCGATTCGCGTCATCGCCGCTTCCTCCCGAGCCCCTAGGTGAGAGATCCGTCCACCTCGCCGTCGCCGGCGCGGCAGCGCCGCTCGTTTTAGGTCGTCGCCGATGGCGACCTCCGTGAGCCGTTGGATCGAAGATCTACGGCCACGTACCGCTTCGTGTTAAGTTAGACTGCCATGTGGGTCCCACTGTCATAATTTTAATCTTTTCCCTCGCGCGCGTACCGTTTCGCTGAGTCACTGACGGGTAGGACCCACCCGTCAGGGATTTCAACATTATCCACAACAGTGGATTTTTCTAATTTGAATTCTCTGAAATTCTCAGTACTGATGTCAACTTTAAAATTAAATATCTCGAGATTTAGGAATCCAAATAAATCAAACTCAAATGTTCTGGAAAGCTTATGAAATTGTTTAACCAACACAATTGGTCTCATGTCATTTAATTAAATAATTAAAAAGTATTATTGAAAATGCCACAGAAGGTTTAAAATCTAAACTTGTTTGTTTCTGATACTCTGTTAGTCCAAATAATTCCAAACCAATTTTGCTAGCTTAGTACTGCCTTGTGTTAGCTCCCCTAATTTTGGTAGAATTAATTAAGTAGTATAATTGTGACTTTAAATAAACCCTTCTGGACTAAAACAGACAAATATGTTTATTGGTTGATCCAAATGAGTTAGGACCAATTTTGTTAGCTCACATATATCCATGTTTAGTTACCCCTAAAAGGGTTTAATTTTTGGAACAATATAATTTAATTGGTAGCTAAAACTTGATTATTAAGCTACTGGATTCAATCCAATGTGTAGGGAGTTTGGTAACTCCAAATGATCCAATTCAAATTGGGTTGTATTCTACACATCAGTGGCTTTCCATAGAATTTAGTTTGTATTTTTGTGACCAACAGAACTCAAGTTGTGGAATTAAACATGAATAACTAGTTTCTGCCATAATTTGGACTTAATTAAATAATGTTTAATTCAATTTATTTGAAAACCAAATTGTGTGGTTTGATGTGTGCAGTAGCCAATTGTGATGTTAATGATGGTTATGTTGAGGTGATTGCTTGTATAGCTTAGTGATTGTTTGTATTGTTTGTTTGTTAATTAGACGAGAACGTTGTCGGATATATCGAGGAAGGAGAGTTTGCTGAATTTGAAGAACAAGAGCAAGATCACTTTGCCAAGCAAGGCAAGCTATTCTCTGAGCTTGCACTACCAACATATGCATCTACTTTCATAATATGTTTACTCTCAAAGCAAGATTTACAAAACCCATTTCAAAAATATATGGATATTATTTTGCCACCCTATGTAGTAGTTTATATAAAACTTTAGGATGGGAAAACAATGTTGTTTATTCAAAACTCCTTTGAAATGTCTTGTGAGTTTATGGAACGCCGAGATGTCGGTGCTGTGTTGGAAAGGTGGAAAAATGGTGATGTTTGTGAAAAATGCACAGTGTCCTAGTACTATGGAAACCAATCCTACCCTGTGCGACCACATTTACCACATATGGGAAAAGGCGTAGTCATGTAGTTTGCTCTTATTAGTATGGGATACCTCATCGACGGAGATGACTCCGTTATGCATGAGGGGATGGTCCGAGGATCTACCCCCTGACCCGGGTCCTCACACAAGTTGGTGGGGAGGATAGAAGGTTCCACCATAAACCGCCGGACAAAACTATGAGTCCTCACACTTAGGGTTTCTGACGGGAAACCGGACTGGGTGTCGATGGAAAGTGTCATATGGGAAGGATCCTATACTAGCATGAGCAAATAAGAGGCTATGGCCGGCGGCTTACTTCGCATACACCTGGTATGGCGAGACGTGGCAGACACGATGAGTTGCCGGATGGATGTGGGTTAAAAGCGTGCTACCTCTGCAGAGTGTTTAAAACTATTCGAATAGCCGAGTCCTCGGATATGGACAATTGGGAGACTGTCCTAAGACCTTGTGCAAGTTTTAAAAAGGTTTTGAGTTTTTAAAAGAAAAATGAAGTGGAGATTGTTTCCTACACCTATACCAACGGATCGGTATGAGGTGGTGGATAAAGTGGACCATGACGGGCTATGGTCGGGAAAAAGGAGGAGTTTTGGAAAAACAGATGAAAACGGTGACTTCTTTAAAGATAGTTATAAAACTCTTCTTACCTTTTTCAATAAAGATATAGAGATGTTTTAAATAAGAAAAGTTGTCAACTAAAATAAAACTGGTGCATACTCATGTTGGGATAGTTTGCGAGTACATTCAAATGTACTCATATTGGTTTCGTCCCTGGCTATTGTCCTAGCCAGACTACGAGGAGGAACACTACGCAGAGCAGGAATATGGCGACTTCTACGCCAACTAAGGATCTCCACAAGTCAGCTGCCTGTCGGGTCGTCGTCGTTAGAATATGATGTCGATTACGCCGTAGCTTCCGCTGATATATTTGGTTTGGCCCATGAAGGCACCTATGTAAGAACTTGGTCTAAATGACCATTTATGTAAGACTTTCTATTCGGTACTGTAATGGATGTAAACTTTGGTATCCAATTCGGATTATGTGCAACGACAGACTGATCACGGGATCGTTGTGTTAAGCATAATCGGGTATTTCGGACAGCTAGTCTGGGGTCCCCACACATGTCCTAGGTCTCTCTTGATGACACAAGGGCCAAACCATCTTGACTTGAATTTCCCAGAGAACACATGCAGTTTGGAGTCATAAACCAACACTGTTTGTCCAACACTAAATTCCTTTCTGAGAATGTGCTTATCATGCCATTTCTTGGTCTTATCCTTATAGATCCTTGAACTCTCATAAGCATCATTTCTCAGTTCTTCTAACTCACACATCTGAAGCTTTCTTGCAGTTCCAGCTTTGCCTAAATCCATGTTCAGCTTCCTTATTGCCCAATATGCTCTGTGTTCTAGCTCAACAGGTAAATGACATGCTTATCCATAGACAAGCCTGAATGTTGACATACCAATAGGTGTCTTATATCCTGTCCTGTATGCCCATAGGCTATCTGGCAATTTGGTTGACCAATCCCCCTGGACTTAGAAACAACTTTCTCCAGAATTTGTTTCACTTCTGTATTTGACAGCTCAACTTGTCCATTGGCTTGAGGATGGTAAGGTGTAGTTACTCTGTGGTTTCTCACACCATACTTGTTTAGAAGCTTCTCTAACTGTTCATTGTTGAAATGAGCTCCTCTGATCACTACTCTTGGTACTCCAAATCTTGGAAAATGACAGTTTTGAAGAATTTGCAGACAGCTTTGGAGTCAACACTGACAGTGGGTATTGCTTCAACCCATTTAGACACATAGTCCACTCCAACTAATATGTGCTTATATCCATTTGATGATGGTAAAGGGACAACAAAATCTACTCCCCATACATCAAAGAGTTCCACATCAAGAATTCCCTTCTGTGGCATTTCGTTTCTTCTTGAAAAAATTTCAGTTTTCTGGCAGGATCACATTGTTTGATATAATCATGCACATCTTTGAACAAGTTAGGCCAATAGAATCTAGCTTGCAGGATTTTTGCTTGGGTCTTCATAACTCCAGCATGGCCTCCATACATGCCTGCATGGCATTGGTACATAACATCACTGATTTCTTCAGCTGGCACACATCTTCTTACAATTCCATCTGCACAATGCTTATACAGGAATGACTCATCCCAGTAGTAGCTTTTTACATCATGCATGAACTTCTTTTTCTGCTGGTAAGACATATCTGCTGGCATAATTTCACAAAGCAGATAATTCACAATATCTGCATACCAAGGAGAATTAGCATTTACTGACATTAGCTGCTCACCAGGCATTCTATCTTGTATATCTCTGCCATCTGGGCAATTGATTCTTGATAAGTGATCTGCTACTAAATTTTCAGACCCCTTTTTATCCTTGATTTCAATGTTAAACTCTTGCAGCAAGAGAATCCATCTGATCAGCCTAGGCTTAGCAACCTTTTTGCTCACCAAATATTTTATTGATGCATGATCTGTGTAAACCACACACTTGTGCCCAACAAGATAGGGTCTGAATTTATCAAATGCAAACACTACTGCTAGCAATTCCTTTTCAGTGGTTGTGTAGTTGATCTGGGCATCATCTAATGTTCTGCTGGCATAGTAAATCACATGAACTGCTTTCTCTTTTCTCTGACCAAGTACTGCTCCTACTGCAAAATCACTTGCATCACACATCAGTTCAAATGGCACTGTCCAGTCAGGTGGCTGTACTATTGGAGCTGTTATCAGAGCTTCTTTCATCTTGTTGAAGGCTTGCATACATGCTTCATCGAACACAAACTCTACATTATGATTTAGCAGGTGTGTAAGTGGTTTTGCAATGTGAGAAAAATCTTTGATGAACCTTCTGTAGAAAGCAGCATGTCCCAAGAAACTCTGTATTCCTTTTACATTTTCAGGAGGAGGTAATTTAGCAATTACATCTACTTTTGCTTTGTCCACTTATATTCCTCTGGCAGACACCAAGTGACCAAGCACTATGCCTTCAGTTACCAGGAAGTGACACTTCTCCCAATTTAAGATCAAATTTTGCTCAGAGCATCTGTGTAATACTGCTGTCAGATTTTTTAGGCAAGAGATGAAATCTTTTCCATATACTGTAAAATCATCCATGAACACTTCCATGATCTTCTCAATTTGATCAGAAAAGATAGACATCATACACCTCTGAAATGTGTCAGGTGCATTACACAAACCAAATGGTAATCTCTTATAAGCAAATGTTCCATATGGACAAGTGAATGTTGTCTTGTCCTAGTCAGATGGATGAATGGGTATTTGCTGAAACCCAGAATATCCATCTAGATAGCAATAGAATTTCTGACCAGCAAGCCTTTCTAGCATCTGATCCATAAATGGCAGAGGAAAATGATCTTTCCTAGTTGCCTTATTCAGTTTTCTGAAGTCATTGACCATTCTCCATCCAGTAACTGGTCTTGTGGTTATTAATCTCCCTTCCTCATTTTCTACCACTGTATAACCTCCTTTCTTAGGCACAATGTGTATAGGACTCACCCACTCACTGTCAGAAATGGGGTAAATCATTCCTGCCTTTAGCAGTTTCAGTACTTCCTTTTTCACTACTTCTTGCATTGCTGGATTCAATCTTCTCTGCCCTTCTCTAGTTGGTTTACTGCCATCTTCTAAGTGTATTCTGTGAGAGCAAACTTTCTCATCAATTCCTCTGATATCATCAATAGAGTACCCAATAATATTTTTGTACAGCCTCAATACTGATAACAGGCTTTCTTCTTGTTCATTGTTCAGAGCAGAACTGATTATCTCTGGGTGTATATTTTCTTTCTCAAGGAATATGTACTTTAGATGAGATGGTAATTCTTTCAGCTCCACTATAGAATGGTGAACTGGTTTACTAGCTTCAATTCCTATAGCATCTGGCTCTTTTTCACACAGAGATATCCCACACAGCTCCTGGTGATTAGGACTATCTACTGTCACAAACAGTTGTGCTTCAGATTCTGCTGACTGCATCTCTTGTATTGTGTCCGAGACACTCTGGTCTATTACATCAATGGACTGACATTGCTCCAATATGTTTGGCAAATGCGTGGCATGCTTCATACTGAACTCAGCTTGTTCAGAACCAAACTGCAGCTTCAGAGTTCCACCTTTTACATCTATTATTGCTCCAGCTGTTGCCAAGAAAGGTCTGCCTAGTATCATGGATTCAGAATTGTCTTCCATTTCCAGTACCACAAAATCGACTGGATAAGCAAAATTTCCAATTTGCACTGGCACATCTTCAAGAATTCTAGCTGGTTTCCTCAGTGTTCTGTCAGCTAGCTGCAGAGTCATTGATGTAGGCTTCAGAATTCCTAACTGCAATATTTGACTGACAGCCAAAGGTAAAACACTAACTGATGAACCCAAATCACATAATGTTGTGAATGTTCTCTTCCCCACAACACATGGGATACTAAAACTTCCTGGATCACCCAGCTTCTTTGGCATATTATTCAGTATAACAGCACTGCAATCCTCTGTCAGTGCAACAATTTCTGGGTCATCCAAGCTTCTTTCTTTGTTATTAGGTCTTTGAAAAAAAATCTTACAAAGGAATGTGTAACACTGCATCCAGAATGGGTATTGTGATCTGAACTTCCTTCATAGTTTCCAGGAACTTAGCATACTGCTTTTCTTCCTTAGATTTCTCCAATCTTTCAGGGAATAGTATTTTCTGTAGCACAGGCTTTCTGATGCAGGTTTTGTTACAGTGTTAGCTATTTTTTCAGTTTCAGTAGCAGGCTGCTCTGCAATTTCTGGCTCTGCTATCTTCTCTTCTGGGACAATTTCTTGCCTGGCTGTTTGATGAGCATGAACCCTTCTCTGTGGTGCTACATAAGTGACTGTTGGGGGTGTTTTGAGCACTGATTCAGTGTTTATTCCACTCCTAGTTGTTACAGCATCTACATCTACAGTAGTGGATATGGCACCACACTGCTTTGGATTCTTCTTTGCTTGTGCTGGTAACTTGTTCTCAGCCTGATTGCCTTGGGTATTAGAGATTCCAGCTGTTAGTTGCTGCATTGTTTTGTAGAAAAGCTCAGACTGCATCTTCATTGTTTCCTGCATACCACTGAACATTTCTTTCTGTAGCCTCATCATTTCATTGATTTCAGACTTGCTGTTGCTTGTAGAAGCATTTTGTTGATTAGCTTGAGTCTGCTGCTGTTGTTGGTGTTGCTGTTGGTACTGCATATTGCCTTGAGGTCTGAAATTTTGCTGTGATGTTTGAGCATACTGTGGTTGAGCTGCTTGATGGTAATTCTGTTGATTGGCTTGAGGATAATTCTGCTGAGCTGCATTCGATAAGTTGGGATGGTTTCTCCACGCTGGGTTGTAGCTATGAGAAAATGGGCCTTGATTCTGAGTATAATTAACTTCTGCCAGTTGGTTATCTGTGGGTACAAACAGAGTACACTCTTGAGATGAATGCCCTTCATTTCCACAGATGAGACAAGTGTCAGAAACTTGGTTCACAGGCACTATTGCCTGGCCATTCTTCTCTTGCATGAGCTGAGATATCTGAGTTGTCAAGCCGTCAAGCTTTGCTTCCAGAGCACCCTGACCATTTGGATGAACTGTCCTTTCATTGGTCCAAGAGAAATTATGGGAAGCCATACTCTCAATCAATTATGTAGCTTCATCTAGTGTCTTGTTCATAATTCCTCCACCAGCAGCTGAATCTACAAAAGCTCTGGTCTGTTCTGTCAGTCCCTTATAGAATGTTTGCAGAATTAGCCACTGTTCCTGGCCATGGTTAGGACACATTCTGATAAGTCCTTGGTATCTCTGCCATGTATCATACAAACTCTCACCATTGTACTGCACAAATCTGGTGATTTTGTCTCTGCACTCAGCTGCTTTAGTGGGTGGAAAATATCTCTCAAAGAAGGCCTACACCAAATGTTCCCAGGTGTCTCTGCAATGGACAGGTAAAGCATGATACCATATCTTTGCTGTTCCTGACAGAGAAAAGGGGAACAACTGCATCCTTATTGCTTCAGGGGGCACACCATTGTGCTTGAGTGTATTACAATACTCCAGAAAATTCCAGATATGCTCATGTGGACTTTCCAAAGCACTGCCTTTGAATGGATTATGCTGCACCATGTTGATCAAGGCAGGCTTGATCTCCCAGTTATTTGCCTGAATGGCAGGCATAATAACATCTGCATTTGAAATCTGATCCTTGGGGATCCATAAATCTCTCAGTTTCTTATCACCCATGTTGATTACTGCCTGTCTTTCCTCAGTTTCCTCAACTGAAGACACTGAAGCTGCTCTTCTTCTTGCAAGAAAAGTTCTTTCAGGTTCTAGATCAAATGGAGCTAGAGGAGAGTCTTCAGACGACTGCATCAACAAGATCCAAACACAGCATAAAGGAGATCATTTTTTCCTCTACACATAATCACAGACAAGAACTTTTATCAAGGGTTAGTGTAAAAACCCCTAATAACAATTCTAGTTCTCAGATTAAAGCACTAAAAGCATCACAAGCATCTAGATCATGCAAATTTGCTAAACAAATTCACTGAACTCACACGGTCTAGTCTACTGCTTTCAAAGAAACAATCATAAGTCAATCCCTGGCAACGACGCCAATTTGATCAAGATGCAATATAGGGGGTTTGTGTTATCGTCTCCACAGGGATCAACAAGGTTATGACGTTCTAAGGGTTTGCAGAAGCTGAACCAAATTTTCAGGTTTTTAGGTTTCCAACAGAAAAGTAAAGATTTTCATAATTAAAGTTCAGAATTTAACTTGCAGCTCTTGGGTTGTCAATCCAGTTGCCGACAAGGATCCAAGCAAGGTTTAGACAGGGAACAAGATGTTTCACTTCACAGGCAAGCAGAGACTAGTCTTGCAAGCCGAGGGTTTTTAGCAGTTTTAGGAAGGAGAAAAATATTTAACATGAAGATCACCGCTTTTTGGGTCGTCAAGCCAGATCACAAGTGAGTTAACAAGAAAAGGGGGTCTAGGGACAGATGTTGCAACAAACCGTGTGCAGGGACTAGCCTTACAACACAGATCAAGACACACAGTAGGCAAAACATGCAAATCTTATGATAAAGCAGAGAACTGTGTCACTCAATTCACTACAGTAACCAAATATTACAAGCTCGACTTGCAGTTGAATGATCTACTGGTTTCACACAGGATTACACAAGAAAGTGGAGAGAAGTCTTTAGCTTTAGCTCACAGAAACCCTAGTCGAAGCAGAGGAAGCAGAGGGGAGGAAGAAGAGTTGCAGATCATGAGCTTATGGTCACCGAGGCCTTGTACTTCTTCTCCTGCTCATCTTGTGCATCTTGTTCTTCTTGTTCTTGTGCTGGTTCTTGGAGTTCTTGGAGTTCTTGGTTGGTGATGGAAAAGTGTAGTGGCGGCTGAGCGAATGGCGAGTGGCTTGTGAGCCGAGGGCGAGAGAGATGAGTATGTGGTGGAGGTGGTGGCTTTATACACCTTTTTCCATTTGTGGTGGAGGTGTGGTACGAGTTGATGGAGAGGGAAGCTTCCTCCTTGGCCACAGCTCATAGTGCACATGGCATGTTTCTCTCTTTTTCACCTTTTTGCTTTTATGCCTTTTGTGGTTTCCTTGATCTCCAAGTTGATCTTCTTTTCCTCTTTCTGGTTCAAACTCATTTGAATTGCTTAACTTGTGCATTGCTTCGAGTGGTGATGGAGAACTTGAGTTAACTGACAGAATTGCTCTCTGTCAGTTACTGTTCACTTTCTGGCACAGTTGTGTTCTTCAGGTTCTAGCTTGAGTTGGTCTTGTTGATCATGGCCATCTTGTCTGCTACATTGGTATGAGTTTGAATACTGCTTCTTGCCTCACTTCTACATTGGATCTTCTGAAGATTATGTGCCTTTGCGCACTGAACTGCAAAATGGATGAAAAGCAATATCAAATGCAGATATTTGCAGTTCTGGGTATAGAAACAGTGAGGTTTTGAGGTTTTAGGTCTGTGAATTATGCATATAAATGATGGTGATCACAGCTCACACCACTCCCCTCCAGATGGAACGAGATGAAGTATCTCGGCTCCAGAAGGAACTTGAGCGGGTCGAGAAGGAGAAGACCTCAATGGAGAATGCCCTGAAGCAGAAGGAGGAAACTACGCAGCAGCATCATGAAATTCTCAAGCAATCCGAGGCTCGCGCTTCCTCGGTAGAAGAAGAACTGAATGCCCTGAAGGCTAAGGGTGAACGCTGGCTGTCCGAGCTCATCCGGATCAATAACCAGATGGACAGTAAGCCTCCCTTACTCCTTATTTCCTTTCTTTATTTTTACCGACATCCATCCTATTCCGACATATGACTTAACCCGGCGACAACCTTCCTTTCTTCAGAACACTTCTCCCATTCTCGGGCTATTGCTGCCAACATTACCATGAAGGCCCGGGCAAAAAGAGCCGAGAATGAGACCCTCTCCGACACCTGGGATGTCGAAGACCACTTGACGGCCTTGAATGCCCGCATCTCGCCCCTGAAAGCCATTGGCATGGAGCTTCTTGACACTGGCATCCGAGTTTACCTCAGCTTATGGCCAGAATCTCAGCCGCCAGCTACCATCGATGAGTTGTCCAAGTGCTTAATGGGAGCCGAGGCTAGGCTCCGAGAGTGGAGATCATCATCCGCTCGTGCCGGCGCCGATCAAGCTTTGACTTTTGTGATGTCCTGGTACGAGGAGATCGATCTCCCTGCGGTGAGGTCTCTGCGCGCCCACTCTCTATGGACTGACGACCCAATATGGGTTACGCGGCGCAAGGAAGCAGCCGACTTCATGGCCGGGTATGCCGACACCCGACAGTTCATCCCGGGGCGCGCATACTCCGACGACGAAGCAGATGCCTCGGACGACGAAGATGACGATGAACCAGTTGATGAGGAGATCGAAGTTGAGGAACCCAACATTGCCAAAGGCAAGGCTGCAGCAACATCCGACACAGCCAAGCGGTTTCAACTGACATGACCGATTCAGCATCGGCCGATATTCCTCCAGGAACCTCCTCCAACATTGCCGATACCCCTGCAACCGCTCCAACCACCGAGGTCACTCCTGCCACCGAGACCACTGCCGCCGAGGCTGCTTCTGCTGAGCCCTGAACTTATTATGAATAGATCATTAAATCCCCGGAATGCCGGGTGCAGATGTAATTATACTTTTAAGTATCTCGTTAAGCTACTCTTATTTTGCTAGTTCAACAAGACTTGCGCTTATGTCGGATCAAATTGGAACGAGTCCCCGAGTTTACTTTCTTGTTTACCATACTTAGTAATCTCTGCTCTTGTCTACCATTTTGGCGTTCGAAAGTCGAGTCACAAGATAGAAATTATAGCATACAATACTTGTAAACTCTTGGGGTAAGATCCAAAGTCATCCGACACAAAGAAAAGGAACGAAAAGACCGGGTTAGTAAACGTCATATGTCAGATCTTTTTAGGACCGAGTCCCCGAGTTCATTTTCATGTTTACCATATACCTCAACCTTTGCTCTTGACTACCATTTTGGCGTTCGTCAGTCGAGTCACAAGATCACAACAAAATAGCATACATTACTTGAACTTTGAAACGAGTCAAAAAATTATCCGACATATGAACGACATAGCAGAAACAGAGATAAAACACATGCATATAAGGACAAAGGCAGTCCCCGAGTCTCATCTCGGAGTGCCGGCATTTCACTCAAAAGGAAACCGAGATACATACACTGCTCCCTTAGGAGTACTAGGGGCATTGGTACTGGCCTGACCAGGGGCATCGACCTAATCCTATCAGACATGTATAGGTAGGACTGGAAATTGACTGGGGGCCAATGCCCCCACTCGCTATAACGTGCGTCCGCCCATGGCCACCATTGACGTCGGGAAGGAGATCACGCCGTCGAACGAAGCGCGGAAGATCACTTATTGTAGACGAAGCCATCTCCATTGACGAAGAAAAAACAACCAAAACCAAGCTCTAACATTAAGGACCTTTGTATAGTGCCCTGCGCAGGTCCGAGGTCCCCACCCCTCCTAGTGCCAGAGCGGCAACTAGAGGAGGCAAGGACCCGTCAATTCTTAGACGAAGGCGACGATGAAGATGCAGATGGCGCCGGCGGCGACGGCTAGGGTTGAAACCCTAGGCCGCCGCCTCTCTTTCTTTCTTTCTTTCTTTCTATAACGATTATCATCAACAAAAACTTCTAACTTGGTGCTAGATCTACAAGGGCGGGCGGCGGAACACCACAAGCCTCCTTCGTCTTCTTCGCCCTGCCTGCCCATTCCATCCGAGTCATCAACAATCACACATTGTTTGGTTGGTTGGTTTGATTTCTACACGAACACGAAATGGGAATCTAGCAGCTAACACCTCGATTGTACATGGTGTCAACCCTAGGAGCCGGCGAAAAATCACGCAGATGAAACCCTAGCCGCCACTGTCGCGAATGATGGGAGTATATGATATGATCGGCTGGTGATGGTATTAGGCAAGTTTTATGAAAGCCCAATTGGCTTGTTGCACTTGCGGCCCGAGACAAAGATTGACAAAAAGCTGGACCCATTGGCCCCATCTTTTTTGGGTTTTTTGAATTCGGATCCATCGATCCGTTAATCACGCGCGTCATCTTCGTCGACCCCGGCGAGACCACGCCGCTGGTGTCAACTGTTGCCTCCGTTCGAGGTCGCCGATGCCGACAGACCAGTGTCCATCCCTCAGCACCAAACTCCTCGGGATCATGCCATGTTGTAGGCGAAAGAACCGGTATTTTCCACGTCCGATCCAAGATCGACGTTGCCGTGCTCACCGCCGGCAGGCTACGTCGAAAAGAAGAGGATAACAAAGTTACCCGTGATGGCGACATTGCCTTCATGGTCCTTGCGGCCCATCTTTGGTCTTTCCTCTTCTCTTCCTTCTTCCTCCACCGCTTGTCCTTCAGGTCGCGCGACGGAGAGCTTGCCGGCGTCCGACAAAGGTAACGGAGCGAACCATCCGTTGAAGACTGCATGGAGTCTTCCCCATCGTCGTCGCTGGATCCCGGCGTCGCCGTCCAGAATCGGCCGGTCGGGTATCCTCCCCGGAGACCCACGCCGGGGTCGCCAGCGAAGTCGCCTTCAGAGTCGCCCATCTGAACCGCTCCCCCTTGTTTGTGACTGGCAAGCCTGTTTTGTAACTAATGGTTTGATGTGCTTGTTTTGCTTGGGACTAGTATCTTGCACGCGCAATGCGCGTCTAAGTTTTATGCCCTACTAAAACTGGTTTGTGGTAATGTCTAATTTATGACTGTATTTTTTATCCAAAGTTAAAACATCACATATCATCGCCATGATATTTCTTCTGTAAAATCGCTGCATTAGTTTTCACACTCTGCTACCCTCCAATAATATCCAAATTGATTGCCGCTATTATGGCAAATTACTGACAGTTTCCAAAATAACAACATGGGTATGCAAAGCTGGAGGTTTTAATTCCTCTCAAAATCAGCGCCCCTAATTAATTTTCGGAATTACTCCCTTATTAACTCGGTTGTTGATTTGGCAAGAAAATAAGTGTTCGTTGGATCTAGCGTCAGACTTTCCAAAAGAATGAAGGCTGACAATGTGTTTTAGCAGTGACTGGGTCCGTTGGATCTAGCGTTAGACGTTCAAGATCGTTTGGATCCCCACACTCTGTGCCTTTTTATATTAGTGGTGAAAAAGGACGGAGTAGAGCTATATTCCAGGGTCGTTTGGTCTCCTCTCCGGACTTGCCCATTACATTTTTCCTCGGTGCCTGTGCATCTATAAGATAATATGAATCATTGTGCAGCGCTCTGCTCACAATGAACGGTCCCTCCCATGGAGGTGACATTTTATGTCGGCCTGCACTTCTCTGCACCAGCCTCAGTACCAAATCTCCTTCTCGGAATACCCGAGGGCTGATTTTCTTGCTATGATGGCGTCAGAGATTCTGCTGGTATATTGCTGACCGAGACAAGGTCAATTCTCGTGCCTCTTTGAGCAGATCAACAGCATATGCCCGAGCCTCATTTGCCTCGGTTTCAGTGTACATCATAACTCTCGGCGAGTCATACTGTATGTCGGTCGGCAGGACCGCTTCTGCTCCATAGACCTGAAAGAATGGTGTATAGCCAGTTGAGCGATTCGGTGTGGTCCTTAGACCCCACAGTACTGCTGGTATCTCCTCTATCCAACAACCCGGAGTTCTCAACAGGGGTTCAATTAACCGAGCTTTAATGCCGGCCAACACCAGTGCATTTGCTCTTTCCACTTGGCCATTTGCCTCAGGATGTGCCACCGAGGCTATATCCAACCGGATTCCCTTTTCTGCACAAAATCGAGCGAATTCCCCCACAGCAAACTTGGTGCCATTATCCAAGATAATGCTATGGGGGTACCAGTACCTCAAGATGATGTCCTTCAAAAAGGACACAGCTGTGTGACCATCGCACTTCCGGATAGGCTTCACCTCGATCCATTTGGTGAACTTGTCCACCATTACCAGCATATGAGTCATGTTGCCTCGGGCTGGTTTGAATTCTCCCACCATGTCCAAACACCATACAGCAAAGGGCCAAGTGATAGGGATTGTCTTCAGTGCCGAGGCTGGTAAATGGATTTTCTTGGCGAATCTCTGGCAATTCTCGCACCTTCTGACAATATCTTCTACCTGTTCCATAGCCTTGGGCCAGTAAAACCCATGCCGGAATACTTTAGCAACGAGGGCTCTTGAAGAAGCATGATGACCACACTCCCCTTGATGAATTTCCAAAAGCATTTCTTGCCCCTTTGCTGGTTCGACACAGCGCTACAACACCTCGGTTACATTTCTCTTGTACAGCTCCTTGTTGATGATGGTGTAAGCTTTGGTCCTTCTCTGCACTTGCCTGGCCTCCACTTCATTGCTCGGCAAACTCCCATCTGTCATGTACGCCATGATTCGTTGTGCCCATTCCAGGACAGGGCGCACAGTAAAGATCGGGATCTCTATGTCTTCATCCATGGGATCAACCGACATGGCATCCTCCGAGATCAGGTGATCAGTCCCCGAGTTCTGCCAAGCAGTCCCGGGTTTTCCCAAATGCACCCGATATCAATATCCATGGGGACAGCACCAGACTCCGGTTTTGCCGGGATAAAAATTGATTCAGACTCGGGGGATGGCTTGATCGATGGCTTCCTCAGATGCTCCAATGATATCCCGGGCGGAATAGCATCCCGGGATGAACCGAGCTTGGACAACACATCAGCAGCCTCATTCTCCGCCCGAGGTACATGCTTGAACTCACACCCTTCAAAGAATCCCAAGATCTTCTAGACGTGAAACCGATATAGTGCCATATTGGCGTCCAAAGCATCCCAGTTTCCCGAGACTTGCTGCACCACCAGATCCGAGTCTCCGAAGCATTCAATTCGACGGATACCAATTTCTTTAGCCACATTGAGCCCATGAACCAGTGCCTCATACTCGGCCACATTATTAGATGCCGCGAAATGAATCTGCAGCACATATCTCAGTTGATCCTGCTTTGGCGAGGTAAGGACTATCCCGGCACCAAAACCAACCTTGGTTCGGGAACCATCAAAATGCATTCTCCAATAATTGAAGTCCGGCACTGGTGGTGTATACTGCATCTCGGCCCAATCCACCAAGAAATCGGGCAAAGCCTGAGACTTGATAGCATCTCTTCTCTCATAGTGTGGAGTGTAAGGTGATACCTCGATAGCCCATTTGGCTACTCGGCCAGTTGCATCTTTGCATCCGATGATCTCCGAGATAGGAGCCTCACACACCACTGTGATTGAATGCTCTTGGAAGTAATGTTTCAACTTCTTTGCAGCCAGATAGACACCATATGTCATTTTCTGGTAGTGAGGGTAGTTCTGCTTGGATAGCGAGATTACCTCGCTCAAATAGTACACTAGCCTCTGCACGGTTTTGCCCTCTTCTTCTCGCTCCACCACCAATACAACACTCACAACTCGGTTCGTGGCCGCAATGTAGAGCAACATCGGCTCTTTGGCTAATGGTGAGGCTAATATTGGCACAGTTGCCAACATCTTTTTCAGCTTGGTGAACGCCGCGTTTGCTTGCGGGGTCCACACAAAATGAGTGGTTTTCTTCATGAGCTGATACAAAGGCAATGCCTTTTCACCCAACCTGCTTACAAACCGACTCAAGGATGCTAAACATCCAGTGAATTTCTGCACGTCCTTGAGACATGTTGGTAATCTCATGCTCTCAATAGCACGAATTTTCGTCGGGTTAACCTCGATACCTCGGCAAGATACGAGGAAACCGAGTAATTTTCCTGCCGACACACCGAATGTACATTTATCTGGGTTAAGTTTCATTCGGTATTTTCTCAAGTTTATAAATGTCTCTCTGAGATCATCGATCAGAGATGACTTTTCTTTAGTTTTTATGACGACATCGTCGACATACACTTGCACATTCCGACCTATTTGGTCATGCAGACATTTCTGCATGCACCTCTGGTATGTTGCCCCGGCATTTCTCAAACCAAAAGTCATGACACGATAGCAATAAGCCCCGTACGGGGTAATGAAAGCAGTGTTCAATTGATCAGTCGGGTTCAAAGGAATCTGATAAAACCCGGAGTAAGCATCTACAAAGGATAACAGCTCACACCCGGCCGTGGAATCGATCACTTGATCTAACCGAGGTAACGGGAATGAATCCTTAGGACATGCCTTGTTAAGGTTCGTGAAATCGATACACATACGCCACACTTTGGCCACCAGAGGCTCATCTTTCTTCTTCTCTACCAGGACCGGGTTTGACAACCAGTCTGGGTGCAGCACTTCCATGATGAAACCAGCCGCAAGTAATTTGGCTAGTTCATCTCCCACCACTTTTCTTCTCTCATCTGACAGTCGACGTGTTGGTTGCTTCACAGGCTTCATGTCGGGGCTGACGAACAAAGAGTGCTCAGCCAACTCAATCGGAACACCTAGCAGGTCTTGATTCGACCATGCAAAGATATCCCGATTCTCACGGAGGAAGTGACTGAGCTCGCTTTCCTATTTCTCAGTTAACCCGGTGCCAATGATGACATTACGGTCAGAGCACTCCGGGTCAACGTTGATCTTCTTCGTCTCCTTCGGCACTGATGCATGTAAAATGCATACATGAAGTTTGCACTATATCACATATATTCCAATCATATATACATCATATAAGGGTTATATTACTGTTATTTAATGATTTTAGGAAATAAATCAATTGTTTCCTATTTTTATGGAATTAACTCTGCGTAGGCAGAAAACCCTATTTCTTTCCTTTTATGTTTCAGGGACCCAAACGACGTCCAAAAATTATGGAAAAATGCAGGCATCATTATTTTGGAAGGAGGAAGACCTCGGAGCGAAGGAAGCAAGCAAACGGAGGCCAGAAGGCCAAAAGAGGGTGGCCCACGCGGGCACTATACCTGGCCGCGTGGGGCCTACTCTTTTGGGCCTCGGGGCTACGCAGCCGTCGATCCTTTCTCCACTGGCTTCGTCTTGACCTAAAAACGCCTATAGAAAGATCCCCTGGCGTTTCGCGAACCAAGCGCCGCCATATCACAGAAACACAAAAACAGAGACCTGGAGCTGCAGATTGGAGGGGGAAAACTCCGGCGGGGCACTGCCGGCGTGGTCTCCTTCATCTCCATCGACATCTCCACCGTCTCCACCATGAAGAGGGAGTAGTCCACCTCTGAACTATGGGTTTGTGGAAGTAACTTATGTATCTCTCCTCTCTCTTGAGCTTCACTAATGAGTACCGTATGAGCTGCTGAACATGATTACGGTCATATTGGTATTACCTATGTGGTGGATCTTTTTGTGAGTTAATATATGTTGAGATTGCAAATGTTTGTTTCAGTTATGAGTATAGATGCATATTATGTACCCCGTTCTTGTCTACTTGTTTTGATCGAGCATGTTTATGAGAGCGTGTGTGGGGTGATGTGTGCATTAGTTGGAGTAACGGGGAGTGGAGAGTGCGGTAAGCTGACAACTGAAATATCGCGATCCACTTGGGTGTTTACCTTACTTTGTTACCTAACTAGGGATAAACAAAAATACCTTGATACCGGGGTTGAGGGTGATCAAGCCTCTTCTCTATGACTAGATCCAGCATGTTCTTATTTTAACTTCATGTCATGAAACTTATTGCTATACTCTGAGTCATCTTAATTACTGAGATGTTATGATTTAGTTCGCATCTTGGTGGAGTATAAGTGAGACTAATAACCAAAAGGTCTCTATGTTAGGACGTGATGCCCATATAACTGTCAACTTGATATCAAACTTTGTGCTTGCAATCTCATATGTCAACTCTATGTCCACTTGTCTGCCACACCACTTAAAGAGAGAGTGCATAAGTGAAACCATGAACCCCGGTCCATTTTTAATCATAAGAAACACCTTTCCAACCACTTTTGCCACCTTGCAATTTTCTGCCATTTTTAAATCCGAAAATACAAAAACACTTTTCCATCTTGCATCCATCATAAAACCCCAAAAATATATCATATATCATTGCCATCATCATCCAAGCATATTCATCCACCATCATTGGATATTTATTTTGATATCATTCTACACCTTGTGCTTGACAACCACAGGTGAGGTTGAGGACCAAAACATTTAACTTTGTTTTGCAGGTAACCAAAAAGAAGGATAAAGAAGATAAATCTACCACTACTGATTCCCCGAGAGTTCGATATTAAACCCTCGAGTCACCCTCGTGGGGAAAACACTATTACCACTACTACATACTCTGCACTTGGAGGCTCAACCTAACCCCGTATACTTTTCACTGCAGGTATCTACTATGGGTATCAAGACTGTTGTCTGGCGCCATTGTCAGGGAGATAGAAGCAACACCGCAATATATCGCCTAGTCAACTTAGCGATCAGCAAGGTGTTTTCTGGCGCCGTTGCCGTGGAATCATAGTTGAGAGATTTATCCAAGGGTGCAGCCCGAAGACTCTGACTCCACATCAACAGCTGTTTTCTGGAGCCGGATTGATTCGAGTATATCACAACAAAGTCAACTTCATCACCAACTTGTGCTAACACCTAAGCTTGGGGAGGTTGCACCTACGTGAGCATCATCTTATCCATCTTTACCTTCAAAGCAAATTCATCTGTTTTGTCATTGTCATTGCATTGTGTCTTGCATTTGTAATTCGGTTTGCAATTGTGAGTCATATTTATTTTCAGTTTTGCATCATAAAAATCAAAAACACATAAAAACTAGCCAAAATGAATTCTAGTGTTGAAATGAGTAACTTTGGCCAATACTATGGAGAGTCATTAATGGATGCATGGTATAGAATTAAGGACATTAGTAAGAACGGTGTCATTAAAT
Organism: Poa pratensis; assembly: GCA_947311845.1. Lineage (NCBI taxonomy): Eukaryota > Viridiplantae > Streptophyta > Magnoliopsida > Poales > Poaceae > Poa > Poa pratensis. Next base: position 46,975,511 of record CAMZMU010000052.1, read on the forward strand.
ATACTCCTGCCACTTTGATAAAGAATTTCTATAAAGGCATAGATGGGTGGTCAAAATGCTTTCTGGATTCATTAACTAGTGGAAGATTTGCTTCTGGAAACCCCTCAAATGCTAATAACTTGATAGAAAACTTATTTGGGAATTCTATAGAGTCAAGGGATGAAACTGTGATCAAACAACTAAAGGTTTCTATGGATAAGTCGGTAACATGTTTACAAACTTATATGGAAGATTATCCTACTAAAAATGAGATGCATTCATTTGTCCTTCACACAAAGTCTAAAAAGAAGTTGACTAGGGAATTAAATGAAAGAATATCTTCTATGCAGGAACCCCTAGGCAAAGATATTGAGAATTATGTTGAAAGTGAGGATGATATACAAATTACCTCCAAGGCTGCTTTAAAGAAAAGGAATGAGAATCTTGTTTGGATTGAAGAAGTTAAAATGCTTAGTGAAGTTAAGGATCCTTTGCTTGACTTAGAAAACTGTAGCTTGCAAGAATTGATATCTATCCTACAAAAGTTTGCAAGTGATCCTTCTATCAACACTAATCAAGCTGGTTTTGGTTCCTATATTGCTAATCATGTCTTGAAAGAGAAAATTGCTAGGTACAACCAAGAGGCCATGATACCACCTAAGCTTGGGGATATAGATCCCCAAGGTGCTAGTAACTATTGGAAAAGAGACACACCATGCCATACTTGATCTAGGATCTAGTGTCTCTGTCTTATCTAAAGAACTATATGAAATACTTGAGTTGAAAAATCTTGAAAAATGCTCTATTGAACTTGCACTTGCTGATGATTCCATTAAACATGCTTTAGGGAAAGTAAGTGATGTTATGGTAGAGCTACATATGACTTTTGTGCCTGTGGATTTTCTAATCATGCATATGGGGAATAAAACCTCTAGTCCTATTATTCTTGGAAGACCTTTTCTTCGTACCACAGGTGCTATCATTGATTCAAAGGAAGGGAATGTGAAGTTTCAGTTCCCACACAAGAAGTGCATGGAACACTTCCCAAGGAAGAGGGGCACATCATTCAAGCTCCCTCATGAGCTTCATCTTCGATAAACAACAAGTAAGAAGCCTAGCTATATGGCTATAAAGAAAGCGCTTTGCGGGAGGCAACCCGGTTATTTTTGTGTGATTTTTCTTTGTGTCCTCTTGCTGTAACAAGAGATCTTGTGTCTAGTTTAGTTCTGGAGTTTTTAATAAAGTGCCAAGTTTTACCCATGTTGGCCTTGAAAAGTTGCTATTTGAGTTCGGAGATTTTATTCCTGCACGAATCTGTGCACGGTATGATTTTTAATTCTTATTATGTAACTCCGAATGAGCTCATATTTGAACTGTAGTTGCAACTTTTCATCCTCTGTATGCATGAATTTTTTGGAATTTTTAGACAAAGTTCAGTAGGGTAGAAAAATACGTTTTGCTGCTGCTGTTTTTCTGGACAGATTCTGTCCCATTTTGTTTTATGCATGTTTTGAACTTTATCTTGAATCTTTTTGATTCAAATGAGTTTATGAGTAGGCATACAACATTATACACTTTCTGGACATTCATATGTATTTTTGTCAAGGATTATATGCAGCAAGAAACCTATTTGTTTATCACTACTAATGCACCCCACAGAAAAGAAATGGAGAAACGGTGTTTTGAAGTTTTTTCACAGGGATTGGAGGAGATGCACCAAGAGTTATCCAAGGATGGTGAAGACCATAAGCTTGGGGATGTGAAGACAACCCCACTGGACCTACACACTCTCGGTTTGCACACGTCTAACTTCTGTTTTTCGATCGAAACACTTTATCGCATAAACTTGGAGCGTCTTTTTGTTTGTTTGTTGAGTCTTGTGAGACCACCACATAATAAATGTATATGGGAAAGTTTCTGGAAATTTGGATTGAAATATGTTGGATGCTATTATCATATGGGAAAAGGGATGTTTGAGTTGATTTTTAATGATACATATAGTTGCATGATTCATGAGCTTGTTAATGAGTAATAATTGTAAATCTTTATCAAGAGTTATCACTTATTCATGTTTTGATGCTGAAAGTTATTTCACTTTGTTTAACATGATAAGTTGGTTCTATGGACACTCATGCATGCATCTAGATGGTCAACTTTCTCCCTCTTGCTAGCCCAAACATTCCAACAAGTAAAACTTGTTTCCAACACCTTCAACCAAAGTTATTCCAGTGAGTCCACCATATCTACCTACTAGCTATATGCTATTCCGAGTATGTTCATCATGATATTTGTGTTATCTATACCTCTGAATGAAAATGATTATGTTATTGATTGCCATGGGAAAAGTTGGTTATATAGCTCTCATGAACTTGATGCACATTTTTACTATCATTGCAATAAATAAAACATGACCCATTGTGATTAAGATTATGATGCTAGTGGCTTGATAAATGTCCGAGGTTGGGAGTTAGCCCATATGTGCTGTCACATGCAAAGCTTTCAACATGCTCCATTTAGTTGATATCATGTGCTTTTGTCTATGGATGCCTATCATGGTGAAATGAGGGGAAATGATTTAGTTTGAATGAGTTTGTATAAATGGTTAGAGAGACGCCTGGGCCGCTAATCTAAGCCATGCATTATTCATGGTGGAAATTTACTTACATGCTATGGTGAATTATCTATGCACACCTTACAATAAAAAGCTATTCCAATGGTAAATAAAAAGGGTGTTGAGGTGGTTCATCTTGTTTGTTTGTCTTGTCATTTTGATATGGGCTTGTTCCATATCCTGGGACAAGAGGTACCCCAGTTGACGCTCTTGATGATACTATTACTTACAATGATAGATAACTTGAACTTGCTTTTCCCAAGTTGAGTAACTATGGTGTAGGTACTTGTATTCAAGGGGCATGAGACATCCAACCTTTACTTTGTCAAGCACACTACTCATATTTGCTCTCACATTAAACTATAATCATTCAAGATGCTATGATAGGGGAATGAGAGCTTGACACCAAGTATTACCACATTGCAATCATTAACTTAAGTAGGAGAGTTTGGAGGTTAGATGAAACTTATGCATGCTTTACCTCTACTCACTTATTCATCTTTCCAAAGTGTCCACCTAACATATTCAGATTTTCATCATCACTCTATGACCTATGTAGGATGTTCATGCTTATCATTATGCATACATGTGGTCCATATTACTATCTGTTATGTTACACTTTGTGAACTATCATTGAACATCCTTGCATTGAATACTTGATATCACTTCATAAACTGTTTTGCATATTGCTACTCCTTTGAAGAATGAATCATTTGACTCTATGTAGCAGTAGCAATCATCTTTGATATCCATTGTTAGTGCTATATTGCAAAGCCCATGTTAGTTTTATCACCTTCATACTCGAGGACGAGTATTGGTTAAGCTTGGGGATGTTGATGCATGTAAAATGCATACATGAACTTTGCACTATATCACACATATTCCAATCATATATACATCATATAAGGGTTATATTACTGTTATTTAATGATTTTAGGAAATAAATCAATTGTTTCCTATTTTTATGGAATTAACTCTGCGCAGGCAGAAAACCCTATTTCTTTCCTTTTATGTTTCAGGGACCCAAACGACGTCAAAAAATTATGGAAAAATACAGGCATCATTATTTTGGAAGGAGGAAGACCTCGGAGCGAAGGAAGCAAGCAAACGGAGGCCAGAAGGCCAAAAGAGGGTGGCCCACGTGGCCACTGTACCTGGCCGCGTGGGGCCCACTCTTTTGGGCCTTGGGGCTCCGAAGCCGTCGATCCTTTCTCCACCGCCTTCGTCTTGACCTAAAAACGCCTATAAAAAAGGTCCCCTGGCATTTCGCGAACCAAGTGCCGCCATATCACAGAAACACGAAAACAGAGACCTGGAGCTGCAGATTGGAGGGGGAAAACTCCGGCGGGCGCTGCCGGCGTGGTCTCCTTCATCTCCATCGACATCTCCACCGTCTCCACCATGAAGAGGGAGTAGTCCACCTCTGGACTATGGGTTTGTGGAAGTAACTTATGTATCTCTCCTCTCTCTTGAGCTTCACTAATGAGTACCGTATGAGCTGCTGAACATGATTACGGTCATATTGTATTACCTATGTGGTGGATCTTTTTGTGAGTTAATATATGTTGAGATTGCAAATGTTTGTTTCAGTTATGAGTATAGATGCATATTATGTACCCCGTTCTTGTCTACTTGTTTTGATCGAGCATGTTTATGAGAGCGTGTGTGGGGTGATGTGTGCATTAGTTGGAGTAACGGGGAGTGGAGAGTGCGGTAAGCTGACAACTGAAATATCGCGATCCACTTGGGTGTTTACCTTACTTTGTTACCTCACTAGGGATAAACAAAAATACCTTGATACCGGGGTTGAGGGTGATCAAGCCTCTTCTCTATGACTAGATCCAGCATGTTCTTATTTTAACTTCATGTCATGAAACTTATTGCTATACTCTGAGTCATCTTAATTACTGAGGTGTTATGATTTAGTTCGCATCTTGGTGGAGTATAAGTGAGACTAATAACCAAAAGTCTCTATGTTAGGACGTGATGCCCATATAACTGTCAACTTGATATCAAACTTTGTGCTTGCAATCTCATATGTCAACTCTATGTCCACTTGTCTGCCACACCACTTAAAGAGAGAGTGCATAAGTGAAACCATGAACCCCGGTCCATTTTAATCATAAGAAACACCTTTCCAACCACTTTTGCCACCTTGCCATTTTCTGCCATATTTAAATCCGAAAATACAAAAACACTTTTCCATTTTGCATCCATCATAAAAACCCAAAAATATATCATATATCATTGCCATCATCATCCAAGCATATTCATCCACCATCATTGCATATTTATTTTGATATCATTCTACATATTGTGCTTGACAACCACATGTGAGGTTGAGGACCAAAACATTTAACTTTGTTTTGCAGGTAACCAAAAAGAAGGATAAAGAAGATAAATCTACCACTACTGATTCCCCGAGAGTTTGATATTAAACCCTCGAGTCACCCTCGTGGGGAAAATACTATTACCACTACATACTCTGCACTTGGAGGCTCAACCTAACCCCGTATACTTTTCACTGCAGGTATCTACTATGGGTATCAAGACTGTTGTCTGGCGCCGTTGTCAGGGAGATAGAAGCAACACCACAATATATCCCCTAGTCAACTTAGCGATCAGCATGCACCTGGAACGATGCGTTCATCTCCGGGTTAGCCATACCCGGCATGCCGAGCTGCGTGGCCTGAGCCATGGCCACCACTTCAAGGATCTTCTTCTTCTCAGCAGCAATGATTAGAGATTCAGCTAGGCAAGAACAAGCCTAGGCACACTCCATGGAGCGCTTGTAATCACCCGAGATAGTGATAATGCCATTAGGACCCGGCATCTTCATCTTGAGATAGCCCACATGGGTGGAGATCATGAATTTGGACAGCGCGGGCCTACCAAGCAATGCATGGTATGGACTTTCGAGGTCCACTACCTCGAACTGGAGACTTTCAGTTCTGTAGTTGTCCTTGGTGCCGAACAGCACATCTATCTAGATTTTACCCATGGGAGCACAAGAACCCCCCGGCACTATGCCGTGGAAGGTCGTGCTACTTGGCAGCAGCATGTTCATCATGAGGCCCATCTTCAGCATGGTGTCTCGGTACATGATATTAATGGCACTGCCATTATCAATCAGAACTCGGGTGAACCAAACATTGATAGTGGGTCCAATGAATGTCGGATCCACCACCAGCGCGTACCCTCCCGGAGTTGGCATAACTCGAGGATGATCTCTTCTACTCCAAGTAATCTCTTGCTCGGACCAGTGCATAAACTTTGTCACTGCCGGCAATACAACATTCACCTCCAGTGCACGCCGATGCAAGCTTTTCTTGTCAGTTGCCTCGGTCAGAAAGACCACATAGCTCGCATGAGCTTCTCTGTAATCCCCCTGGGGATACTCATTCTGGTAACTTGGACCAGCATTGTTGTTGTTTCCTCCGACAGTTACCTGATTCACAGGCTTCGAAGCAGCTGGCCTCTGAGCTGGCGTATTTACCAGGATAGCATTTGCCCCGAGAGCGGTAAGTTCTGCCTCAGCAGAATTCGCTGAGGTGCTCCTCCCTGATTTCCTCTAGCTCTTGCTCCTTCTCCTTTTGCTCGGGAGTACCAGCTGCAATGCTGAGTTGTATGATTCGCCGGCTTGCGGAAGTCGGTAGTGTGGAAGCTGCAAGGTCCATCCAGCATGGACTCATAAGTGAAGACCTGCTTCTGATCACCCCAGGGCTTCTTCCCTTCTTGATTCTGGCCCCATGCTGGGCCATTGTACTTCGGACGCTGATTGCTGCCGACATCTGGCTGGTCCTGGTTCACTGCAGCAACTTGATTCGAGCCATACCGGTAATCCGGTTCTCTCCTCTTGGTGCTGAAGTCTTGGCGGTCATTCCTAGCTGGCCCGGGCCTGTTGTTCACCGGGTATCTTCTGCTCGGCTCCACCGAGTTAAGCAGAGGCATTTCCCTCTGCAGTTTCTGCCAAAGCATGGAGCCGTGCCGGCATCCCTGCGAAACCATGAAATGGCCTATGCCTCCACAACTCCTTCGCAGGAATTGCGAATGTTGCTCCACCGAGTCAAGTAATCTCGGTCAGTCTCGTCATCCCTCTGCCCGCACATCGCAAGCTGCTGAGGCCGGTTTGGCCTCCGGTAAGTGCTGGAGAAGTTGCTCACGAAAGCATCTTCAAAGTCCAGCCAGCAGTCCACACTGCCCTCCCTCATGTTGTTAAGCCAGATCCGGGCTAGCCCTTCCAACATCTATGGGACATATCTCACCGCCTATCTGCGGTTGCCTCCTATCACATCCCAAATTTTGGAACCAAGAAAAACTTAGTTTCGCAAGACCCAAATTTCAGAACCAACAAAAACTTTTCAAAATGTTTCACTGATGAGTGTGTTTTGCTTCCCATTGCTGTGTTTGACCTTGTGTGGACTTGGTTGTGATGTTGATCTTGTTGTGTCTGTTGCTTGATAGGACAATTCCTCAGTTGTGCTTAACACTACCAATAAAACACACTTGGCAACAATTTGGAATGTGACTTAAATTTAAAGCAAACTCCTCAAATTACTCAACAAATAGAAATTAAGATCATGAGTTAAAGAAAGGATCTTAATATATTAATCTGTCTACCTCACTCTCTATTTCTCTCAAGAAAATATTTTCCTTATGAGATTAATTCCCTGGATGAGGTAAAAAGGTGACCATCTCCTTCTCATACCCCTCCCTTCTCAAAATTATATAGTTACCACTTAATTTTATTTAAACTATGAAATCTTATTTTATTCATTTGAATCAATTCAAATGTGTTTGTTTCTGACAAACACAAATACAACAGCTAATATATTTGTCAAGGAAGTTCCAAGAGTTCCAAAAATAATATTTTGAACTTGCTTCAAAATTTCAAAGGATTATAATTTTGCATTTAAGAAAAATGCCATTTTTAAACCCTATGAACAAAAGTTGTTCAAAACATTTTATTTTGTAAAACCAATTTTTGTGGAGCTTCTACATGACAAAGGGAGCCTACCCAAATAATTTCAAATTTTTCTAAATTGATTTAGTGCCTCAATAAAATCCCTGAAAAGCTTCTGGTTTTAAAAGAAATAAAAGAAATTAAGAAAAGGACCTAGTTGTAACTGGAAAAGGAAATCCAGGGGGTTATCGGCAAAAGCGTCATCTTCTCTGTAGCAGCAGTGGCGCAGCGCCGCCGTGTCGTTCGCCCGACGCCGCGCGCGTCCAGCCCCCCCCCCTCGCTCCTCTGCCGCGCGAAGAAGTAAGGAGGCTCCCCTCTGAAGCTCCTCTGCCCTCCACCACTCACTCCCTCGCCAGTTCCCTCTCTCCCTCTCGTTTCCTCTCCCCGACCCGAAAACCTAGCCGGAGCTCCGCCGCCACATCGCCGCCGTTCCAGAGCTCCTAGAGCAAATCGAAGACCGCCATCCTCTCCGCCTCGACATCCTCTACGTGCCTGTCCAAGGAATCATCGCGGGAAGCCGTGAATCGAGCTGTGCATCGGCGTCTTCTTCATCCCTGGCCGCCGAACATCCAGGAAGCTCACGAGCGATGACCACCGGAGCCGCCGCGTCGACCTCGCCACGCTCCTGCCGTGCCGCTTCGCGTCGAGGAAGAAGATGACCCCCCCCCCCCCCCCGTACCGCTTCGCGTCGGGCTTGGGCCGCTGGCTGGGCCAGTTCCTGCGCGGCACAGCCAGATCTGGCCCAATCTTGTTTTTCAGTAGATCTATTACCTATTTTATTTCCTATTTAATTTTGCAGTGCAGCTTTAATTAATTTGTGGTAAATCTGTGATACATATTTGAGTGAATCAAATTTTGTAGTGTTCCTGTGAGTTTTCCTAAACATGCAGCACTGGCTGTTTGCAAAATAATTATTTTATGTGCCTTCTAGATTTAATCCTATAAAAAGTATGGTTTGCATTAAAAACTAAATATCTAGAGTTTTATAGATCCAAAATTGCAAATTAAAATTCTCTGGATAGGTTGAGATGCTACCTTTCCAGATCTGTTGGCCTTGCTTGCAAATGAAACCTAAAACAAAAGTTCTATTCATTCTTGAAAACACACCAGTGGCACTTTGGTGATTTTTGTGGATTTTTAGGAGATGAATTTTGGAATAAATCCAATTGGTTTGTCTTCTATATGTATAGTAGAACATATCCCTAAATTGGTTTGAATTTAGGAGTCACTGTTTGACTGTGGTGCTAATTATAAGGTTTAGGCATTTTCTGCCTATTTTTATTAGGACTTTATTAGTTGTTGTGTTATAACTTTATTATTACAAAAGTGTTTCCTAGCATGTGTGTGGTGGTAATCCACTATTATGACATGTTTCCTTGTTTTACTAGCATGTTAGGGGAACTACTTGTTAGTCATGTATTTGTTAGAGTTTTATTCCCTATATAGTCTTCTCCTAGTAACTAGAAATTACTATGCTTGTTTGTTTTGAAGTTAGATTATTGTGTGAGATTAATATGAATGCCTTGCTGGTCAAGGATTGTTGTGGTACTGTTGCTTGCATGATATTATTGTTTAGCAGGTTATAATATGTTAGTACTGTTAATGGTGTTTGCTAGGCAAATTGGTATGAGTAATATATTTGCATGGCTTGAGGAACTTGATGGACTTGAGTTGAGTACTAGCTTAAATACCTTGTTAGTGTATCCACCTTAGCTTGGTGAGATATTTTGAATTACCAAGATTAATTGGTAGTTTAACCTTTGTCTGAAGTATTTCCTGATTAGAGAAAAGTGGTTGTTAATTACCTCTAATTGAGGATGGCTTGGTGCTCTATGTTTAGCATGTGTTTGGTGTTATACTCCTGTGAGTATAATGCCCTGGTAAATATAGATTTAGTTCGTTGCTTGATTAAACTAGTGCTATGTTTGTGGCTTGAGTGATTAGTTTGATACTTGTGGTTTGTTCCTTGTTTGTATACCATTGTGGTTTGGTTTGCTTATTGAGTGTTGTTTTATTTTCATGTTGCGACGCTAGAGATAAACGCTACCGGGGTGGTATTTGGAAAGGATTTATCGGAGAAGGATAAGAGTTTATTTCTTTGATCAATGAGGAGAAGTCCAGGAACATCATGCTGAAATCAGGCAAGCTACTCCCTGAGCTTGCACCTAAATACATACGCATCTACTTTGATAACAGGTTTTACTTTCAAAGCAAGAATTTATAAAACCTTTTCAAAAAGTATATGGAAATTATTTTGCCACCCTATGTAGTAGTTTATATAAAACTTTAGGATGGAAAACAATGTGGTATTCAAAACTCCTTTGAAAATACTTGTGTGGTTATGGAATGCCGAGATGTCGGTGTTGAAGTGGAGAAGTGGAGAATGGTGATGTTTATGAAAAATGCACAGTGTCCTAGTACTATGACAACCAATCTTACTCTGTGCGACCACATTTACCACATATGGGAAAAGGCGTAGTCATATAATTTGCTCTTATTAGTATGGGATACCTCATCGACGGAGATGACTCCGTTATGCATGAGGGGATGGTTAGTGAACTCCCCTGACCCGGGTCCTCGCTCAAACTCTATGGAAAGATAAGGAGGAGTATTGAAGGTTCCACCATTAATCGCCGGGAAAAACATATGAGTCCTCACACTTAGGGTTGCCGACGGGGACCGGACTGAGTGTCGATGGGAATTATCATATGGGTAGGATCCTATACTAGCAGGAGCAAAGGAGAGGCTATGGCCGGTGGCTCAACTTCGCATACACCATGTATGGCGGGACGTGGCTGACACGATGAGTTACCGGATGGGTGTGGGCTAAAAGCGTGCTACCTCTGCGGAGGGTTAAAACTATTCGAATAGCCGAGTCCTCGGATATGGACAATTGGGAGGCTGTCCTAAGACCATGTGCAAGTTTTGGAAATGTTTTAAGATTTGAAAGGAAAATGGAGATGTTGTATATGTGCACTATACCGATGAGTCGGTATGAGGTTGCTGGAAAAGAGGAGGACCCTGAGGGGCTATGATCAAGAAGTGCAAAGTTTTGTGTCCTGAAAGTGGGAAATGTTTTATACAACTATACCAAAGAGTTGGTGTAGGGTTGTTGGAAAAGTAATTTGACCAGGAATGCTTTTGGTCGGAAAAGGAGGAGTTTTGGAGAAATAAACAAATGGTGATTTTTCCGGGAAAATGTTTGTAAAAGAGACTTCTTACCTTCTGTCGTGGGTTTGTCACGGCACATGTCATCTCAAGATGACTTCGTAGGTGTGGGATTTAGCACACGCGGAGATCGTCGATGTGGGTTTGCACACGGGAGAGCGATTTATACAGCTTCAGGCCCCGGGAAACATCATCCGGTAATAGCCCTACATGCTGTTTGTGGCTAGATCTTATTCCGTATGCCGGTGAGCGAGTCGCCGATGCGGCGGCTCTCTCTGTTTTGTTGTCTCTAGTCTATTGAGATCTGTGTGCTTTTGGTGCGCCTTGCCCCTCCTTATATAGGTGGAAGGGGCAGGCTTACATGTTGTGTCCTAGTAGGATATAAACTAGGGTTTATATTACAAGTCGGTTAATGGAGTCCTTGTGCGACTCAAAACATTAAGTCGCCTTGTTGGGCCGCATTTATCATATGTCAGGATATCCATATCCTATATCCTCGACAGTAGCCCCCGAGCTTCTGAGTAATTTGTAGAATCAGTCGGAAGATTCTGTCTTGATGATGACCTTGCGGGTTTGCGTATGTAGTTCTTGCCGACTTGTCAATGTTGCACTTGGCGACTTGCTAATGTTGAGCTTGGCGACTCGCTGATGATGAGTCGCGAGCGTAGCGGCTTATTGAGCCGCTGACGTTTGTTGATGTAGTATCGTAGAAGTTGAGCCGCGGGCGCAGAAATCATTTAAGTCGCCAGTGTAAAAACGGAATTGATGAAGCCGCACCTGCTGCTTTGCAATCTAGGAAATATGCCAAGATGTTGAGGAAGTCGTTGTTTCCAGCTTGAGCAGACGTGAGGTACTAGCAGTAATCCCACGTGAGCCATTATCATGCCTGTGATTGGAGCCTTGGCGGAAAATCCATGCAGTTGTGTATACATGACGTCTGGATCAAATCTTGCCCGACGGATTTTGCTGATCTTGCAGCGACCAGTAAGCTGTCTTGGAGACCCGATCGTCTACGCGCGCCGGGTATGTTAATATTGAGCTGAGCCTTCATGATTGATTTTTGCATGTCCTTCTTTTTTCTTGTACATGCGAGTCAATGCATGCATGATAGCTTTACGTAACGAATACATGCATGGGTTGGCATTCTTGCCGTGAAATCCATGCACGCATCTGTCTCACTTGATGTTGGACACACTGGCTGATCACCATTTGGAACTGGGTTCAGGCTGTGGTAAGCTCTCCACGAAAATTGCAGCAGATGTCGATTTAGCTTCGGATGAAAAGTCCACTTTTTACTGCTGGACATGAGACTAGGCTGAAAAAATAATAACTTGTTGAACATCAACATATATTAGCCCAATGTGTATAGAGTGCTGAGTCATGGACATCGAAGCAGAAAAGCCATAGGCATAAATAAGCTGGCCAATTATTAGAACAAAATAATCTGTTAAGTTTATCAGACAAGCCATGTGGACCTGTCCTAAATCATGGCGGCTCAAGAGTATATAGGCGATAACTGGCTTTTATGCCTTCCAAGTCACTTATTTGACTCGGCAATGGATATATATTTTTCCCATGCGTTGCAAAAATGAGACCTGCATGTTAACATGGTATAGAAATTTAGTAGATGCTACCAGATGGTGGTGGATATGTAGCCCCCGAGGGCCGAGTTGTATGCTTATTCATGCTGCTCGGGACTCAAAATATTTTCATTAGACAAAAACTTGATTGTCCTAGCCCCCGAGCATTAATTAGACATGATTTCATTATCCTGCTTGATGGCATATTGCTATTTTTGCAATCTGATCCTGCAACAGCTTGAGCAAATATTGTGGCTGCAAGAAAATAATGATATTTGGAGTATGGCAAAATCCACATATAAACTCCAAATTATGAAATATTTGTTGAGCTGCTGGGAAAAAAGATAATCCCTGTCAAAACTCTAGATATAAATTGAGAATTCCACTTGATGTGGCTGTAGTTAAATAAATAATTATGGTTTTAACAGCCGATATCAGGAGATGATCATCCCAATCATAAAAAATCTGGTCATGCCAGTTCAAACACATATGGCCGAGTTATAGGTTCCTGAAATTCAAAGGGCAAAGCCCCCGAGGAAGTAATGATAATAACTTGATAATAATATGTTAGTCTTGCCGGCTGATAATAATGATAGAACGTTAGTACTCCGCATGATAGCATGTGGTACTCTGCATGATAGCAGATTGTAATCTGCATGATAAATGATATTTTGCATGATAGCAAATGGTATGTCGCATGATAGCAAATATTATTTTGCATGATAGCAAATGGTTGCATGATAGCAAATGTTATTTTGCATGATAGCAAATGGTTGCATGATAGCAAATTGTTGCGTGATAGCAACTGGTAAGATACATGATAGCATATTGTACGATGCATGATAGCATATGGTACTTGACTCAGTATTTCCCAAATCTAATGTGTGTTCAGGGTCGAGAACGGACATGATAGGCATCAGACTCGATTGACGCCACACGCGGGTACTTTAGTCCTTCTGAATTATCTCTATTACCGTTAAGTAGGTCTTCGCGCGGCTCAGTATTTCCCAGGTAAAAAATGCGTGTTCAGGGTCGTTGGCGGCCATGATAGGCGATCACACTCGATTGACACCGCACCCCAGTACTTTGGCCGCATAGTGCAAAGATACTTCTGACTTAAGGCGAGAATAACCAGGATTGTTGATTCCACGGGTCACTGATTTGACCCAAAATTGATACAACGGGTCACTGATTTGACCCAAAATTGATATGACGATGAGTCACTGGGTGACTCATAAGATGATGATGCGTTAGTAACTCAATAATGATGAGCTATATGCGACTCATAAAATGATATGAGAGTAAACCACTAGGCAACTCATAAAATGATATGATGATAAGTCGGTGATGATATAATGATATAATGACAAGTCATGAAATATTAATGCATGAGCATGTAATGGCAATCTTTATATGTCAAGATGCCCGTTTGCATGTGCAAATAAAATTTAATGCAAGCTGTAAATAGCTAGACTTTGATAAATGCAATGCGAGTTATAAAGAACTCTAATTTGACAAATGTATTGCGGGTTGTAAGAATCCCGACTTTGAGATCGAAGTGGATATAACTAAATCTCAAAAATAGATATAAATTAAAGTCAGCGACATGATATAATTTAAATCGCAAAGACATTAATAAAAGGCAAAATAACCTAGATATGCAGCCCCCGAGATAAACTCGAAGGTGAATTTAAACTTATTGATGAAAGTAAAAGGCTGCGAAAGTTGAGTATAATAGCGACTTAGCTGCTCTTATTTCCCAGCGTCGATGATGGTATGAGTCGCCAAGTGTCTGAACTCAATAATGAGCCTATCGTGTAGGCTTTGTTGCTTTCCCTCGGTTCCATATTATGCCTCATAAAAGTCAACGGTTAATAGATACGAAATAATTGATAACTTTAAATATATGATGAAATTGGTGTGTAGCCAAAGGTGTATGGACCGGATGTATGCACGGTGCAGGCACGCAGACGCTTCATGAACAGTTGACAACGTTTTTCAAAAAATCAACGTGTATCCATGTAATAACACTAGTTGGAGGTGCCAAGATAATAAGTTTATGAGAGTAAAATATTGGAATGATGTCACCTGATGTATTTGCAGTTGGCAACGTTCATATGTGTTTTGACTACGCCAGAGTTAGGGGCAATAGGTTGCAAACGCGTGCGATGCCGACCTTGCCAGCGGTCATTAATTTCCACAAGATTTGGTCCGCGGCTTCATCAGTGATGCTAGCTCTCAACTTGTCATGCAACCTGATCTTCACATAGTGCTTTGGGCAATCGATCTAAGCCATAGCTTGTAGACCTTGATTGGAGGAGCGGATTGTCCAACTGATCTTGGCGCCATGTCTTTCATGTGAGGTCAGAAGTAGCATTAGCGACTTAACTGCTTCGGGGTACCTATTTTCTCTTGTCCATCGATGGTTATGTTCTTGTGCAGATCGATTGTATGACATGGAATCCTGCACCTTTCCTAATCCTCCCGCAAGTCGCTACGTTGGTGGAGATGTGACGAGCCCGTTGGCCGTTGCCGCGAGTGCGATCCGCCGATCAAACCATGCCTGATCCACCAGTAATAATTCATTTGTTCTCCTCTCAGCGACCTTGTGGTTGTCGAGCCATCATGTCGCCATGACACGTTGGGCGACCGAAGCCGAAGATAGTCGTTTGGAGTCGGCGGAGATCAACAATGATTTGCGAGTCTCCTATGGCATGTTTGCGACGAGTATCCAATCAGCGAGGTTGATGTTTGAAGCTGGTGGCTAGGAGATTGTAGTTGACCGTGTCGTAGTCTTGGACGAGATGATGAGTCGCCGCTGATGAGTCGCACGTGAGGGAGTCGCCATGCTGCCTGACCAAAGGGTTGGTGGCGATCCAGTACTTTCCTTTTAATCTGACCGCTTCTTTGCCTCCGTCTTCTTTCATTGGTAGTTTTGTGCGTTCATTAGACGGCATTAATATAGCGTTGGAAACCATACTGCATAATTGCAAGTAAATTGATCCACATGGATGCTAGTAGCAGTCGGCTTGCTTTTTTCCTTTTGCTTGGACTTTGGCATGCATCAAGTCGCCAGATTTTTCTTCCTTCCTGCGAGTCGTGACCTCGGCTGGTCTCTCACGCCTGCTGTTTTTTATTTCCTTTTCTCCTCGGGACTTGCTCCAACAAGACTTTGCTGATTTTAATTCTCCGATGCCGTGTTTGGATAGGAAACTGACTTGAAACTAATCGAGCTAGAGACAAACCGGACAGCAGAACAACGAAATCCATTGATGCCGGCGAAGCTTTCATCGTGAGATTTGAATCGCGGCACGCCTGCCGACTAGAATATTTTCCTCTCATAGATGCGATCGACCATGTATAAGGGCAATGATGATGTCGAGCCCTCGGATGTGGACATAGCACTAAGACGAAATCGCCGCTTTGTTGTTTGAAGATTGTTGATGAAGATTGAACCCATTGCAATCTGAATCCACTCGCTCAGCCCCACGGTGGGCGTCAACTGTCGTGGGTTTGTCACGGCACATGTCATCTCAAGATGACTTCGTAGGTGTGGGATTTAGCACACGCGGAGATCGTCGATGTGGGTTTGCACACGGGAGAGCGATTTATACAGCTTCAGGCACCGGGAAACATCATCCGGTAATAGCCCTACATGCTGTTTGTGGCTAGATCTTATTCCGTATGTCGGTGAGCGAGTCGCCGATGCGGCGGCTCTCTCTGTTTTGTTGTCTCTAGTCTATTGAGATTTGTGTGATTTTGGTGCGCTTTGCCCCTCCTTATATAGGTGGAAGGGGCAGGCTTACATGTTGTGTCCTAGTAGGATACAAACTAGGGTTTATATTACAAGTCGGTTCATGGAGTCCTTGTGCGACTCAAAATATTAAGTCGCCTTGTTGGGCCGCATTTATTATATGTCAGGATATCCATATCCTATATCCTCGACACCTTCTTCAACAAAGGTGGATTTTAGGGAAAAAGTTTTAAAAGAGAATTCTTACAAAGATAGGTTTATGGGAAAAAGTTCTAAAAGACTTCTTTTCTTTTCATCAAAGATATAGAGATGTCTTCCCAAAATAAAGGGTTTTGTTATAATAAAAATGATGCTTTTGCATGCTCATGTCGGGGGTAGTTTTGCGAGTACGTAAATGTACTCATGGCTGTGTCCCTGGATATTCACATGTCCAGAGTTCAAGAAGAAGTATGCTGAAGACCGAGAGACCGATGACGTCTTTGCGAACTAGGCCGTCTTCCCAGTCAGCTGCCTGTAAGGGTTAAGGTGAATGACTTGGGCCCCACGTTGTTTGGTGATTTCCGCTGCAAGTACCTGTTGAAGTTATGGCTTCAATCAAGTAAGTAAATTCATTTGGTATTTTGGATGTTCTTTTGATACCAGTTTGATTGTGCTCAGCGACAGACTGATCATGGGATCGCTGATGTTGTAGGCACAAGGGTATTTCGGACAGCTAGTCCGGGGTCCCCACAGACTTGGTATCAGAGCCATCCTGACTGTAACAGACCTTAGTTAGCATGGACGTTAGTTAGGAAAGAAATATTTTGTTAAAAATATATTGTTACCAAAAACATATTTTATCTAAGGAAGTCCAAAAAACTTCCACTCTTCTCACCTTCTTAAATATTTCTGAGTCTTACCACTCTATTTAAGATTTTCCAAGGATTCTCTAATCCCTCTTACCCGTTCAAAATACTTGACGATGAACCCAAGTGAGACCTAATTAGCTAGCACCTACAAGAAGAAGCTTCCATCTCAATACTCAACATTAACATCGAGGTGATTGATCTGCAAATACCAAGATTGTAGAAGTCAACCAAGCAAGAGACCTTCGAAGACCTCAACTCAACATCAACAATTCTACTCAAGTTGCAACTTCGATAATCTCAATTCCTCCCGCTGAAGCCTAAGGTGACGGTGAAAACTTCACCAACCATGTCTAACCGAGACCATAGGATAAACCTGATAGGAACCTTGGTTGTACCACCCGACTACCACGAGTATTAGACGTCCGTTGGTACTAAAGGTACCTTGTGTGTTGTTCGTTGGTGTGCTTTACTCTGGTTGTGTGTTGTTGTTGGTGAGTCCTCTGTTTGGGTGTTGTTTTTCTTGTGCGTTCACAATCACGCCTTGATGGCAACACAAAGTAACCCAAAATTCTCTTTTTTATAAAACTCCTTTTGTCACCCAACAAAAACTAATTTTGACCTCTTCGCCACAGTTGCACTTTGTTGCAGATGTAAACCCGCTTAGGAAAATCTTTTCAAGATATTTTCCTCTCATCTAAACCATCTCCCGATAAGAACTGACAGTTTCGCAAGATACAAAAGACCCCCGATCTTTAACCAAATAGCCTGAGATTTTTGCAACCTAACCGGCAAATCAGATAATGGCCTTCATGCACCTGGAGCAAGTGCGTCAAGATCTCGAAGGAGACTGCAATTTTACGCCAACCTCGTGAAGACACGAGCCTTACCTCGCAAAATTAATTGTGAAGTTACAAGAATACCAAACTAACTTGTCGTACCTAACTTTAGATAACATCTGACTTAAGTCCATGATAGTACCAACCAATCTTTAGGACTTCAAGCCTTGACAAGAAACAGGACATCAGGAGATTTATTTAGGGTTGGTAACTAGAGGAACTCAAGGAGTGTATAAGAGTTGCTATGAAGATTCGAGCTCAGAGACCGCAAGAAGGAGGAACTATGACAAGAGACTTTGAAGAGAGATTTCTTAAGTTGGCAAAGAAGTAATATACCAACTATCCTTGAGTATTTGGAAACTCTTATATCAGAATCTACTATTATAAATCTCTCTAGAAATAGTGTGATATTTTAATGTTCGTGTTATATAGAAGTAGTTTGGTAACAAGCCTCATGAACTTGTTAACAAATCGCTTTTGTATGCCAAACAATTGAGTGTCATATACAAATAAACGGAACGTCAGATGATCCAGTACACCTCAGCCTCGGAATATGAAAAGTAGTTTGATGACAAGACTAGCTACCTTGTTAACAAATTCTTCTCGTAAGACTAAGGCAATTGATGTTATAAAAGACCTCCACAATTTTACAACTAACTAATAGAAAGCTTGCTCGGACTAGTGGATGTCGTCACCACAGGGGTGAAGCAAATGATGTTAGAACTCAAATCAAGGACAATAATAATTTTCTTAAATTGAGTGTATACCTTAGGAATTACTCAAGTTCTAAGTAAGAAAATCACATGAAGATTTATAGTGTTTCCCCAAGGATATGATTTCCGAAAACAAGAAAAGAAAAAGGTAACCTTTTGAAAAACAACTGGTGCGAAGGTTCCCCACTAAATTTTTCTAGGGACCATTAAGAGGTGCCAGTGGACGACTCAAAACTAGTTGGTAGACAAGACTTTAGGAAGATATAAGAGTGTTGGACTATAAGATTATTAGTCAGCAGGACCCCTTGAGAATCTAGTGATGAGATCAAATTTGGTGGATGATGTTGGTAATATCAAAAATTTGGGGTTCAGAATAGAAGTGAAAACTTGGAGTGGATCGATAAATTAATTGGGATTGGACAGATGATATATTTGATTAATACTCTGGGGCTAACCAGTTGTGGTCCCCAACCATTGGTGGTTATCTGGAACTAGAAGACGTGACCCTTGATTTAAGGTTTAGAAATAAAGGTGAAAGTTATTGGATTTTTAGGAAGCACTTGCTGATAAAATGATGTTTGGATTGGTTAGAAGCAAGTAAATTAAGAAGAATACTCCGGTGGAATGTTTAGGGTGATTCTTAGCGCAAGTGACCCTTGTACTAAATTCTTATGGAATTATAGGAAGTGGTCAAAGATGATTTAGCAAATGAGTAGATCGTTGTATGCAAGAAATAATTGGTGGAGGATAAGTGAATGTTTATCGGATTCTAGGAATCAATATGACTTGGTCTAGTAGCAAGACATTCTAGGTGACAGTAGTTTTCAGAGCTTGTCACGCTCTGTTTGGATTATTCTTAGAAAGATCTTTTATCTTTGATTAATAGATCAAGGCCCAAAAGTGTTGAGATAAAATTGAATTTGGTTAGAAAGTGGGGCAATTCTTGATGGATGATCACATGACTGCTGGATGCTTTATTTAGCTTTGATGATATGGTCGTGGGAAATGACCACCCGAAGGAGTCAGGTAATATGAGATATGCCTATCTGGGAGAAAAATCAATCAAGAAATAATTGGTGGACCACTATGATTTTTGTGATAGGATGTAATGGGAAGACTGAGCCTGAAAGGTTTGATGGGTATCCGATAGATTGAACGATACTATGATAACGAGTTTATGCCCGAAGAAGATGATGGTAGATTAATAACTTTAGCTTGGGCAGAGGCTATGATTCAATTAACTAGTTGATAGTAGTGGCCTTACCAGAGATGCTGGAATGGTATTATGAAGATTCGAGAATTAGAGGCCTATGTAAAGTCGGTTGTTTGGATCCTAGGTATAAAAAGATTGATGTTCAGAATATAGCACCCAACTCCCTTGAAAACTAACCTAAGCTCCCTAACCAGAAAGTTTTTCCGGAAACCCTAACTATTCTGGTGCGCTCTAACTTACTTGTGAAGACCCCTACGAAACTTGTGAAGACCCAGAACCAAAGAAGCCATTCAGGACCAGCCTTTTCCTGCCAAGCCGAAGGAAGAAAAGCGTAAAGAAGATCTACTAGAAGTCACTAAGAGGAATCAAACGACGGAAGCACCTGTTGTTGACGACATCAACCACTAAGAAAGTCCAGACGCATTTAGAAGTTATAACCTCCCTCTACTAACTAGAAACCAGAGAGAATCGAGTGCTCAGACTTGATGCATCTTGAGAACAACGCGTCCCTATCTGCGACCCTCATAAGGAGAAAATATCAGGAAGTGATATCTGCACCAACTCCAAGCACCGAGGAGTGACACCAAGACGACGATCGTCCAGCTACTCAAGAAGAATGATGCCTCCAAGTCAACTCCAGCTGTGACTTTCAACAAGGCCGATTCAAGACCCCTTTTTAAGGGGGGAAGACCTGCAATAGGTATACAAGAACATGTTAATAATCAGTTCCTTGCACCTTAGCCTTGTAGTATCTAGAAGCGATCAACCACGTCTATCCATCAAAGTCGATCGTCAAGTCGACCCTATCCTCAAGGATCTGAACTCAGCACAGAAGTTTATCGACAAAGAAAGCCTGGCATCATCAAGATGTCAAGATCTCCCCTGGCAACCTCACTGAAGGAGCAACGACCGCAAAAGAAGTCAGCCCAAAACCCGTGCCCTCGTACTCCCCTGTTACTACCGGGCAAATCTCGAGGACGAGATTTATTTTAAGGGGGGAAGAGCTGTCACATCCCAAATTTTGGAACCAAGAAAAACTTAGTTTCGCAAGACCCAAATTTCAGAACCAACAAAAACTTTTCAAAATGTTTCACTGATGAGTGTGTTTTGCTTCCCATTGCTGTGTTTGACCTTGTGTGGACTTGGTTGTGATGTTGATCTTGTTGTGTCTGTTGCTTGATAGGACAATTCCTCAGTTGTGCTTAACACTACCAATAAAACACGCTTGGCAACAATTTTGAATGTGACTTAAATTTAAAGCAAACTCCTCAAATTACTCAACAAATAGAAATTAAGATCATGAGTTAAAGAAAGGATCTTAATATATTAATCTGTCTACCTCACTCTCTATTTCTCTCAAGCAAATATTTTCCTTATGAGATTAATTCCCTGGATGAGGTAAAAAGGTGACCATCTCCTTCTCATACCCCTCCCTTCTTAAAATTATATAGTTACCACTTAATTTTATTTAAACTATGAAATCTTATTTTATTCATTTGAATCAATTCAAATGTGTTTGTTTCTGACAAACACAAATACAACAGCTAATATATTTGTCAAGGAAGTTCCAAGAGTTCCAAAAATAATATTTTGAACTTGCTTCAAAATTTCAAAGGATTATAATTTTGCATTTAAGAAAAATGCCATTTTTAAACCCTATGAACAAAAGTTGTTCAAAACATTTTATTTTGTAAAACCAATTTTTGTGGAGCTTCTACATGACAAAGGGAGCCTACCCAAATAATTTCAAATTTTTCTAAATTGATTTAGTGCCTCAATAAAATCCCTGAAAAGCTTCTGGTTTTAAAAGAAATAAAAGAAATTAAGAAAAGGACCTAGTTGTAACTGGAAAAGGAAATCCAGGGGGTTATCGGCAAAAGCGTCATCTTCTCTGTAGCAGCAGTGGCGCAGCGCCGCCGTGTCATTCGCCCGACGCCGCGCGCGTCCAGCCCCCCCCCCCTCGCTCCTCTGCCGCGCGAAGAAGTAAGGAGGCTCCCCTCTGAAGCTCCTCTGCCCTCCACCACTCACCCCCTCGCCAGTTCCCTCTCTCCCTCTCGTTTCCTCTCCCCGACCCGAAAACCTAGCCGGAGCTCCGCCGCCACATCGCCGCCGTTCCAGAGCTCCTAGAGCAAATCGAAGACCGCCATCCTCTCCGCCTCGACGTCCTCTACGTGCCTGTCCAAGGAATCATCGCGGGAAGCCGTGAATCGAGCTGTGCATCGGCGTCTTCTTCATCCCTGGCCGCCGAACATCCAGGAAGCTCGCGAGCGATGACCACCGGAGCCGCCGCGTCGACCTCGCCTCGCTCCTGCCGTGCCTCGCTCGCCGCGGTGCGCGTCGAGGAAGAAGACGACCCCCCCCTGTACCGCTTCGCGTCGGGCTTGGGCCGCTGGCTGGGCCAGTTCCTGCGCGGCACGGCCAGATCTGGCCCAATCTTGTTTTTCCAGTAGATCTATTACCTATTTTATTTCCAGTTTAATTTTGCAGTGCAGCTTTAATTAATTTGTGGTAAATCTGTGATACATATTTGAGTGAATCAAATTTTGTAGTGTTCCTGTGAGTTTTCCTAAACATGCAGCACTGGCTGTTTGCAAAATAATTATTTTATGTGCCTTCTAGATTTAATCCTATAAAAAGTATGTTTTGCATTAAAAACTAAATATCTAGAGTTTTATAGATCCAAAAATTGCAAAATAAAATTCTCTGGATAGGTTGAGGTGCTACCTTTCCAGATCTATTGGCCTTGCTTGCAAATGAAACCTAAAACAAAAGTTCTATTCATTCTTGAAAACACACCAGTGGCACTTTGGTGATTTTTGTAGATTTTTAGGAGATGAATTTTGGAATGAATCCAATTGGTCTGTCTTCTATATGTATAGGAGAACATATCCCTAAATTGGTTTGAATTTAGGAGTCACTGTTTGACTGTGGTGCTAATTATAAGCTTTAGGCATTTTCTGCCTATTTTTATTAGGACTTTATTAGTTGGTGTGTTATAACTTTATTATTACAAAAGTGTTTCCTAGCATGTGTGTGGTGGTAATCCACTATTATGACATGTTTCCTTGTTTTACTAGCATGTTAGGGGAACTACTTGTTAGTCATGCATTTGTTAGAGTTTTATTCCCTATATAGTCTTCTCCTAGTAACTAGAAATTACTATGCTTGTTTGTTTTGAAGTTAGATTATTGTGTGAGATTAATATGAATGCCTTGCTGGTCAAGGATTGTTGTGGTACTGTTGCTTGCATGATATTATTGTTTAGCAGGTTATAATATGTTAGTACTGTTAATTGTGTTTGCTAGGCAAATTGGTATGAGTAATATATTTGCATGGCTTGAGGAACTTGATGGACTTGAGTTGAGTACTAGCTTAAATACCTTGTTAGTGTATCCACCTTAGCTTGGTGAGATATTTTGAATTACCAAGATTAATTGGTAGTTTAACCTTTGTCTGAAGTATTTCCTGATTAGAGAAAAGTGGTTGTTAATTACCTCTAATTGAGGATGGCTTGGTGCTCTATGTTTAGCATGTGTTTGGTGTTATACTCCTGTGAGTATAATGCCTTGGTAAATATAGATTTAGTTCGTTGCTTGATTAAACTAGTGCTATGTTTGTGGCTTGAGTGATTAGTTTGATACTTGTGGTTTGTTCCTTGTTTGTATACCATTGTGGTTTGGTTTGCTTATTGAGTGTTGTTTTATTTTCATGTTGCGACGCTAGAGATAAACGCTACCGGGGTGGTATTTGGAAAGGATTTATCGGAGAAGGATGAGAGTTTATTTCTTTGATCAATGAGGAGAAGTCCAGGAACATCATGCTGAAATCAGGCAAGCTACTCCCTGAGCTTGCACCTAAATACATACGCATCTACTTTGATAACAGGTTTTACTTTCAAAGCAAGAATTTATAAAACCTTTTCAAAAAGTATATGGAAATATTATGCCACCCTATGTAGTAGTTTATATAAAACTTTAGGATGGAAAACAATGTGGTATTCAAAACTCGTTTGAAAATACTTGTGTGGTTATGAAATGCCGAGATGTCGGTGTTGAAGTGGAGAAGTGGAGAATGGTGATGTTTATGAAAAATGCACAGTGTCCTAGTACTATGACAACCAATCTTACTCTGTGCGACCACATTTACCACATATGGGAAAAGGCGTAGTCATATAATTTGCTCTTATTAGTATGGGATACCTCATCGACGGAGATGATTCCGTTATGCATGAGGGGATGGTTAGTGAACTCGCCTGACCCGGGTCCTCGCTCAAACTCTATGGAAAGATAAGGAGGAGGATTGAAGGTTCCACCATAAATCGCCGGGAAAAACATATGAGTCCTCACACTTAGGGTTGCCGACGAGGACCGGACTGAGTGTTGATGGGAATTATCATATGAGTAGGATCCTATACTAGCAGGAGCAAAGGAGAGGCTATGGCCAGTGGCTCAACTTCGCATACACCATGTATGGCGGGACGTGGCTGACACGATGAGTTACCAGATGGGTGTGGGCTAAAAGCGTGCTACCTCTGCAGAGGGTTAAAACTATTCGAATAGCCGAGTCCTCGGATATGGACAATTGGGAGGCTGTCCTAAGACCATGTGCAAGTTTTGGAAATGTTTTAAGATTTGAAAGGAAAATGGAGATGTTGTATATGTGCACTATACCGATGAGTCGGTATGAGGTTGCTGGAAAAGAGGAGGACCCTGAGGGGCTATGATCGAGAAATGCAAAGTTTTGTGTCCTGAAAGTGGGAAATGTTTTATGCAACTATACCAAAGAGTTGGTGTAGGGTTGTTGGAAAAATAATTTGACCAGGAATGGTTTTGGTCGGAAAAGGAGTAGTTTTGGAGAAATAAACAAATGGTGATTTTTCCGGGAAAATGTTTGTAAAAGAGACTTCTTACCTTCTTCAACAAAGGTGGATTTTAGGGAAAAAGTTTTAAAAGAGAATTCTTACAAAGATAGGTTTATGGGAAAAAGTTCTAAAAGCCTTCTTTTCTTTTAATCAAAGATATAGAGATGTCTTCCCAAAATAAAGGGTTTTGTTATAATAAAAATGATGCTTTTGCATGCTCATGTCGGGGGTAGTTTTGCGAGTACGTAAATGTACTCATGGCTGTGTCCCTGGATATTCCCATGTCCAGAGTTCAAGAAGAAGTATGCTGAAGACCGAGAGACCGATGACGTCTTTGCGAACTAGGCCGTCTTCCCAGTCAGCTGCCTGTAAGGGTTAAGGCGAATGACTTGGGCCCCACGTTGTTTGGTGATTTCCGCTGCAAGTACATGTTGAAGTTATGGCTTCAATCAAGTAAGTAAATTCATTCGGTATTTTTGGATGTTGTTTTGATACCAGTTTGATTGTGCTCAGCAAGAGACTGATCATGGGATCGCTGATGTTGTAGGCACAAGGGTATTTCGGACAGCTAGTCCGGGGTCCCCACACCTCCTGCAATGTGCACCGCCGTCACATAGTCAATCAACCAATCCTCTGGCTTGGTGCTACCGTCATAGGTCTTGGTACCTCGGCTCAATTGGAAGCCCGGCACCAGAGGTTCCCTCATGATCCGAGGTCCAAAGCAAGCAGGACCAGGTGGGCCTTGTTCTTCCAGCATCTCGGACAGATAGATTATGTCCAACTTGTAACGAGCATCATTCGGAGCTAACTGGCGAGATCCCAGCCGAGCTCCCAGCGCACCCTCAACCCTCTGATACCCAGCTCGCTCCATGGTCGAGTTTCCATCATCATATCTATTGGCCCCTTGACCAACATATCGAGGCTGCTGAACATATTCAGCCTCTTGATGCTGCTGCACCTGCTGCTGGACTTGCTGTTGATACACCGGATTCCGAGGTGGTTTACCTTGGCCAGCCGAGGCAACATGCCCGACATTCGGGTTGCCCGGACCGAGGTTACTTCTACCTCGGCCAGCATTGGCCTGCCCTGCTAGCTGCTTTCCGGCATACGCAACATCATATGTCTGCAGCTGCTTGTTCTTACCGGAGTTTATACTCCGGTCACGACCTCCACCATTATGCGGAGATGAAGCTTGCCCTTTTGATTTCTCACTGGCCGCTCTGGCTGAGAGAACTACTTGAGACCCACCAGCACCCAGGTTAGCCCTCCGAAAGGCCTCATTCTGTCGATGCGCAGTACCGACCAATTCATTAACTCGGTCCTGCTGTTTTCGCCAAGCTTCCCCGGTTAGACCGGGTAACTCGGCTCTTGCTGCCTTGGCCGCTCTAAGAGTCTTGGCAGGGGAGCTATACTTCGGCCTTCCTGCCGACATACCACTAGGAGTTCTACTAGAAGCAGATCTACCATCTCTAACTATCTCGGCATTGAGGCATTTGCCTCTCTGGCGCACATTCTCTAAACGACTAGGATGATCTGCTACCGGGGTAAAACCATGGGCTGCATTATACTCACGGAGATTGATGCCGAACTCTCTCCGAAGCTCGGCCACCTCAACTGCCTCTTGGTGTATCTTCTGCCGCTGCAGCTCTAACTCGGCAGCGGTCAGGGCAGCATCTGCCCCGCTTACCACCGGCACAGCCAGCTTCTCGATGATCTCCTCCAAGGGAGCGGCCCTGACAGACACATTGGATGTGCCGGCCTGGTAGTGCCGCTGTCCCTCCAGCGGAGGCTTTGCTGGTCGGGCGGACTTGGCGGCAGCAGTCTCTTCGACGTTACCTTTGCCAACATCCGGCGCAGGTCCGGTCATCATGACCTCGGTGCAGATTCCTGGGCGCGAGATACGCCTACCGCGAGCCGCACAGACAGAGGGAGGATCCTCTGCCACAAGCACCTGCAATGGATACTTGTAGATGAACTCGGTAGCAACGTAGGTCGTGAAGGTGCCGAAGTTCATGAGGCATCCGTTCTTCGGGAACGGCCGCACGCCGAAGCATCCCGCGTTGTCGCTGATGAAGTTCAGCGAGCCAAGCTTGCAGACGAGCCCGGAGACGACGTGCTCGCCGGAGTCGATGATGGAGCCCGTCCGGATGATCACCCCAGCCAGCGCCGCTGCTTGCCCCACGATGGGCGCCAACTGTCGTGGTGGTATCACGGCAGATGCCATGGGTATGACTTAAGTGTGGGGTCGATGGACGCTGGGGGATCCGGGGATGGTTTGCGTGCTAAGGAGCACGCGATGATGAACACACACAGAACCAACCACACTAAGATCTACCCAGGTTCGGGGCCCTCGTATGGAGGTAAAACCCCTACTCCTGCCTGCCTCTCACTATATATCTCAGTGTCTCACAAGTACAAATGCTCCTCGAGCTGTATGATCCAACAATGGTGAAACTACGAAGTGCTCAAGGAAGAAGATGAAGCTACGGGGGGAAATGGATCTCAGGGCATCGTCCCTCACGCAGGAGGGGGTGATGCCCTATTTAAAGGCTAACCGAGTTACGATTTTGCCCCTCTCTGCACACTGTTGCCATGCCACTGATGTGTCATGATGGCACTCCTGTCAGGGACAGGACGTGGCCTGCCCATCCCCTGCAGCTAACGGTAGAGCTAGAATGTCCCCTCTGACAGGGACAGGACGTGGCCTGCCCGCACCTATCCCGTAGCCTTTTCTGTAGCCTTTCCCCCGGTTATCCCGGAGTCAGCGGTCAGACGCGTGCAGCCCCGTAGAACCCGCAGCACGCCTCTGCCAGGCTCCGTGCCAGACGCTCCGTGTCAGACGGGAAGTGACAGGAGCATTGACTGCTCTCCGAGGCTTACACACCTAGCCTCGGTCTCTCCGACATGGTTATGTCGGATTCCTCTTCCATGTTAACTCTTCCCTGCACATGAGACAAACACGGTCATGCCGACATACATATGTCGGCCACTATACCTCGGATCATAAGTGTCGGTCTGCATGCCTCGGACCATATATGTCGGTTTGTCCCATTATGGTACCTCGGACCCCTCTGGGCCTGGCTATGTCGGTTAACACCAACATTGTATCTCATACCCTCTTGGGCATAACTGCACAAGCTTTTCCTGTACCTCGATCCTTCTTTATACATACTTTATACCATACCTTGACCCTACCCAGGGTAGCCCCCCGACACAGATCATACTGAAAGAATGACAAAACAAAACTTATCGGATGTAGTAGATACCATGGAGGCCTTGCCCTCCACCCACCATTACCACCCACGATGACGCTAATCTTCTCACGCCCGAGGCTGGTCCATACAAACCGTGGCCGTGTGGTGAGTCAAATAAATAGAATTAAAGACTAAAACTTGTATGGCTGATTTTATCAATTTTCAATTATAGTTAATATATTGTGCTAAATTTGTCTGTATTATGTAGTAAAAAAATTACACATCCTTTTTAATAATTGACCTTAGAAACATGGTTAGACTAAATTCTCTCAAATATACTAAAACAATAAAAGACACAATCACACGTCTTATTGTGTTATTTTGTGCCACTTGCATGGATATAATGCATGAACATGTGGGTATCATTGCTTCTCTTGGTAGAGATATCTAAATAGTATGCTAAAAAGTACCCTGAGGTTTCTAGTTCATGATTACGTATACTCATATGAATAATCTAAAGATATTGTCACCGTTATCACGCCATTTTCACTCGTTGATCAACTGTGTCTAACTTATAAGGTGTCTAACCTATAATAGTGTGTTCATTTATTTATTGATGACGTTTGTGTGCTTTGCACCTGGTAATAAAATCGAACCCCTCTAGCCGAGATATGGTGCAGGTAGGAGCCTCTTCAACTAGGGGCTCAATTGTCACGCTATTCATGCGAGCCGTGGGACGGCCTTGCGGTTATCCCCACCCACATAGGAGAGGACAACCTCCATCCAATCCATTAATCGAGTTAAAACGGTTTTACTTTTGCCGGAATGAGTGCCAAACTCTAATTCTTCCGTGTTCTTGTGGCCACCTCTTAGCTCATCTAAGATGCAGGATGGCCACAACATACATAGAAAACAAGTTGATCAACGCGAGATGGAGATATAAGACATCCTACCGGTAATTTCTACATTAATGGCTTCTTTGGTACGAAGTTTTTTTTTGCAAATACAAGAAATAAAAATAGTTGATAGTGTCATGTTATTTTTAGTTCTACGATATAAATTATCTACAAATACTATATACAAAAAGAAAAGAATTATAGCACGAGGGTTAAGAGAACACTTTTTTTTTTATAAAGAGTGTATATTAATATCGCGGAGATACAAATTACACCCAGACTCTGCAACAACGCGATAACCAAAGCTAAAGAATGCTAAAGAACACATAAGAAAAATTATTAAAGATTCGAATCGCACAAATCAAAAGACTTACCCAGAAAATTGTCATAAATACAACACCCAAAAACAAAATAAAAATCGGCCATTGTGTGGACGTGGGTCAATCTCCAACACATCGGAGATGCTTGTAGTGAATTCCTTTTCTTTTCTGTAACATACTACTGTATAGTAGGTTGGACTAGATTTCTTTATCGAAATGAGGGCTCGAATCCTCTAGTCGACGATGCAATGCAAGCGGAGACCTTTTCAGGATGTCACTGGAACACACCTAAATTCGAACCAGATTGCGTTTCAAATCCCATCTTCTGCCACCTACTACCCGGAGAAGCGAAGAAGCCGGACTTTACCAACGGTTACCTCTACAACATCTACCATGCGCCAGCAATACGCCAATACCCATCCTGGGAAGTCCTTGGCACATCACGGGCCCACCAGCCGAGTCGGCAAGCCCCACAAGGCAACCCCTGGAACCAGATCCTCTGACTTTACTCACCTTGACTTTCTCTGACTTTGATTCGCTGACAGGTGGGGCCCACATCCCCCCTGCCCGTCTGACTCCTCTGACCGCCTGCCCCCCACCCGATTTCATTTATTATCATCGTCGGCCATCGCCCACCCAAGCCAACCCGACCAGAAGCCAACCCAAACCAAACTCCACCACGACCACCTCCTCCGTCATTCTCCTCTCCCCAAATCCACCGGAACCCCCCGGCCGCCGCGCCGGAATCCGGCGCCCCCCCGCCCCGATCCGCCCGATCCGCGCCGGATCCCCTCCCCTCCCCCCTCACCCCGCCGCACCCCACCACGATAACTCCCCCGATGGGCGCCGGCCGTGCCAGCCGCGGCGGGCCCTCCACGGCCTCCCCCTCCGCGCACGCCACCGCCTCCCGCCCCTTCCCGCCGATCTCCGCCCCCCTCCCGCCGCCCCGCCGCGGCCCCGGCCGAGACGGCCTCCACCTCCATCACGAGGACCGTCAACGGCTCGCACCACTTCAAGATCGCGGGCTACTCGCTCGCCAAGGGCATCGGCGTCGGCAAGTACATCGCCTCCGAGTCCTTCACCGTCGGCGGGTTCGAGTGGGCCATCTACTTCTACCCCGACGGCAAGAGCGCCGAGGACGGGGCGGCGTACGTGTCGCTCTTCATCGCGCTCGCCAGCGAGGGCACCGACGTGCGCGCGCTCTTCGAGCTCACGCTCGTCGACCAGAGCGGCAAGGGACAGGACAAGGTGCACACGCACTTTGGGAGGTCCCTCGAGGGCGGGCCCTACACGCTCAAGTACAGGGGCAGCATGTGGTGAGTCCCCCTTGCCCTTCCCCCTTGCCCTTGCTTGGGTCAGACTGACATGCATGCATGCATGGTTCCGTCAGATTGATGTGAATGTTGTCGTGCTCTTTTCTGCTGCTTGGAGAATTTTAGAGCCATTTATTTCAGTTGGAATAGCTAATAGTATTTGACATTATTATCTACTAGAGTAGTAGGTAATTGGTATGTATGCATGTCAAAGTACTTGGGTTTGGTGCTGGCAATTAGGTCTGCTGTGAGCAATTGGAGAGATTCATATGACTTACGGAGTCGTTATTAGGTTCACTAGTCAGATTTGTGTTTAGGATGTTTGCAAAGGGAGTTAATAATGTGACTCTATTCTGCTGCGTAGATAGTTACTCGTTTATTTCAGTTGGAATACCTAATATTTGACATTATCTCGAGTAGGAATCGGTATGTATGCATGTTAAAGTGCTTGGGTTTGGTGCTGGCAATTACTTCAGTGGGCAATTGGAGATATTCGTATGCATATGGCCATATGGGGTCGTTATTCGATTACTAGTCAGAGTTGTGTTTGGGATGTTTGCAAAAGGAGTTAAATATTATGCGTAGCATTAGGATAATTCTTTTATTGTAGTTCCGAGACTGCCGAAAGTGTTATCAGACTATTGTGCATATTATTAGAAGAATCCTATTATTGTTAGTGTCCGAGAGTCCAAGACTGTCGGAAGTCTTATATGCTAGTATTAATGCAGCAAGACACATCTGTTTCAGTATATTTCTGGTTGTTTTGATGACTTGGTTTGCTTCTGTAGAAATCCTAGTAGATTGAGTTCACCTAGCATACTTTACGGGACATAGCTATGTAAAGTTTAGTGGTTTAGACGATCAGTGTTTTTGTCTGCAGTGCTGCACTAGGACATCTTCCTTTTCTAGTTTGTAGATTAGTAAGGCCTTCTTTTGGTTGTACGTGGTCTGTTGTAGACATGGTTGGTCTACAGTATGTTACTACCGGAAATCTGTTGATTTGATACCCATGGTGTAATTTATGAGCACGTAGATGTGTCCTAGCATTCTTCCACCGGTAGGGTTGCCAGCACAAAACTTGATGAAATATGCCCCATTCTACTTTTCCCCGAGATCCCTATGTTGATTCATATAAGTATCCCAGCTTATACACGCTTGATTTTTGTTGTTTGGAATTGAATCATGTAGGTCGTTTTTACTCGGGTTTTTTCGGTCGTTGTATGCTACGCTGCCCTGATATGTGGTGCATGTATGTCGTTGGGATATTTTTCCAAAATGAGAACTATACTTTGGTAGAATAATTTCTCATACTGTCCTAGGAATTACAAGTATGGATGTAAAGAACATACCTGTTTACTCAACTGAATTCTAGTTATATATAGGCATAGATCACAGTTGTATACATAATTTGTTGCCAATGCCATAGAATGCGCTAGATGACAGTGACGTCCAGCAGACATCACCCTGATAGTGCAAGTTGCATGTTTTGGTAGTCTGCGATCCTTAGGATTAGGTTGTAGCTTCTTTGCAATAAATGGTTGATTGTATGTTTCATGTCAGATAGAAATTACGGCCACCTAGGTGAGGCTATACCTGTTGAAAGGGATTGTAGTTTCGTTGGGTTGTCTAGGGAGTTGTTGATTTTGTATTTCTTGTAAGGTCGTAACGTAGAGATTACTTACACCTTCAGTTCTTTATATATTTGGATGTAATTCATGTTTGTGTAACGCGAAGTATAAAGAAATTGGTTCATATAAACACATGTATGTATTGATTTATCTATGTTCTCAGTGCACTTCCCTGACCACGTTTACTGTTGAACCTTTTGGTTAACTTCTTGGCTTGGCTGTTCAATGTTACTTTATGTGTTAAACCTGATTTTTCTTGTTGCACAGTAACTATTGCAACTTCACAAGTAACTTACCTTCTGTGCATCATGCAGGGGTTATAAACGTTTCTTCAAACGATCTGGCCTGGAAACATCAGATTACCTTAAAGATGATTGCCTTCTAGTAAACTGCACCGTTGGTGTTGTTCAATCCCATACTGAAGGACCCAAGATATACAGGATACCAGTGCCAGAATCTAACATGTTTCAGCACATTGGGCAGCTGCTAACGAGTGGAAAGAGAACTGACATAACATTTGAAGTCAATGGAGAGATATTTCCTGCTCATAAGGTGGTTCTTGCAGCCAGATCGCCGGTCTTTAGGGCCCAGCTTTTTGGTCCCATGAAGGATAAAAACATGAAGTGCATAAAGATTGAAGACATGGAGGCTCCAGTCTTCAAGGTTTACTTTGCTCTCTCTTTATTTTGTTTTATTTTATTTGTGTTCCATTCAGGTTCTCTGTTCCCGTCTAGTTTGTTACAACCATAGTGTCCATTACTGACGTATCATGAGGCTTTCCTTGCAACTTTTTTACATTGCATCATTCTAGCGGAGCCACATATGGCTGAAACATAACTTAGTGTTGTGGTTCGAAATGGTAGTTGTCAGTGTAACCGTCACGATTCTGTATTCAGAATTCAAGCAAGTTAAAGATATAATCAGTGTACCTGATGAACCAAGAAAAACATAACACAGTGCTGATATGCTGTTCTTGGGTTGCTGTTTGTGCATCTGTCTTATCAGGATAATCTATTTCATTCAGTATGCTTCTTGCAGCTATTGTTGCTTCCACCCACTGTCTGTACTGTAGTTATACCATTTGCATAACTTTATGCATTTTCATCTACTCCCTCTGTTCACTTTTTATAAGGCACACTAGTTATCCTTTCCTTTTTGACCACATACACACCAAAATGAGTGAATCTGGACTTATTTTGTATGTAGATTCACTCATTTTTACCTTATGGTATTATTTACTTATATGAGCCGTTATGGTTTTCAGGCTTTACTCCATTTTATGTACTGGGACGAGCTACCTGACATAGAAGAGCTTACTGGTCTTAATACCATGTGTGTATCCACATTGATCGCTCAGCACTTGCTTGCAGCTGCGGACCGTTATGCCTTAGAGAGACTAAAGTTGCTCTCTGAACTCAAGCTATGCGGAGACGTAGCAATAAACACAGTCGCAAACACTTTGGCGCTGGCTGAGCAACACCATTGTTATCAATTGAAAACAGTTTGCTTGAAATTTGTGGCATTGCCTGAGAATCTGAGAGGTAAGTTGTGTACTTCTGAATTTAAACCTGGAAGCATGTAGATTTCTCTTAATATCCATTATGGTTTTCTGAGAACTAGGCTGTGACCTAGTGGCAAAGGGCTTGCAGTGGCAACCCTGCGTCCAGGGTTCGACTCCCATCCGGAGTGAATTCCTGTGCCTCACCTGGGTGGCTGCTACCTACTCCCTCCGTTCCTAAATATAAGATGTTTTAGGTGTTGCACATGTTGTCCACATACACACTAAAGTGAGTGAACATACACATGAAATGTGTCTAGATACACTTGTGTACATGTGAATGTGAACAAAACCTAAAACATCTTATATTTAGGAACGGAGGGAGTAGTACCTATACAAAAAAACGTCCTGGGTGCTAGTGCCCATGGATCTCATTTTTTTTTCTTTCCATTATGGTTTTCTTGTAACTACAAGTACATAATTTTCGTAGTGCAGGATTTAGCTCGCCTGCTCTAGGCTATTCAATAATGGTGCCACTAAGAAATAGTATCATCTGTAGCAAATTTTATTCTTCTACACTAGAACATCGTTACAATATTAAAATAGCACAAACGAAATGCCTACGCTGCATGTTGTTCCTATGTGCTATGGAAATGAGATTCCCTGATACTGGCATAGATCCTGCATGAAGTAATGCAGTTTTTTACCTATTTTTGACGTGAAGCAGTCCAAGGACTAAAATGTTAGGAATACAAACATATGGTAGAAGTTGCGGTTGGAATTTGTTCAGGCATATCCTAGATTTGCTCCTTGGGTAATTTGACTTGTTTGCTAAAATAAGGTTACTGTGGCTGTTCCAGACTTTCTTAGTAGACATTGGTAAATTAATGCAAATGGTTTTATGGTTGTTCCAGACTTCCAATATACTTAAAATAATAATTTAAGAGCCTGTCGCTATAAACTCTTTGCTGCTGCTTATTGGTCATTGTTACGTGAAACGTTTTATTAGCATTCACCTGCAAGATGATGTATACAGATAGTTAAGCTTAATATGTCTAACATCTTTTAACCGTGTGCTTTTTTGTGCAGCCGTCATGCAAACCGATGGATTTGATTATTTGCAGCAAAGTTGCCCATCCCTCCTGACAGAGCTTATAGAGTATGTGGCTAAGGTAGGAGAGCACACTGTAAGCCCCTGCTTATATTCAAATGAAGTCCTGGATGGCGGCGATGTCCACGGAAGACGCGTGAAGCCAAGAATTTAGCTGCTCCAGGATCACGTAGCAGGAATTTTATTGGTCCGTTCGGTGTAAAGCGTTTCATCAACGGCGCTTTCACGGTGCCATATCATGCATGCAGCATGTTGTAGTGTGTTCGGTGTTTGTGTTGTGACTCCCCATCTTCATGTCTCTTTTACTCTGGAGCTTGTTGTGTTGCTGATATATATATACTAGCTGAATGCCCGTGCGTTGCTACAGGATATCGAAATAATTAGACAAACACATCTTAAATTCAAAAAAGATGTGAAACGGCATGACAAGACATGGTTTCTATTCATGGTTTCTAGCGAAACGGCATGACAAGACATGGTTTCTATTCATGATTTCTAGCAAAATGGCCGTGCGTTGCCATGTTATAAAAAAAAACATAGACACAATCACAATTATCTCTAGTTTTATAAATGTGTGTCGAACATGATGATATGCTATTTTCATTCACATAGGGGCACGGCATGTGGTTTCCATTCATATGTCGTCAAATATTGATTCTCTGGCCTATGTTTTTCACTCCTCCGCTTAGAGGTCGTCGTACCTTCTTAATGGTCCACACCTTTGAAGAACCTAAAAGTGTATTCTTCATATAGCACTGTCGTGGTTTGAAAAGTTTGTCATCTCGCTGGATGAAGACATGAGATTACTTGCGTTCTGCGGATTTGATGACATGAAACGCGACAATTTTGTGCATGTATGCAGCCATGGTCATTTTAAAGTAATTCCTCAGACAATCAGAAGCTCGTCCTGGCCCCCGACTTCCACCGCAATACACGAGCAGTCTTGCCGTGCTGCAGCCACGGCTGGGCAAAAGCTTCGCCGTTGCGACAATGGTGTTGAACAGTCACCTGTAGCAGTGTCCAACCCGCATTGTTCAGAGTCTCATCGTTGGAACTGTCCAGATGTTCTCCCTGTGTCTACTGGCAAGTGAGTTTGTCTCTACTTCACCACTTGATAGTGTTCTGAATTTCCGATGAATGTGCAACTTAGATTATCGATGTAACCTGGCATTGCGCACTGAATGTTCGCCAGACAATGGAGAACTTGGATTGTCTAGGCACTCTTTAGCATGGGTTAACCATGGAGGTGCAGGATCAGCCTGAACCAGCGGCTGCAACATATTTGTCATGTGATGATTTTACATACGTGTAGCAGCTTGAGTTACACCAACATGAGCATGGACTTGGATGGCACCGACAGCTAAAGCTAAGTGATCCCTGCTGATGTGTAGGACGAAAGGGCCCCATTTCCTAACTAATCAGCACTCAAGAGGGCGTGAAGACGAACAGAGTTAGCATTAAGAATTTTTGCTGTCCCTGAAGACACAGACAACCAGAATCTATGAATCCCATTGCAGTGCTCTAGCCTGGGACCAGGAGGGTACTGTCGAGTACCGAACTGTTAGCATGGTCGATTCGCGGACGGAGCTTGCCTCTCTAGCGCGTTGACCACCAGCAACTCCGGCCTGCGCTGCAAATCTGGCGCCCAGCCGCCGTCGCTGTTTTAGGCGGAGGAGGCATCGCCGGCGACCGTCGTGGTGCAAAGGCGGGCGCGGAACGGGGAAGGGAAGAGAGAGGGCTCAGAGCAGAGGCTGGCGTTTGCCGCGCCTGCCAGAGCACCCGTTCTCGAGCTCACGAACGGAGGAGAGGGTGAGGCGATGCACAGGCGACGGCGACTGGGATCTGAGCAGGCGGAGGATGCCACCCCCTTCTGTCGAGTGCAAGCAGGCCACTTGGGATTTACCACCATGGGGGACAATCTCCCGTCTGCACAGCGAAGATGCGCCGTGCATTGAAGGAGCTCGGGATGGAGGTTGAGGTCATGCTGGATACGAATCATACGATCGTCCGGCGGGAGCAGGGGCTCGGGCTGAAGGAAGACGGTGGCGAGGTCGAGACTCGCGAGATATTTGTCGGGCGGATCGCGTCAATGGAGACTCGGGGATGGGCACGATTAGGTTTTTCTTTTTCTTATTTCCCATGGGAGCACCGACGCACCGACGGCGGTGGCAAGATCTGTAATATTTCCTAAAACGCGGGGTAAAATCAGAAACAGAAAAAAACGTACCATCATCCCCACCGTTAGTCATATTATATAGTAGAGAAGAGATATGTTACTGACTAGCGTACAATTGCATTGCTGCAAAGCTTAAGCGCGCAGAGGTGGCGCAGGCAAGGTTGGATCAAATAATGGCGCAGGGCGTGTTCATAGAAGTTGCTTTGTGCTCGGTCAGCTTTGTCGATTTCTAGTCTCTGTATCACTTGTATTCAATTGAAACGATGTAATCCAAATAGATTTATCGATTTAATCATGTATCTCTGTGTATATTTGCGATTGGTATGGTGCAGTTGGTGTTTTTTTTTGACACCTCCAACTTCACCACGTATAATCACCCGGAATCCACATACAACAGTACATAGAAAGAACAAACGAAGAACAAACACGAGGGAGAGGAGCCAGAACCAGCTCGAAGATCACCAGCTTCACCGGCGATGAAGACGAAGCGCAGCATCCGCCGTCTTGCCACTGCCTGGGAAACATTTGTCCCTTGAAAGACGCCCGCGTAGACTGCCCGCCGCGCCGCGGCGGAGCTCCTGTCGATGAACGCCAAGGCGGACGCCCCCCTGGCTCAGCAACACCTCCAAACCCCAGCCACCTTCGGATCCGTCGCTGGAGAACCTGAAGAACACGAGCACCTCTGGAAACCGGCCACCAGATCCGCCGCCTACGCGGATCTGACGGGAAGCAGACGGCCCCGAGCACCACGCCGGGCCTCGAGCGCCTGCAAGACGAGCACGACGACGGCGAGCTCCGAAGAGATCCACCGCCGGAGAAGACCGCGCCGCCACCAAACCACCCACCGGCAGCCCCACCTCCTCCAGGACGCCGCCGGCAGAAGCTCCACCCTAACCTACCGTATGTACAGGCCGGAGGCAGGGATCCCCCACCCTCCCGCCGCCGAAGCGGCCGGCGGAGGGGAGGAATCCCACGCCTCAGCGGCGAGACGCGGTGGAAGGACGGAGAGGATCCAAAAATCGCCTTCTCGCTTCCTGTAGACGAGGAGGGGAAAGGGAACTGGTGCAGTTGGTGTTGGTCAGTCACATTATGTCGTCTGTGGAACAATACAGCAGGGCAACCTTTCCAGTTACGAATGCTGATATATTCTACTAGTACCATTCAGTTAAACTGCTTTGTTCCCAGTTCAACTTCCGTAGGGCATCTCTGATTTGAGAGGTTTTACCGTCCCTCTTGGAATTCAACTTGTGAGAAATTATCATGAATTTCTTGTGATACCGAGTCTTGTTTCACTTAGCATAGAATAAGACCTGGGTTAAGTGAAATTTATTTAAATAAACTTTTTTTTTTGAAAGGACTCCTACTTATTTGAGATAGAGTCCTCCGTAATTATTCTGTTCGAACCAAGCCAGGTAGAAGCAGCAGAGAAATACAGCAGAGCTCGAACCGCTCAGGCCATCTCCAGCCGTGTTGCCCCCCCAGGGTCCAAAACTTCGCCTTTTCTGGGGCGCCGCGGCGCCAAACGGCGCGAAACTGAACCCTGGGGGCGCGTTCACCAGCCGTGTCCAGACCCAACAAAAATCAAAAAAATG
Organism: Poa pratensis; assembly: GCA_947311845.1. Lineage (NCBI taxonomy): Eukaryota > Viridiplantae > Streptophyta > Magnoliopsida > Poales > Poaceae > Poa > Poa pratensis. The sequence continues at coordinate 47,013,765 of CAMZMU010000052.1, forward strand.
GCGCAAACAGTTAAAAAGACGGCGAGTTCATCATATTGGCGCAAACTCGCCGAGATACATTGGCAGAAACTAAAACTAAAAATTAAAAACACTTTTATTCGGCCCGGGGCGACTAGTTCAGGCCCAGGCTCGCACGGATCGCGGCGCTGTAGTCGCCGTCGTCGTCGGAGCCGTCATCGCCGCCGGGGGGGTCTGCTTGGGCCTGCGCCGTCGTCGCCGTGCTGCAGTTTGCTCAGCAGCAGGGCTTTCTGCAAGGCGTCGTCCTCGTCGTCGTCGCTCGGGTCGAGTTTGTAGTACTCGACCTCCGGCGCCACGGGAGGAGGCGGGATGCGGCTGCGACGGCCCGCATTGGCCGCGGTAGCTCGCTGGCGCTCGTGGCGCTGCTCCGCGCGCCTGCGCTCCAGGTCGGCGAGGGCCACACGCTGGCGTTCCACCTCCTCCTCGGTGAAGGAGCGGAGGCTCCAGTCGTCGGCCCATTCCGGCAGCGCCGGCTGGACGGTGTTGAAGGACGCCTCCTCCGCCTCCTTCAGGCCGGGCCACTCCTCCTCCTCTGGCTCCGGCTTGGGCTCCTTCTTGGCCTTGACGAGGCGGCAGAGGAAGGAGCGTGGCGGTGAGGCGGCGCGGCGCTGGGAGCCGCCGCGTGGCTCATTGATGCGCAGGGCACCGCTGCGCACCGGGGCAGGGCGCCCGGAGTTGAGCAAGGGGGGCGTCAAGGAGGAGGAGGAGGAGTTCCTCGACGACGAGGAGGCCGCCACGCACATCCGCCGCGGGGTCCAGGACGCCCTGCGCGGCGTCATCTCTAGGCGCGGTGTGTTCCCGTTGGCGATGTGCTCCATCACATTGTCGAGGCTGCGCCCCTCGCCGCTCCACCACCGCCTGCGCCCGCCGCGGTTGTGGCGGCCCTCCACTTGGCCGTTGTTGCCGCAGTCGTTGAGGTCCTGTTCGTGGCGGCGCTGGAAGTACAATGTCCAGAAGGCGGAGTTGCCCTCTGCCCTCCAGCGCGGGTCCGCGGCCTGCTCCGCCGTCAGGCCCTCCCGGACCTCGTCGACGGCGTACTCGAACTCGGCGCCTACAGGGATGGGAGGCACGGGGATGCCACCCGTGCTGAGCGCCCACGCTGCCTGGCCGCCGGAGGCGCCGGGGACGCGCATGTCCGGCGGGCACGGGTACCCGCACCGGTACAGGGCCCATGCCTCGTTCTTGCGGAGGCTGCGGCGGCCAAAGCCGTTAGCGGCGGCGCCGTCGTCGGCCATTGCTGCTGGCGAAGGATGGACGAGAGGGAGGCAGAGAGCAGAAGGACGGCGAGGGGCTGGCGAGAGCGAGGAAGGCGAGAACTGGTGTGGACGGACGGCGAGGGGTGGGGGATTTTATAGCGCGCCGCGGCGAAGATGCTGCGCCACGTGGCCTTCCGATTGGACTTCGAAACGACGCGCGGCGGCCACGCCATTACTCCGGCAGCCTTTGACCGGCGGAAGCATTGGCCGCTGGCCACGCCAATAACTCCGGCAGGCTTTTGACCGACGCGGGAGCCGAGAAGATGAGGACGCGCCGCTTCACGGGCGTTCTGTTTCGCGCCATTTTCCTCGCGTCGCTGACAGAGCTGGCCCGCGTCGCCTTTCGCGCCATTTCGCCCCCCCCAGGCCGAACCCAGTGGGCTGGGTTTCGCCTGGGTGCGCCGGCGCTTTTTTCCGCCAAAACGGCGCTAACTGGGATTCTGGGGGCCCGAGTAGTAGAAAAACGGTACTTTTCGGCCGGCGCGGCGCAAAAAAGGCCTCCTAGGGCTCTGGGGTGACGGCTGGAGATGGCCTCAGGATCGACCCCACGGAAGATCCCAAACAACAATCTTTTGCTTGCTCCGCGCTCCACCTCCCCACCCCTCTCTTCACTGCGCCGGCGCTGCAGCCACAGCGCGCTCCGGATCGGCGGATCTCGTCGGCCACGATGATGAACAGCGTCTCCCCTCAGCAGCCGACGCTTCCCGCCGGGGTACGTGCCGCCCGTCCCTCGCCTCCTCACCCTCTCTCTAGATCTGGTGTTAGGGACAGACGCGTCTCGGTGCCGGACGCTTCTAGATCCTTCGTCTCGGGCGCCTCCTGTGCCGTGTGGCACGATGCGCGTTCTAGGAGTTCCTGCCGCGTTGTTCCGCCGTGGAGAGGGTTGGTCGCGGAATTCTGCGCCACGATGCTTCGCTTGCAAGCCACGCCCACTCTAGTGCGCGGATCACTGTTGTTCCAGAATTGGATGATTGAGGCAGTGTGTTGTGTTCAGTAGCTCTCCGTTTGCACCGAGGTCAGAGAAAGACCCACGTCTCGTTGTTTCTGGGCCACTGCTTTCGTCTGGAGTGTCACCAAATTTCTGTTAATTGTGATCTAGTGCATGGATTACGTTGTGGAAGCACTTTGTTGCCGTACATCTCGAGGGTCGCTGACAGGCGCCGTGTTTCTCAAAATGCAGGGTGGAAGCTTCTTCAGAGGGTACACGAAGCTCTGCAAGGGCCTCGCTGTCATATTGCTCCTCGTGCACCTCTTGGTCCAGCTGTTCCCCTCAGCCGTCAACTATCTCGCGCTTATTCCCGCAAGGTATCAACCCACATCTTCGCTGCATTTTGAGTCCGATGTTTACTGATAAAGTTTAGTGATTGACCTGAGTAATTATGAAACTAATGGTTACTTGTCAAATTGAAGAACAGCTATGAAATATGCTTTCTAAGTAGAATGTTTCTTCCCCACAGTCATGCGCTAGTACGGTAGTACCCTAGTAGGTAGCACTGACTGCTATATAGAACTAATACAGCTTGTGAGAATGTCAATATGGAGTGCTAGTTTTAAACACGATTTTACTTTGGTGGTTGCAGTACCACCATAATTCCAGTGAGTAATGAAGTCATATGTCTGTCTAACCACCAGATTGTACCATTCTATTCAGTGCTGCACATAAATTGAAGTTAACTATCTCGCTTTTTTGAAATGAAGTCACTAGTAGTTTTTCTTATGAAGCCAATTACTGTTAAATCACATATGCTTTGAGAATTGAGATGTTATCCTGTATAAATTGAAAATGCTTGATGTTTTACATACTTATATTATATGCACAAAAGTCATGGTTCTGATTTGTTGAGAATTGTATAACTAATTTAATTTTCTACAGGACCATCCCTTTTGCCTGGAACCTTATTACTGCTGGTTATGTCGAGCAAACAATTCCAGGGGTAAGTTCTTCCTCCCATCATTTGTCAAGGTCACTGCATTCTGATTTGTACTTTTGTCTGCCTCAGGATCATTCTTACACTCAGTATGTTTCTTACTTTCTTCTTTTTAATTTTTTGAAAACTAACGAAACTAAATCACCCTGAAATTAAAGAAGTAAGAAATTTGGCAACTAAAGTGGATTTACATGTCGAGTGAATTATTTACTGCCGTGCGAGAGACTGCCGTTCTGAAGTACTTAGATGAGGCAACAAAGTTTTAGATGGTTGACTATGAAAATTAAGCCACTTCAAACTAGTAAGTAGATGGGATTTGGATTGTGAGTATGGTTGCTATGTCTGGCTTGTTATAGCTAAGCAAGTTCTTTCTCTCATATCACATGTTAGTAAGGTAGGAAACATGTTTAATTAATTCCATCTTCATTTTTGCTGAGCAACAGTCGCAAGTCATTTGAGTGGAAATATCTGTGAAAAGTGATAACATATGTGCAGTGTATTACAAGGATATGTGTGCAGTTAGCTATCTATAGAACTTGCCTCAAAGACTTTCTGCAGATCATGTTAAGCTTGTTAGGGAGTGACAGCCAGTAATGTTCTCCTTTATCTTCGTTTCGCATGGACCATGTTATCAGCTGGTTCATATTTGCTGTTTATATGTTAAATTAAATTTACTATCATATATTAAATTCACCTTCCTTGGTCCCTAGTTCTCAAGTATTTTACCTAGAAATTAAGACCATGTGTCTATCTAATTGAGCTCCCTTAACTCAACATGGGTAATGTGCTTCCAGGTTATTATCAGCATAATTGGTCTTCTTTTATTTGGGAAGTTATTAGAGCCTTTATGGGGCACAAAGGAGTTATCGAAGTTCGTTTTTATTGTAAACTTCTCAACTTCAATGTGTGTCTTCGTAACTGCTATCGCTTTGTACTATGTAACACAACAAGAGACCTACCTGTAAGTATTGTTTTTCTGTAGAAGCTTATGAGCACATCTATTTTGATGTTTCGTTTTGCGTAAGCTAATGAGTTTTCAAATGCTTGATTTCTCAGCTACACTCCTCTTTCTGGATTTTATGGAGTTCTGTCAGGATTGCTAGTGGGAATAAAGCAACTCATGCCAGACCAGGAGCTTAATCTTCTTGTGTTGAAGATCAAGGGAAAGGTTTTTATCTGACACTGTTAATTGAATAACTCAGTTTTATGTTATGTTGTGTTGTGACTGACATTTTTATTTTTGTACCTACTCAGTGGATTCCATCACTTATTGCACTGATCTCAGTAGTTGTAAGCTTCTTCGTGTATGAGTTGGTATCTTACCTCCCAGTCATACTGTTTGGCATTTATATGAGTTGGATTTACCTGCGTTATTTCCAAAAGAGGCTAGAGACAGGCCTGAAAGGAGACCCAAGTGAGGAGTTCTCTTTCTCTAGTTTCTTCCCTGCATTTCTAAGGTATTATACAGCTTCCCCTTTATATAATTTACAGACTGACATTAGACGAATTTATTAATCACAGCCAAATTCTGGACTCTAGCATTTATATTTAGACTAATGTATTATAACTTGCAGACCTGTTCTGGATCCAGTAGCCTCCATATTCCATCGGCTTCTTTGTGGAAGATCTGATAGGGCTGACTCTAGGGGTCAGACATTGGAAACCTCATCCTTGACGGGCTCAGATTCTACTGAGGCTAACAGGAGGAGGTTAGTTCTTGTGACTTGTCTTAAATACTGTATAGACTTTTCATCCTTGCTCACACAACCCAGTCTAGACACAATAATTATCACAACTAAGGAATGTTCTAATTGATTCTAGATTTATGTTCTGAGACTGTCTCTCATTAAGGATTGTTTTCTACTCCATGGCAGTTTGTGAATCCGTGGAATCTATGAGGAGCTAGTATTCTGTTTATCTTTATTTCAATGTTCCTCTTGGTTTCGTGTATTTCGGTTTCAGTAACTAGTAGCTGTATTTGGTGCTTCTGTCTGCTGCAAGATATGCAGTTAAATATGCACTAGATCTCACGTGCATTTGCTTATGTACTCAATCTTACTTGCCCGTGTTGATCTCATGGCAGGGAAAGGGGTCAAAGAGCGCTGGAGCAAAGATTGGCCGAGAAGCTGGCTGCGGTCAGGAGTACGGAGAGCACATCAGACGACGCATCTGACAAAGTCTGATCCTCCCATGAAACCACCTGTGCATCTTATCGATTCTCCCGGTGCTGCGTTAGCCAGTAACGTTTTCTGGAGGACAGGAGTAGCATCGAATCGATGATTTCTCATGTACTATTTCAGCGGCCCATCCTCACCCCAAAGTGCTTCCTTTTGCGTTGTATTCCCTAGTCATGTCATCTGTAAGCTCTTCTAGGAGAGATGGTGATGCGAGAATGTGTGATTTACTGATTTAGGGAACCAAACTGAACTGTGCAACGTGTGAGAGTTTCTTAGGACAATTTAGCTGCATGAGTGAGAGCCATTTTTGAGGTCCGGAGGAGGTCACATGAGCAAGAAATGAGTTGGGTGGTTTTGTTTGCCGATCCATTTGATTCTGTCTGCCTCTCACTATGGTTGTCGTGAGTTCACGATGAAGACGTGAGAAGCTATTGGGATGTTGATCTCCTGTGAAGTGACTTGGCTGTGCTTGGTGATTGTTCCCAGGTGTGCACGCACAGTTCCAATGTGAGAACCACCAGTCAGCAGAGATGGGGTGTTGTTGGTGTCCCGGTCAACTAACTAGGATTACGTGCCCGGCACATACATGTCAGTAGCACCGCAAGAACACGTGCAGGAATCTTGTAGATCCTGAATTTACCACGGAAGTGGTCAATTCGAGTTTAAAATAAATAAATGTGTGCATAGGAGTTGTCTGTTATTGTAGTTGAAGATACCAATTGGTAGATTTTCAATTTTAAATACTTCCCAGATTGCTAGTTTAAAAAAATCTTCCCAGATCGTCCAAATCCTGGCACATGTTGTTCGTGCGATTCTGTCGGCATAAGCCCATAGAAAGCACAGAAAGCCTGGTAAGCCAGGCCCACAGCTGCACCAGCCCTCCACGTCTTCGAGCTCTCCTTCCTAAACCAAACCAAACCAACCCCCTCAGCTCAGAATTCAGAAACACGAGACCGTTCCTGGAGCGAACGAGAAGGACACCGAGGGAGCTAATAACCAGCCTCTCCCCTAGGGTTCCTCCCGAGCCGCCGCCGCCGCCAGACCCTCCTGCTGCCGCCCACCTCCCCTTCCCACCACTCCCCTACCCTATTCCCCTTCCTCCCGGGTCGCCCCCGCTCGGGCGGCTCCGGAGGCTCCCCACACCCTAGCCAAAGCACTCAAACTCGAGCTTTCCGGCCGCTGCCGCCGCCGTCCTCGGCGGCGGTGGCGGTGGCGGCGCCCTGCCCGTCTGTGAGGCGGAGGGCTGTAGGCGGATCCGGCGAGGCTGAGACGCTCGTCTCGGTCGCCGGTCGCGCAGTTCGGAGATGCGCTCGGCGGCGGGGCCCTAGGAGCGGCGGGGCGACGACGGCGAGGTTGAGCAGGCAAGGCGGAGGGGCGGTCGGCACAAGGCACTCCGGCGGCGGCGCCCTGGCACCGAGCGTGAGCGGCACTTCTGGGCCCGCTTGGGCCCGATCTGGGCTCAGCGGGCCCGCTCAGCCAGGTCGTGGTTCTAGCTCTGCTGCTGCTCGGCAGAGCTAGACCGGCGCATGCTCGGCGGCGCTGGGTGGTGCTGCTGCCTCGCGGGATTGGAGGACCGAGGTGGTGTGGCGTGTGCAGCATCGCGCTGTTGCTGTTGTGCACGCCGACGTGAGTGGTGGTGGATGGAGAAGATTGGCGTCGGTGCAGTTTTGCCGGCGGTTGCATCCTCCTGTCGGTTGGTTTGGCAAGCGAGGTGTTGCTGCGGGCGTTGCCCATTGTGGGGTTGATGTGGTGGATCCTGGAGGGAGCGGATTGGCGCCGCTGCGGTTGTTGCATCCTCGGTCGGGAGATGAATGGCCCGCAGGCGTTGCATCCTCGAGGAGACGAATGGCGCCTAGTATTTGGTTGCATCCTTCCGACGGGAGAAGAATGGCGCCGCAGCGGAGGTTGCATCCTCCGTCCAGTGGGGACCGTGGATGGTTGGGCGGAAGCACGTTGAGCTTGCCGGGGAGGCGCGTTTGGCCGTGGAGGCAGGGATAGTGGTTCTGCAGGTGAGACTGATCAGGCTCCTGGGTTTGGTTTCTGCAGGCGAGACTGCCGGCGAAAGCCGTACTCCGGCTATGGCCGGAGTCGTCGATGGCGGCGCCTATGGGTGTCGCTACCTTGTTGGAGGCATCGATGTAGTAGCTCTCACTTTGCCTTTCCCGACGTGCTCCGGGGGAAACCCTTGATCTAGTCTTCTAGATCGGACGATGGCGGCGCCTCCGGCGTCATGTTCCCTCTTGGGGGCATCGTTTTGGAGTTGGAGCCGGCCAGTGGGACTCGTGACTAGCTAGGTTGTGTGTGTTGTATGGTTTTTGGGTCCGGTTTCCCTTATAAACTGGACCAACCTTCTATCTATACAGTGAATTTAGCAGTTCTCCTGCTAACATTCAAAAAAGAAACACGAGACCGGAGCAGGCAAACGAGGAGCAAAAGAAAAGAGAAGAAAAAGAAAAATCATCATCAAAATACTAAAAAGAAGAAAAATCTCGGAGCCTCCCCCATCCCCTCACTCCGGCGCTCCATGCCCCTCCCCGCCGCCGCCGCCGCCACCAAGCCCGGACGCCTGTCCGCCTCACGCCCCGGCACCCGGCGGCAGCGCCGCCGCCTCACCCACTAGCCGCAGCGGAGCCCGCCCCCCTCTTGGGCGGGCTTTAGGAGCGGCGTCGGCGATGGCGCCGACCCGGAAGAAGCGGACCTCGTCGGCGGCGGCGGCCGCGGCCGCCGCGGCGCAGTGGAAGGTGGGCGACCTCGTGCTCGCCAAGCTCAAGGGCTACCCGGCGTGGCCGGCCAAGGTGAGCGCCGCCTGCCCTCCCTGATCTGGGGCTCCTCTACTGCTTTGGGTGAACTTAGGGTTCCTTGGCTGCGGAGCTTGCTTAGGGTTTGCTTAGGGATTAGTTCTTTTACTGCTCCAGGATGATTCTTAGCGACAAATGGGGTCTAGAGGTAGCTGCCTGCGCCGATTTGGTGGCCCTTTCTTTCGATCTTTGCTATCTTTGTGGCTATAGCTTAGGGTTCCGGGAACCATGGAGGTAGCTGGTTGGTGGTAGCTCAGTGACCAATTTCTTTGATCTGGTATTGAGGTTCCTGCTAAATCAATGCAGTAAACTACCATCTCATGCTGCAAGCTCGTGTATTTCTTAAATCTTGATTCGGATGAGCTTTAGTGAATGGTTATGGTTTAGATCTCACCCTTTTGGCGGTTGGGGCTCCGTGGAGTTTCAACCTGTATAGAGAGAGTCATGTAGCTGAGCTTGCTTGGTTTTTGTTTTGCAAGTTACTGGTTGGTGTGGTGGATACATAGTTCTCTTGGGAAAAACCATGTCGCTTCACTCCCATAAGATTTCTTTTGCAAGGTTACGTGTAGGAGTACTACCGTTAGGATAGAATCACGATTTCTTTTGGAAGATGGGTGTGCCCTGGTAGTTTAGTTGGGTGGAAGATCTTGATACACATGGTTGGTGAAGGCAAATGCAGCCTTTTTTGACATCAAGTTGTATCTAGTACAAGAACCTTATCTATCTAGTAAATGAGAATCCGTTCTTCTGTTCCAGTTATAATGATGTTTCTGCAGATGGAATAGTGGCAGTGAACTTACACGTTTGCTTTCAGATATGCCAGATTAACCATATGATGTTCCAATTTTTATTTCATAATTTATGCCGTTAGGTTCCAAACTGGTTTATTTCCTTAAATTGACGTCCTCGGCAGTTGGATGTAGTGGTTATGTCCATGAAAGTTTGGCAGCGATTGTTCATTTGTTCTGTCTTGACCATGATAATATAGTATAAAGACAATTGGGGATCCTTAGCGTGCCACAATCTTGCACTGTTATTGTTATCTATGTTGAAGGTTCTCATAGCTTGATTTAGTTCCCTGATGATTTGGGTTGGGATTTAATGCTATAGGCTGTCCATGTGGATTAGCGAAGGCCCAATAGTCCCACAATGGAAGTGTACAATGAGTTTTGGAGTGTATATAATACTATAAATAATGTACTTCTTAAGCCCAAACATGTCACCTCCAGGTTAACCCTCTCACAAGAAGAAACTGTATGAGGATTAGAGTAGGGCATGTGAACGCCTGTGTCTGTCCAACATGGTCAGTGTATTGCGCAAAGTATGGGTCTCAAATTAGATTTCGTTGGATTAGCAAATGAGGTTGGATAATAGTCTTGCCGTGATGCACACCTTTTATGGCCTGGGAACAAAAAAATTCATCATGTGTGAGAAAAAGCATAATCTGTGATATCTTCATCTCTTTAAATCGAACCCATCATGTATATATTTTATTTATTTTGCGGCCGTGCACAGTGCCATTGAGGTTTTTGTCGTAATATGAATTTCTCTTGGTGGCAACGTCTCCTTTCTGTTGTTATTTCTATTTTTTGGTTCTCTTGCTTTTGCTTGTCACTTAAAATTTTGAGGGTTGATAATTTAATTTAATACGTAGAAAATATCCTTCTTGCCCTTTGCTAACGCTGATGTTTATGTGCTGTTCTAAATATTTTCTTTCTTCTCATTCCAGCGATTAAGTATTTCCCCAGGTTTTGCCTGAAGTGTTTCATTTTGTGATCACTCAGTTCTCCCCAACAGTTCTGTATGTGATTGGTGTTATTTAGCCTACCTCCTGTGAACATGGCTTGAACAACACTTGCCTGGTTTTAGCGTCGTTTATGGTGTCTCTTATGAGGAAGTTCACAAATCGTGCAATTACTTTCTGCTATTGCTGGGAGAGTATTTCCCTCCCTCGTACACTTTTTTGACTTTGCTATTAAGCTAGTATTTCTAGGATGAAGCTGCTTAGTTTTTACTGATTGGGCTTTCCATTGTCCATTTGTTGTTCCATTCCTATGTTTGGCTGTTTCGTGGGGACTGGTTTCGGGCACTGATGTTTGTTTGAACCGAAACTGAAATATTACCGGAATCATCATGAGCACTTGATTTAAGGGCATACATACTTTTACAGATAAGTGAGCCGCAGCAATGGGGGCTTCCTTCAACAAAGAAGAAGTTGCTTGTCTACTTCTACGGGACTAAAGAGATGTAAGTTTTATTTTGAAGATAAGACTCTCCTTTTGAAATTACAATTTCTGAATGATCCATACTTTTGCTATATGCTGTTGCACTATTTGCTTGTTTTAAACTATCAAATAGCTTCTCATGTTATTTGTTGATTATTACCTCTGTTCCACAATATAAGATGGTTTTGGTAGGCCAAAATGATCTACTAAAACATCTTATATTTTGGAACGGAGGTAGTATTTACAATTGTTTGATTGCTTGCCCTTTTGGTACATGAGATGCAAGGATACTTGGTCTATGCTTTTTCTTCGATAATCCATCATAATTTTCTTCTGTTATTATGGACACATAGAGCGCACCAGTTTTTTTTTGTATTTGCATGCAAGCAATATGTTTCTTATAATGATTCTGTTATCTGTGAAAGTGTCCATTAGATGATGGTTCTTGTTACGATGACTACATGATGAGGTTTCGTCTTTTGGTGCACTCAAGGTGTTTGCTATCAGATTATGTGATCTTTTACCTAACCAAAAGCTTGATCTAGTTGAGAACTATTCACAAACTATTCTGGATTCATCAATATACTGTGGACACAGTAGGGTAAATCTAGGAACCATATTTATGATGAGAACAGCATATTATCCTTGCTTATGATTCTTTTTAGTCTAAATTGTTAATAGTTCCTTGGATGGGTCCTAATATTGTCCTTGCAGCTCTGAAGTTTAGTTGGAGTTGTAAGTTGAACTCTTTACACGTGTTCTCTTAACGAAGCCCCTCGTCGGTCATCTCACAATCTTAGTAAGCCCAACTTATATGTGGAGCTTGTAAAACTTTAACTACTCCCTCCGTTCCGTAAAATGTGTCGCTAGCGTAACTACCGATTTGTACACCGTAGGTTCAACTTCCATGACACTTTTAGTGGATAAGAGGGAGTAGTTAACGGGCAAGTTAGAATCAGTAAAGTGCAATTCAATTAAAGTCAGGGGACAATGTTTGAACAAATACTTAGTGTGTATGATATTTAATAGTGCATTGTTTCAACTTTCAAGAGAGAATGTAATTATAACTTGCCAGTTGCCACCATAAAGAGTGTCCAAAATGATTAATAGTTGTGTGATGCGATCGATATACCGTAGTAAATGACTTGACAACAAGTGGCAGTTAAGCATTCGAAATGTGTTGTTGCTGGCATGGTTTGTCTAACATCATGAAGGATAGTGTACACCCCTTATCAAAAGTTTGTTGCTTTTGGGGCAACACAAAACGATCACAATGGCAATTTCCTACACTTCAGGTTAATACAACTTCCTGAACTGTTCATAGTTCCCATCTTAGACTTTGTGTATTAATCATTGTGATGGAACTATAATGGTGTAATCTTCTCTTGGAAATAAATGGACATATTAGAAACATGTTTTTGGCATTGTTTGGTGTTTGTTTTTGCATATAAACAAGTTAGGTGCACACTTGCTCCACCATGTAAACATGAGTACTCTTTTCTGTAGAGTACAAGTCGGACACAAACAACCCACAAACACTGATTGATATTCGCCCTTCCTCCCATTCCTTCACATAGAACCACCGCCAAGAAGTCATACAAAAGTCCAAAGATTGTTACAAGATGCATCTACCATGCCACAAATTTGTCAATGTTGTCTCATTTTACAAACCTTATGGTTTTGTTTCTGTGCCACTGTAATAGGAGGAAGCATCATAAATGTTTTCTATCACACCACGCATACACATGACACATGCATGCACGTCTACTGCATGCTACAAATATATTAGAGGCTCCACACCCCACGTAACATGGAAACACACTCTCACTTAACGACATGCACATGTATGGTTAAATATGGCACACTGTTTTGATGCTACGGATTTAAGTCAGGTTGGTTTCATCAAACACCTTCTCTCCCACCATAGGCTGAAGGCCCTTCCAACGCCATCTTCAAATCTTATTATACAATGTTAGGAAGTGTTGGTAATGGACGACCTCAGCCGAAGTGTGCAATTCACTGCTGTCATTTTTACACATTTTATTTTTATCCACTATTTTGATTCCACATTTTTTAATGTTTCTCTGACATCAGTTCTTAATTTTGTAGTGCTTTCTGCAATTATGCTGACCTCGAGGCGTTCACTGAAGAGAAAAAGAAATCTCTACTTGTTAAACGACATGGGAAAGGAGCAGATTTTGTCCGAGCAGTTAAGGAAATAGTAGAAATTTTTGATTCTATGAACAAAGAGGGCAATGATAACAGTGATTTGGCCCCTGCCAACAATAGCAGCAGTTTGGACACTGGAGGTCCTGAAGAAGTTTCTGATTTGGCCAATGACAATAAGCTTGATGGTAATCCTGCCTCTTCCATGGATCACAGCTTGGCCAGTACTCCTGGGTCTAGTATTGCTGCATTAGAGAGTGAAAACTGTGTTGTGAACTCTGCACCTGATGAGCCTGCTAGTTCATTTTCAAAGAAGAAAAATAATGCACCACAACTAGATTCTTGTACTCATGCTAATCTTGCATCAGCACGGAGGCCAAGAAGTTCATTAGGTGCTGATCATAGGACTCGGGATTCTTGTGGGCTGAATGGTCCCAATCTGCCTTCTGTTGATATGACACCTGATGATAATAAGCAGGAAGGCTCTTCTTCTCGATATAAATCTATAGGTCATGACAAACCCAACTCGGATTCCATTTCAACTAAGAAGGATGTTATGCTGTTCAATTGCAGCCGAGGCACCTCAAGTCAATCTGGAACCTCAGGGAATGGTAATGATGAGAAAAACTCGAGTTCTGCTGCAAATGTAGAAAGTACCCTCAATGTTGAAGTATGTCAAACTGTCATGGATAGAGAAGATAATCTGAATGAAATGCAAGATCTTTCCACAAGCACAACAGTTACTTTTAAAAGAAAGCGAAAGCCAGAGACAAATGATGTTAATACTTCTGTCAGTAGTATGGCACCAAATATGGATGAAGAATTGCAGCCCAAGTCAAGTGGAAACATACCAGATTCTCCCAATTCAGGGAATGAAGTCAATAAGTCAGATGGAGATGACCACTTGCCACTAGTGAAAAGGGCACGGGTTAGGATGGGAAGACCCCAGCTGGAGGACTCCATAGTTGACGAGCCTGATATTTCTGATAACAAAACAGAGTTGGCTATGCCTGTAGATCAATGTTATAAACATGACCTCTCTTCAGTAGCGGGAAAGGATTATCCAGCAGACGAGATCCCCCCTGGCATAGATTCTTCACCTGAAGTAGACCTATCTCTGGCATCAGGAAAGGATCATTCAGCTGAGGAGGTTCCTCCTAGCATAGAACCTTCACCCGAAGTAGACCTGTCTCTGGCATCAGAAGAAGTTCAGACTGCTTGCAATACAAAGAATGCCAATCAAAGGTTTCGACGTTGGATGGAGAAGCTGCTTTGCCTCCATCCAAACGCCTACATCGTGCCTTAGAGGCTATGTCTGCTAATGCAGCTGAAACTACTAGTAATCTGCCGGAAGTGAATAAGCCAAAGGAGTTTATCCTGAAACGTAGCCCAACTTCAATAGCAAGCTCGCCTTCTAATAACTCTGCAGATGCACTAGTCAAAAGTCCAAAAATTTCACCAACTAAATGCATGGAAATTTGTGCAACTGCATATTCTTTAGATACCCCAACTGGTCAAAAGTATATCTCGCAAGCAGTAAAAATAAACAAGGACTCCCCGTCTTCTGTTCCTCTGGAATTAACGTCTTCTGTTCCTTTGGAATTGACAAACGGCAGCAGTCATGATCTTCCAAAAGACAAAGTTCACACTAGGGTTGATGGTGTCTGTGGAAAGTCTCCAACCTCTTCCTTGGAGCCCAAAGAACCTGCTGTTGTATCTAAACTTGATCAATTGCCTTTGGAAAAAGCAAGGAGAAATGAGCTGCCAGATCTATTTCCAACTCTGGCAAAAATATTGATGGATCTGCTTATCCACTTAGCCCAGCAAAGACTATTACGTCAGGCGCTAATGGCTATTGCAATTCCTCGCCACATGATAAGACAGTTTTGGCTGAACCAACAATCAGTGTGGGTGACAGAACAAGTGTCTCTTCATTGGTTACTAAAGTTACATACGGCCAGTCTGTTGCAGGCGCCCGGACATTTGAAGTGTAAGCCTTATATTTTCTGTCAAGCCAAACCTTCCATTTCTTAGATAGATAAGCACGATTTCGACATAGGTAGACGTATTGCACACCTTCACCTTAATTAGCTAATTCTGGCAATCTTGGGTATCATATGTTTTTCATTTTAACCATTATTCCTATCCCTGAATCTATGTGTTCCGGCGTAGCACATTTCATGTACTCTACTATTATTCACTTTAAACAATCACTAAATTTTTTGTGCAATTACAAATATGTCTTAATGCAATAATATAATTGGATGTATTCTTTTCTCTGCATATTTTTGTATGCACAAACAAGATTGAAGGTCTTGTGCACTTTCTAGGCGAATTGAGCTAGTGTGTCCATATTTGAATGTATGGATAAAGATGGATGCTGATTATACCTTAAACCTGAGCTATTGGTGCTTGTTCAGTCACCACTCACCACCCGTCCAGTCAAATTAAGCAATGTTGTTGGATTTGTGCAGGCAAACATCATAAGTTTGCTAGATCCCATAAGCATATAGCAATAGAAATTAAGTGTAAAATATACGTTTGGAGACTGTTGATTTCTGAAATGTCACTTGTTTGTTACCAGAAGGAGTATGTTCTAACAGTATCCAGTAGTCTAAAAGTATGAGTTGGAGCTGCTTCATTGGGTTAAAAGATCATATGCAAAACTCTCTGTAGGGGGTGTTTAGTTGCATCTATTGGGTGATATTACTAATTGTTGGTTGAGTCCTCCTATCTTATCGCAGAACATATTTGTCTTTACTATTAATATAATGTGTGTAATTCATTCTTCTGCATGCAGTTTATAATTGGTAAGGAACATGCTAAAGAAGCTACTCTTAGCTGATATAAAAATCTTTGTTTACCCTAGGCGACTTTATAATATATGTGCATAATTCATTCTTCTGCAAGAAGTTCAAAATTTCTAGGGAACATGCTAAAGAAGCTATTCTTCGCTGATGTAAAAAGTCTTTGTTTAGTCCAGGTGACTTGTGAAACACATGTATTATGATCTTCATCTTTGCTGGTGTTTGGGACTATTGTACGAAGGATCAAATAAATTTATCTTCTGTTATTTCTAATCCTTGCTATTTCTTATTTGTACCTTATAAAGTCTTGCGTCGATCACCCAGATAGTCTTGACAGCAGTTTCATTGGTTCATCTTGTAGGAATGGTTCTTCATCAACGTCACTGAAAGAATCCGACCGGAGAGTTAACCCAAAGGATACTAATTTATCGCCAGACTCAATGCCAATGAAAGAACTTATTGCTGCTGCACATGCTCGGAGATTCTCTCAACCAACTTCTTTCATAGACAGTTTTTTGGATTCCAATGTTATTTCACCTTTGGCGAATATACCTTCAGCTAAGGAAGGATCGGTGGGGGTGTTCACCTTCAAATAATAATACAATAAGGTCTCATCAGATAGGGTTCATACTCAACAGAATAGTGGTAAGATTCTGTTTGATGACATGCAACAGAAGAGCTTGAACAAATTAGCCGGTCATGATGAAGCCAGGTCAGCACGTAGGGCATTTGAGAATTTCCTTGGTACATTAACAAGAACAAAAGAATGTATAGCTCGTGCAACCCGTCTTGCTCTGGATTGTGCTAAGCATGGCATTGCTGGAGAGGTTAGACAAAGCATTACTCTTCGGTCTGCACTTCTTATATACAAGCATAATTTTGTTTGACCTTTGTATTGCCTACAGCCTCTGTTTTTATTGTTGCTAACGACCATATACTTGCTTTAATCGTTGTAGTTGTACAGTTGGTAGATTTTCTTTGGTCTATGAATGTAGTGGTCCATCTTTTAATTGGTTAACTTAGACTGATTCTGATGGCATTTTGTGTAGTGCTCCCGATGAGGAATATGGATGTATATTTTCATTGTTAGCTTTCTACAATGAGGATTGTGGATGTATCTTCTCGTTGTTAGCTTTGTACAATGAGGAATGTAGATGTCACTTTTATTTTGAGAAACATACCACTCCAATGGGGAGCCATCTCCTTGGTACATTCCTCTAATGTGGCACAAAAAGATATGCACAAGACATAAGCTAGAAATCAGTAAAGGATATACTTTTTCTCTACCACTATTGTTTGACTAAATTCTAAAATTGAGAGGCAGAACAACGTTTGTAGTCTTCAGTCTTACATATAGACATTACTCTTTCATGGCCATTCCGCTAATTAGTGCGGTTGAAGTCCTCTTATCGATGCATCTTTTCTGTGTTCGAGTCTAGGTAATGGATGTCATCATCGAACGTCTGGAAAAAGAATCAAATTTGTATAAAAGAGTGGACCTGTTCTTCCTTGTGGATTCAATAATCCAATGTTGTCGCAATCAGAAAGGTACTGCATCGTTTTCTCTTCTTTTCTCAGCATTTCTTGGGTAGACTTTTTCAAGCTACCGCCGTGCATCTTGTAGGTGGAGTTGGCGATGCCTATCCTTCTCTTATCCAAGCAGTCCTGCCACGAATACTATATGCTTCGGCACCTCCTGGAAATTCTGCATGGGAGAATCGAAGACAATGTCTTAAGGCAAGTTTTTTCTTCAGTGCCCTAATTAGGATAGATATTACTGTAGTGTTTTTACCTTTTTTCACATGCCTGTGTCATGATGATTAGGTTTTGAAACTCTGGCTTGAGAGGAAAACCCTTTCGGAATACATAATTCGTCATCATATTAAAGAGCTTGAAACTCTTAATGAGCAGCATTTGGAACCTCTCGCCGTCCTTCAGGGACAGAGAGAGCTTTGAACGACCCTTTGCGGGATAACGAAGGGATGCTTGTAGATGAATATGGAAGGTATAGCTCTCCTTTTGCATTATGAGAAAGTATTTCTACGGTTCGCTGAGTGTACAGCTGAGGTTTGTTTATGTTCTTGGTCAATTGATTCTGTTATTGCATAGTTTTGTATCACTAGCTTGTGGTATATTTGGGATGTTCTTTATTTGTTTTCTGTAAGTACCTGAAAAGACAAATCATCATTCTCCAGTGCATGAGTTCATGGTGCCTATAGAGTTGTTTATCGCAAACAAGCATCTTAAGTCTGGGTCCTTGCAATTTGTGTCGTTTTGGACAAGTAAACTAGATAGTGGTGGATGGTCAAAAAGTGTGGGCCCAAATCTTAATACGAGTAAAAAAGAGAAGATCTCTAGAAAATTCAAGAACCTTGGTGAATTTGAACTTTAGGTGAACTTGCAAGAATAAAGTACAAACAGTGGCAGATTGTTAGCACCAGAAGACAAATAGTTGATGCTGTTCTTTGTTAACTATAACAAGTGTTCTGATTTGTGCGTGACCATCTCTGATGCTGCGGATTGGCATGCAATGCAAGACACAAATTCTTTCTACATCACATTCTGCAACATAAATGGAAATGAGGAAATCAGTTCCACAAGATCTGGCACAAAAAAAAAAATGTAAGGCACCTCTAGTTTAATGCAAGGGCATTGATATGGTGTTTAGAATGCCGAATGGTTGTAGCTTGTAGCATATGACTGTAGTATGTGATTAAGGTGTTTAGATGACTCAAGACACACAGAAATATTTATTTTAGTCATAATTTGGATTTTTTTCAGGTATGTTATAACTACGTATGGGTGACAATCGCTGCTGTGGACACTGTGCTTTGATATATTATCTTTTATACTAAAAAGTATGTTTTAGTCTTATCCCCGCATGATTAGACTATTCTTTGCAGCAATACTGGTTTCCATCTTCCAAATTTAATCATCACAAAACTACTTGACGAGGAAGGGAGCTCCTCTGAGGATAGGAGCTTTGAAGCTGTTACTCCTGAACATGAATCTGCGGTGCTAATGAACAAGAAGGGACTTCTCAAGTGGATGGGGTGAAGCATCGACTTGTCGTTGAAGAAGTGAATGGTGATCTCGAGATGGAAGATGTAGCCCCATCATCTGAAACTGGAGCTAGCTCTGCACCTGAGCTAACTGGTGCTAGACGTACAGTAACTAATCAAAATGTCAATTCTGTTCCTCCACTACCTGATGACAAACCCCCAACTCCGCCTCCATTGCCATCATCTCCACCACCTCTACCACGTCCACCCTGCCCTGTCTTCCAAGGTTCTCAGGTTCAAGGCGCATTGCATGTGGCAGTTGATCGAGTTGAGCCAGATAATGTAAGAGTATGTAGTTCTGTTGTTTGTGTAATAAGATCACTTATTTATTAATTCTGGTAAACCTAATGAGTACTTAATGTTTCTTTGCAGAATGTTAAAGATCAGCACCCTCATTCTATTGCAAACAATCGAGGCAACATGGATCCTTGTGTGGTTCCGTTTCAGCCTCCCGTGCCCTATACTTCTGGATGTGCAGGGCATACAAATCAAGTACTTCCACCGCCACCGCTGCCTCCACCACCGTGGCACCATTCCATCCTCCTGGACCCCATGGAAATTTTTCTGGCCCCCCAGTACCTCACCATGGAAATAACTATCACCATCCACCGTCAGCACCGCATCCACCAGGTCCCCCAGTACCTAATAATGCATACCATTTGCATCCACCACCACCGCATCCACCAGGTCCTCCGAATCAGTTCCCATATATGCCACCTGAACACCAACAAAGAACCCAACCTTGGAACTGTAATTCTCGCTATCCTGAGGGTTATCAGTACAATGGACATGACAGAGGACACCATCCATATGACAGGAGACATCACTTTGATGATAGGTGGCATCACTTCGACGATAGGGGGCACCGTTTCGATGATGGGGGCAGCATTTTGATGCTCGAGGACATTACTTCGATGATGGACCATATCACTATGATGATAGAGGGCCTCACTTCAATGATAGAGGACACATGCACCCTGAAGCTGTGGATAGAGGAAGGTTTCCTCCACATTTTGGACCAGGTATTTTCCTTGGTTAGCTATCAGCATTTCAAAGTTCTGCATTTGTTGAACACCAGATCGTTTGGCGGCTTAGGTACTGAGCAATGTTGCTCCAGTCAGTCCACTTATTGACCGAACTATTTTTGCAATTGTTCAGATCCCCCGTATCCGGACCATTTTGACCATGGGCGACCCTTGGACCATCCACCAGGTCCATGCGCTGGATGGTTGATGCCGCCTAGGAGATCGAAGTATCCTCCTGGCTCCAGACAGTCAATGGAGCCTCCGATTTCCCATGAAGGAGGTATGCTTTGATGTTGCTCTTGTACGACCCATATCTGTTTGCTACAGCGGTGCTTGTGCACACCTCCATGTTCTACAGATTGTGCTTTGCCGGCAGTAGATATTTTGCTTCTAAAAGACAGAAGAAAATGCAAAGTGTTTTTTGCCATGTGTTCAATCGTTTCAGTAATAACAGCATTGAGAGCTGAATGTGTTAATCCTCATTGCATATCAGGTTGGAGGAGGCATGGAAGAAACAATAATGATAGATTCCATGGATGACCTGGCAGAAGCTTTGTGTATCTCTTTACTCAAACCATGCTGAGCCTCATCTGTGGTACTCACACTTTCTATGATAGGGTGATATTTCCCTTTTCATGCTCAGTTAAGCTGTTATCATGCCAGATTAGTAGTAATTGTTACCAGGAGAGGGATAATTTCTGACTATTTAATGGTACAATACTTTGTTCCACATTTTCTTTTTAAAATCACTGTTATAGTTGCTTGGGGGCACTGTTTATCTGACACATCATATGCGTTGTTTTCCAGGTTATAGATTTTAGTTTTCTTTCTTTTAATCATCGGTGAGCCGTGGAGAGATGTTCAATGTCTCCAATCGCTGAAGGGCTTAGCATGAAATCTCTTTGCGAAAGATGGAACAGCCCCAGTTGTACATATGTTGTAGCACACCATTCTTCTGCAAATGCAGAAACGGAAGGTACTCTGGATCGTGCGTAGAGCTGTTCTGTATCAGTTTAGTTAGCCTTACAGTGTACTATGTTACTGAAAAATTATCTTGATTTTCGATTCCCATTCAGACATCCCTTTGTAATCTAACTATCATATTTGGGTACCTTACTGAAACTGTATGACAGTGTATATGTTCATGATCTAGATTTTTTGCGCATGTTAAAGGCCATATGACACCCTTTGTTTTTGGAAACAGCTGTTTTAGTTTATTTTAGCATTTTCTGCAAGTGGATTTGCATTGGGATAATACTGTTTTATGAACGTTAAGAGTGGGTAATTTTAATATTACTTGAAGATACACTGTAGGAACACCTTGTAGGATTTCCAAAGTAACCGACATGAATGGAGCACACGTCTCCAGATCTATCGTGACCCCATATCGGGAGAAGTTCGTGGTTGCTGGTCCACGTGGGTTACATTGTCAGCTTTAAAGAACATTGTTGCCGTGAAATGACATAAAAAGTGCAGTTAACCAAAACTCACTGTAGACTAAATACATCTGGAACTGGATCTCTAACGTCCGTGAAATGACATAGAAAGTGCAGTTAACCAAAACTCACTGTAGACTAAATACATCTGGAACTGGATCTCTAACGTCCATGGACTTTGGATCTAAAATATTCTGGAACCAAATGGACCATGCAGCTACGCTGCTTCGACTCCTTCGACCCAACCCCTCTAGTACGACCTCCTGTATGAGATAAATGTCGTCACGTTCTCTCTCCCCAATTCCGTTACAGTGAAGTTCAATTTGGTTTGTTGACTTATGCTCTAGTATTTAAACGCAACATTGTCTTCAGTTTATATTCGAATTGTTTGTACCAGCAAGTATAAGTGTAGTATGTCAATGTCAGTTTACACCCGCGCACAAGATTATATGACCAGAACAAGATTTTTAACTTGGTTTCCGAAATGTCTGGCCATAAACCTAAGAGAGGATGCAAATGATATGTACCCACAAGATGGAACTCTACATATACCATGCTTGAAGAAGCTATGAAGTGAAGACATCTCTCACTACCTATGCTAATGTCCAAAACATTCAAGGACCTATAATTACCGAAAGACGCTTGGCTGAGAGAGTTTGCAACTTCCTAATGAATTTTGCGGATGCCACCAAAGTTTTCTGCATGCACAATTCCCAACAGCACATAGGTACTTAGAACAGATTCGGGGAATTTGAGAACTTCTCGTTGATGAAAGATATACGAAAACCTATAATGGAGCCCGAGCTGCATGGAGCTCGTTTTTTCTAAAATTCAAAATCGACATTTTAAGTTTCCAAAAATCGCAAAACAATTCCAAATGTAGATATTGTATAGATCTACAATCTTGCAAATTTTCAAGTCCAAAAACGCTATATTTTGGGTTGCACAAGAAAGACAGACGGTTGGATCTAGGTGGTGAAGAATACACAGTTTCAAAATTTTGAAATTACCCTTGATTTGTCTTTTTCGTACAGACTAAAGTATAAACAATTTGGAGCTGAAACTTTGTATGATTGTAGATCTGAACAATATCTACATCCAGTAATTTTTTCGTGATTTTTAGAAACTTAAAAATGTGGATTTCGAATTTTCAAAAAAAAGAGCTTCATGTAGCTCGGCCTCCAAAAATCAACTCTCAGTGCAAATATATGAAGTTAAAGTTTTATAAATATTGGGATCAACTCCCCTCCGGAAAAAAGTAACACTCTCTAAAAATACATGTTTTCCTTCCTGAGCTTCCCGGCACTCACAACACTTGTTTGGATTTGACACTAGCGTATGGTACTCTGACGGGGGATCGATGACAAGTGGATCCCACGTCCGTTGGGCCACATGTAAGTGATCCCACATCACCATTTTTTTGTTTTTGAAATCTGCAATCTCATATGTTTTTTGTGCAAGTTTCTTCTTTCTCATTTTGGTGCATGATCATTTGCATCAAAAAAAATCTTCCGTTTTTGTGTTCACAGTCTTATCTGATTGCTATCATCCATTTCTCTTACATAGCCAATTAATTTTGAGTTTTCCATTTGTTACATATATATTTTAGTGGTAGATACTATATATGGGAAATAGTGGACTACCCAGAAGGATTGCTACACACGCTAATTGAATCCCGTGGATAGGAAAAGGCTTATTGTTTCTTTTGTTGGCATTGACGAGAATGGCTCGGCACAAAAAACAGCACAACGAGCTGAAGGACTGTTGACACCTAGGGGGTGACTCCTCTTCCTTCTCTCGCGACCTGGGCGCCCCCGCGCGGGCGTCTGGGCCGCCGCCGGCGCGACTTCCCCGAGCTCTCTTCCTCCTCCCCTCCCCTCCGCCGTCGCCGGCGGTCGTGCCGGGTTCGGCCCGAGCGGCGCTGGCGGCGGCGGCTCCATGCTTTTCCCCTCGCGGTGGCGGCGCTTCGTGCGGGGCGGCGCGGCACCGTGCGGTGCTCCCTAGGCGGCGGAGGTCCGGCTTGCGGCGGCGGGGCGACCTGCCGGCGTGCGGGTGGCCGATGCAGCGGTGGCGCCGTCGTTTGACGGCGGTGGTGGCGGGATGGGCTCCAGCCCTGCGGGCCCAGATCTAGCCCTTCGGGCCCGATCTGGGTCAGGGCGGGTAGGGCGCGTCCAGCCGGCCTCCAGCTTGATTTCGAGCTCTCCGGGACGTGGACGGCGAGGCACGACAACCGCCCCTGCTGCAGCACGATGGTGAGAGCTTCACGGGCCCTTCTGGGCCCGGCTGGACCTATGGTTTCGATCTCGAGGGCAGCGGCGGCGTGGCCTACGTGTTGCAGCGTGGTGGCGGGGACTTTACGGGTCCTCTTGGGATCCGGCCGGGCCTGCCCGGCCTGGTGTGTCCTTGCTACCACGTCCGGTCGGCACCCGCATCTGTGGCGGTGGGGGAAGTCCTCCAGGTGGCCGTGCTGCTGCCACTCTCCGGCTCCAATGGTCTGGTGTGCTCTTACTGTTGTGTCCGGTCGGCTACTGCCTTTGGCGGTGGAGGTTGTTCCCTCCCGCGTGGTTGTGGTACCGCCATCCATTGTCTACGGTTGTCTCATCTCAGTCTGGCCTCGCAGTGTTTGCCACGGTGAGACGACGTTCGTGACGCAAGACCGAGGTGGCGTCTGGTGGTGGGCGGCAGGTTTTGGTGGAGCGCTTCAGCTGGTACGGGAGGTGGTTTTTTTTGGGGGGTCGGGAGAAATCTCTGTCGTTTTGGCACCGACGCGGTGACGCTTGAGAGTGTCGCCCTTCCTTCTTGAAGGGCGTCGGGGGTGCCCCTTCCCCACCCCTCGGAGCGTACCGGGGAAACCCTAGGACCTGTCCGGGCAGCAGCGTCGGCGTCGTCGCTTTCCTTCTTGGAGGTGTTGCTTGGTACGCGGCGGCTGAGCGCTAGGCTTGTGGTGGGACTTTGCCGGAGAGGACGTAGCGGTTGAGAGTCACCTCGTTTTCGTTGATCCACCGATGTTGGCGTTGTTTTCTCTTCCTCTTTCTTTTTCTTTTCTTTTGGGCAGGTTTGTGCTGTTTGCCCCAGCTGTGGTCTCAATCGTGTATCGGGTGGTTGCTATATTAATATAGCGGGGCGAAAGCCTATTTCTTCTTCAAAAAACAGCACAACTCTTTTCATTAATGGGGATGGTCATGGCTACTTTTGTTCCCTACCACGTTAACGGCAACACGGATCATGAGAACAAATCGAATGGCTCTTAAAGCGTGTGGATCTTCCCCCGTAGGTAGCAAATTACCCGCATTGTACTATATACTCCCTCCGTTCCAAATTAGATGTCTTCCATTTGTCCACATACGGATGTATCTATACTTGTAACATGTCCAGATACATCCGCATGTGGACAAATGAAAGACATCTAATTTGGAACGGAGGGAGTACTATGTTTGTGGTGCTAGTTCCATCATCCGTGTAACAACCTAGGCTGCTTTATGCACCATCCCTTGATGTGCTCGGGAAGGCGACATAACCCACATATAAGCATCATATTCTCCTCTCTTCTCATATAGCTCGCTCACTTCACC
Organism: Poa pratensis; assembly: GCA_947311845.1. Taxonomy (NCBI): domain Eukaryota; kingdom Viridiplantae; phylum Streptophyta; class Magnoliopsida; order Poales; family Poaceae; genus Poa; species Poa pratensis. The sequence continues at coordinate 47,038,235 of CAMZMU010000052.1, forward strand.
CCTCGCTCCTCGTCCTCATGATCCACCGCCATCGACATCATTGTTGTTGTCCCGACAAATCTCCCACCGCAGGGCCATTTGCTATCAACCCACCATGTCGTCGTCACACATCAACCACCCCACCTCCTAGATCATTCACCATATATGGTCTCCCCTTGCACCTACTCACCTAGTGTCCGTCTTTGTAAGCCCTGGGTTGACAATGAACCTCCTAGATCATTCGGATCGGGCGGTGGAACTCACGCTCATCCTCCAACAACAACAAGCTCATATATTAGGAGGGAGAAGACACATAACTATATTGTCGAGTAACTCGGAGACTTGGACCCTCACAAATCCTCCTCCCTTCCTTCTCCTACTGTACACCCACTTCTCCTCTAGCTCCTCGTCCTCTCGATCCACCGCTGGCGACGTTGTTGTCGTTGTATAAAATCTCCCCCCGTTTCGACCCTGACCTGCCATGTCGTCTCCATCCATGGACCGTTTCTCCACTGCCCAACCTCCTAGATCATCCCCGTGAACTCCCCTTCCACGTGGTGCTCGTCCTTATAAACCATGTGGCTCTCCACTCTCATCCTCGAACAACAACAACAACAATGTCCTACAACCCATTTAGGCAGGATCAGAAATCAGGATACGCCAGAGCATGAAAGAACGAAGCGCCGGTACGGAGATCCCGAAATACAGCCGCATCAAATCAAACTGCAGTGTCACTTCTAATTCAAAACGGGCAATCCAATCCATCCCTCGGAATGTTAATTTGTACAGTAATCAATGCCTACTACATATTGCCATACGGAAGAACAAAAACCTTCCAATGTTTGCCATTTCAATTTAGGAAGAAAGTTAAGACGTCTATATATCGAGAACATCCAGACAGCTGGCGTGTTTCTTTCTACAAATAAAGTTTTTTTTGGAATACAAGTAGCGTGTTTCTTTCTAGAGAGAAAAAACCTTGGAAGACACGGCTATAGCTGACCGACTCAGGTCTATTTATACGACCATCATATCGAGATACGCTGTAGGGAAAAGCTAGCGATGGAGCCGCCGTGCCCGTGCTGCAGCCCAAGCCGCCGTGTCGCCATCGTTTCCCTCATGCTCCTGCTGCTGCTCCGGCCGCCGTCAGCGTGGAGCTTTGGATTGGCGCCGGAGCCGGCGCCGGCGGTGTCCAGGACCATCACCGTCGACAAGCAGGGAGGCGGGGACTTCAGGTTCGTGCAGTCGGCGGTGAACTTCGTGCCGGACGGCAACCGGGAGTGGATCAGGATCCACGTCAAGAGTGGCAGCTACAGGTATAAACCCCACCTGTTTATTTCATGTCGCAAATCAAGCTTAAATTGCACCTTAAGCTTAGTCGTCCAGTGGGCAGTGGCACACAGATCTCCTGAGGGTTCTTGAAAAACAGCTTAATTTGCACGATTGAGTACATAAATCTCGGCTAAAATTTGTGCTGGCGTGCTGACGCTCGTGGATTGCAACAAACGTACAAGTCGTTAATTTCCAAAGTTTGTGCTTACGACTTACAGCAACCAATCAATCCACGTCAGAATCCCTTTGGCGGTGCGGTGGCGTTTCGACATCAACCTATTTATTCCTTCTTACAGAAGTTGGCACCACATTTTTCCTGCGGAGTTCCAGTAGAGTTAATTTCAAATTGATTGGCAGTAACGAACTACCTCAGTTTAGCAATAGTCAACACAGCTACCAAAAATTGACAAATTTGATACTAGATAATTTTGTAACTTTAGACTACAGATATTTTTCTTGATTTTCAATTATTTGTAGTCCTGTCATAGCATTTACACCGAACAAAACATTTTTTTTGTGAGTTATGTTTTGTTTGGTAGGGTGCAACTTTTAGGTGGCCGAGAATTGTAATACAAACGTCGGTTGTGCAAAATCCAAGTACCAACGATACACGCTGAGCAAATTTGTTGGTATTTGAACGTGGGTTGTAGGAAAAGGTGACCATCCCAAAGAAGAAAGGCTTCATCCTGCTTGAGGCCCTGTTTGTTTCTAGAGTTTTTGTGGGGATTGGTGGGGATAATCCTCTAGTGGATTGGATGAAACCCTAAACTTTAAAACATCGTTTGTTTCTAGTGTATTGGACAGGTTTTATCCCCACCTTTCCCCACAAATCCCCAAACTCTAGTTCATTTTTTCTCAATCCACTAGGGGATTCAATACACTACCCCTACCTAGTGGATTGATCCCCAATCCCCTAGGGGATTGGGTGAAGTTTGGGGTTTCACCCAATACACTAGAGGATTATCCTCACCAATCCCCACAAAAACTCTAGAAACAAACAGGGCCTGAAGGGGACGGCTCCGGGAACACGGACATCAACTTCGACGACCACGCCCACGGCGACATCGACGACCTGTTCCGGAACGGCGGCAACGCCAACACGTGGTCGGCGACCGCAGAGAGCGCCACCTTCACCGTCCTCGCCGACGACTTCCTGGCCAGGAACATCTCCTTCAAGAACATGTACAACGCGATGGACAAGAGTAGGGCGGACCAGGCGCTAGCGGTGCTGGTCGCCGGCGACCGGAGCGCCTTCCACGGCTGCGCCTTCTACGACTTCCAGGACACGCTTGCCGATCTCGTCGGTCGGCACTACTTCCGGGACTGCCTCATCAAGGGCGGCATCGACTTCATCTTCGGCTACGGCCAGTCCATCTACGAAGAGTGCACCATCCTCTCCAACCTGCCGTCGTGGTACGGCCGACGGACCGGGTTCGTGACGGCCCACGGCAGGGTACACCCCGGCAGCCCTGGCGGGTTTGTGTTCAAGGGCGGCGAGGTCCGGGGCTCCGGCCGCCTGTACCTCGGCCGCGCGTGGAACCAGTATGCCACCGTCGTCTTCTACCGCGTGAAGATGACCAACGTCGTCGTCCCGCAGGGATGGGACGCCTGGAACTCCACCCAAGACGTGTAAGCACCTAACAAATATGATTTTAGAAATCAATTTATATATTTATCAATCTAAGTTGTCCAAGATTTTGTAACGCACTTTGTTGTTTGACAGGTCACATGTGACATTTGCCAAAGTTGGATGCAGTGGCCCAGGATCCGACACCGCCGGAAGAGTGGCATGGGAGAAGCATCTCAGTGATGAAGAGGTGCATAAATTCGTGGACATGAAGTTCATCGACCATGGTGGCTGGCTATCCAATCTACCGTAGTAATAGCTGACTCCTTCTAGCTAGTAAGTATTCTCCGTTCCATAATTCTAATCGTGGTTTTTGGTTTATATTTAAACTAAAACCACAATAAGAATTATGGAACAGAGGAATATGTACTAAACTAAATTGAGATGTATTCAAGACTCATTATGTAACGGAATGGTAGAAGGCTACGGATTAATCGAAATGACATATACAGGGGAGTACAAGTAAATTTCTTGTCACCCCCTATATAATGATTAAATGACATGTTGTGGTCACGGTGGATTGGGCAAACCTAAACTTCAACAAGGGGTGGGTTTTGATGACAAAAACCACTCCCAATCGCAAGGCCATCACTTGCCTCACCTTGCTCATCACTTGGGAGATCTGGAATGGGCGCAACGCAAGAGTGTTTCGCAACAAGAGGGTGCCACCCCTTGTCATCTTGGATAGAATTAAGGTTGAGACTCCTCTTTGGGTTCTCACGGGTGCCAAACATTTGGGCAACTTAATGCCGCGAGAGTAATTGTTTTGTAATATTCGGGGCACAAACAAACTTGCTTTCTTGCAATCTTCTTCTTAATTAATATAAGCGGCAAAGATTTTGCCTCACATTTCAAAAATAAATAAATTAAATGACATGTTCAACAAAACTTCTTCCTACTACTCCGAGCTGGACCATTAGACCATCTCAAAGAGCTACTAAAAATTTGGCTAGTCAAATAAATTATTGGTACAGGAGAGAGAGGATTTTGGACATATACCTATAATTCTTTGTGCATACAACATGTGTAGTCAGTCTGTCACTTAGATATTTGTGCCTGTTTGTAACTTAGGATCCATCTTCGAGTCCAGAGGAACAGAGATTACAAAGTATTCTTGTTAATGCTAGCATCAGTCAAACTATCAACGAGTGTTCCGTAACAACGGCGTGAATGTGTTTGTGGTGAAAAGTCAATAAACGAACAACACATGGGAAATAAATCAAAAACTCAGTCAAACCAACGCTCGCAGGCACGTGATTGTTGATAGATCTTACGAACAAATGTTACAAATTTTAAATGACCTAATAATTGGTACATGATTGTTGGTGCGAACGTTTAGTGTGAATGCATGATACGCTCCGCGGTTGTTATCCCCTTTTAAGCATGTGTGGGGTCTACTTTACGGTCTCTTCTCTTTCTCGACCGTTATGTGCTGCCTTTTGTATCGTTCTTCCTCCGTTGTTAATAAATAGCTAGCTGAAGACATCTTCTACAATTCTCGAAGAAATCTCTTGCTTCCCTCCTTATTGTGATGTGTGCATACAAGGATGCGTATTCTGAGCTGTATATGGTAAAATCTAAGCCCAAACTTGTTGGCGAGGCATATTGATGTACATAGAGGTACGATGTGTTAGATCCCATGTTGAAAACAAAACCATGACGTTTTCAGTTTCAATAAAACATGATTTGGAACATGTTGGATGTTTTGTAGCTGTGTTTAATTTGGAGGACGACATTTTGTAGGTCATAATCTAGATCTCGATGGAATCACGTATAATGCATGTATCATGCACGTATGTTTTTGGATTTTTTTATGGCACAAAACACCTATTAACACACTGCACGAATAGTTATAGTTATTACCTCAGGGAACAATTCTTCACGACCAGAAGTAACTAGACACACGAAATGCGGCCGTTTTTCCTCGTCGCCGGGCCTGTCCTGCTGCTTCTCCGGTGGGCGCCGGTGATGTGCCTCGCCGGGGCCCCGGTTTCCAGGACCATCACCGTGGACCAGTATGGAGGAGGGCAGTACACGACGGTGCAGGCGGCAGTGGACGCCGTGCCGGAAGGCAACAGCCAGTGGGTCAGGATCCACGTCAAGCAAGGGAGCTACAGGTTCGTGCACGTAGTACTTCCTCCGTTTTTTAATATAAGATGTTTTAGGTGGTACACATGTTGTCTATATCCACACTAAAATGAGTGAACATACATACAAAAATGTGTCCACATACATTTGTGTGCATGTGCATGTGGACAAAAGTTAAAACATCTTATATTAAAAAACGGAGGGAGTAGCTACTACCTCCGGTCCACAAAAACTGTTGCAAGTATAACTATGCAATTGTACTAGGCAAGTTCATTTTTGACGACAGTTTTAGTCTATCAGAGAGAGGACATGTAAAGCATTAGATTTTGGAGGATACAAAGTCTTTCACACCATGCACTTCATATTGGTAGAATTTGCCCCCAAGAACTAAGCCTTGTAAGTCGAGGAAGCCGAATATTGCCCTTTGCTGTGAGGTTTCAACTTTCAAGTGATTTCATCCTTCACACCATGCTCAAGATTCAAGTCATTTAGATGCACCAACTTTGGTTCACAAATTGGGTGACATGGTCTAAGAAAAAAAATCTTCGATCCCGATGATCTTGCCAATCCAAACGTTCTTGTGCATTCATAAAGTCGTGAAAAAGTATCTTTTGTCAGCATAAATATTAAATTCGAAATTGTAGTTAACATAGTCTTCATAATCTTGTTGCACTTAGCATTGCGTTGATACATACACGCGTGCAGGGAGAAGGTGACAATCCCAAGCCACAAAGGCTTCATCCTACTCGAAGGTGACGGCGCCTGGAACACGGACATCAACTTCGACGCGCACGCCGACTACGACGCGCCCGGCATGGCCAACGCCACGGACTACTCGCCGACGTACAACAGCGCCACCTTCACCGTCCAAGCCGACAACTTCGTCGCCCGAGCCATCTCCTTCAAGAACACCTACAGCGGGTTCGACAAGCCGGCGGTGGCGGCACTGGTGGGCGGAGACAAGAGCGCCTTCTACGACTGCGCCTTCCACGGCTACCAGGACACGCTCTGCGACTTCACCGGCCGGCACTACTTCCACCGTTGCCTCGTGGAGGGCGGCGTCGACTTCATCTTCGGCTTCGGCCGGTCCGTCTACGAGGACTGCACCCTGCTGTCGAACATGCCGCCCTGGTCCCCGCAGCCCGGGTGGGTGACGGCGCACGGCTGGGCCGGACCGGGCAGCGACGCCGGGCTGGTGTTCAAGGGCGGTCAGATCGTTGGTTCCGGCCGCCAGTACCTCGGCCGGCCCTGGAAGCAGCAGGCCACCGTCGTGTTCTTCCAGGTCACCATGGCTGGCATCGTCGTCCCGCAAGGATGGGATAAGTGGAACCCCACCCAAGACGTGTAAGAACCAAGAAGAACATTTTCTCTTTTTCTTGCTGTTCTTGCTGACGTCTGGATGCTTACGCACGGCTTTTTCTTTGGCAGATCACTGGTGACGTTTGCGGAGGTCGGGTGCGCAGGGCCAGGGTCCGACATTGCCGGGAGAGTGCCATGGGAGAAGCACCTCAGCTATGAAGAGGTGCAGAGATTTGTGGACATCAGCTTCATCGACGACGGTTGGCTGTCCAACCAACCTTAGCTGTAGCCGGCTAGCTAGCTAAAGACATCGTAGAGTAAACCGAGATGTTCGTTCTCAAGGATTTTTTTTTTCGGATTTTTGTTCTCAAGGATTATTTCGATCCGATGAAAGGGAAGAAGTGGCTGAGGCTTCGCATTTAACCAACAGAGCATAGAGGAAGTAGAGTTTCCCCGTGAATTTTATTTAGAGAATCCTTAGATTTGTCTTGCTGTGTATTGGCCTCTATGATCAAACGAAAAGTTAATTTGGAGAATATTTTTCTTTGAGATTTTTTATTTTTAAAGTAGGAGTACGTACACTCGATTTTACATTAATATAACGGTTTTGCTAATTCTCAATCGGATGAGAATTAGCTTAGTTCTCATTCATGACGTCATCGGTTGTAAGTGGACTTGCAACTGATTGGATCACTTGATTTGCTTTATGATTCGACTTGATTTGCTTTATGGTTCGTGCATCAGTTGCAACTCAACTTGCAACTGGAATTTGATAACGTCATGTGAATGAAAATTAAGTTAGTTCTTATTCGACTGAGTTGCAAATGGACTTCCAACTAATCTGAATAATTTGATTTGTTTTGTGATTCGTACAAATCATGAGTTACAAGTTGAATTGCAACTAGGATTGATTACGTCATGTGAATAAGAACTAAACTAATTCTCATTCGATTAAACGCTATAGAGACCCTTAATAATAATAAAGCATTAGGTCCACAACGACCAAAATAGCTAAAGGGAACAACAATGTAACCAGAACAAGCAAACATAAGACCTAAAACTAAAACCGTTACTTGAAATCCCTCTCCTCTGTCTTTGTTAATTTAGAGCCGTACAAAATAAGACAATTTTTTTGGTTTGCCATGCCATCCCACCCAATGAAGTACTAGGATTTTTTTCAATAAAACCCTATCGAATCATAGGTTCTGTCGTTCCCACTGCTTCTGCTTGAATGGTTAGATCTTAACTCTATAGTGGAGCTTCACAAAAAAATATTTCCAAGTTAATTTTCTCAGTTTGATTAATCCGGTCGGCTCTTTATTCTTTATTATTGCTCACTGAACATTTGTTCAGCTTCAGGGAACTTTTTCAGTTAAGTTTTGCTAACTTATTTCAGTAATGCACTATAGCAAGGCTCAAATATTTACTGAATTTTTCAGTAAAAGCACCACAGCAAGCCTCACTGATTTTTTTTAGTTAAAGCACTACTGCAAGCCTCAAATGTTCCCTGAATGTTTTCAGTTAAAGCACGACAAGAAGCCTCACTGGAATTTTATCAGTTAACACTGAATATTTTTCAGTTAAAATACTACAACATGCCTCAAATTATTGAGTTATCCAAATTATTGTTCACTCAACAGCAGCAAGTACAACAAACCCTATCAAGTTCACTGAACAAATTTCTGCAAAGTTGCACTACTCCATCAAGTTTGCAATGTAAGTTTTCTGTGCAAGCAGGCAAAAATTTCAAACAAGCGAATTACAGACCAAATTACTCAACTTAGCAACAAGGGACGTTTACAAGCAAGGGCAAACAATCAGTTTAGCAAGTTTACATGAATTTCAAGCAACATTCAGTTTAGCAAGTTTATATGGAGTACAGCACATGAATATACCACAGCAAGCAAGCAATTTTGTAACTGAATTTACAGCATAAACATGGTCAAAATGGCACGTAAAACAAGCAAGTCACGCAAAGATGTGGAGATCACACTCACACCTGCAAAATGAGCAAAACTGACATGACTGATCGAATGTTCCAAAGAAAAGAAAGGACACGAGCAATGGAGCCCTCACGCCACGAGCATGAAGCACCTACACTCCATCACCCACATTCCTACCCCCGTTTCTTCACACGAATCCAGCTAGCAAACATGCCAAGATAAACCCCACGTCCACTAGCTTCCCGAACAGCAACCAACCACGCACCTATAAGAACGCGCCGAGCAACCACGCCAGACCCGCACCATCGATCCAAGAAGTAGCTAGATCGAGCTCCATCCATCGATCCAAGAAGTAGCTAGCCAGCCATGGCGGCTGGCTCGGTGTTTCATGTGGCGCTCCTCGCCGCCGTCCTCCTGGTCCCTTTCCTGGGCGCGCCGGCCGTGGAGGCGCAGCTGGGGCAGGTGAAGAAGTACTGCGCCAGCCAGTTCGCCATCGCCAGCCAGGCCTGCTCCATCCTCCCGCCCACCAGCCCCGAGCACCACCACCACCATGACGACGACGACGACGACGATGAGGATGATGATGACGACGACGACGAGGACGAAGACGAAGATGACAAGGGCGACGACGACGATGACAAGGGCGGCGGCGGCGGCGGAGGAGGAGGTGGAGGTGGCGGCGGCGGCAACGCGACGTCGCTGATCAGCGTCCAGCCCGCGGCTGCCGCGCGCCGCAACAGCACCGCCACCGTCCGCGGACGCGCCAGGGGCTCCCGCCGCGGTCGCCGGCACAGGCGCCGCCACCGCCGCCGCCGCCGACACCGCGTGCGCGACGGGGACGACGAGCACGAGGGCGACGACGACCAGGACGACAAGGATGACGATGACAAGGACGACGACGATCAGGACGACGATGACAAGGATGATGACGACGACGACGATGATGACGACGACGACGACGATGACGAGGATGACCACGACGACGAGCACCGCGCGTACAGGGACTGCTGCCGGTGGCTGAAGGAGGTGGAGCCCGGGTGCGTGTGCGAGACGCTGCTCCGCCTGCCCATGTTCCTCGTCAAGCCGCAGCACAAGTACACCGTCAGGGTCGGCCACTCCTGCAAGATCACCTACCGGTGCGGCGGCGGCCGCGCCTTCTAGCACGCCATGATCGAGAGGAGCTAGCCAAGTCGTTGATACAGTGCTGGTTTACAGCTACTACACCGATCGTACTTCAGAACCGTTTCGTACCGGTAAGTAAGTAAAACCGTTAAGGGTGTCCCGTACGATCTTTTGCCGTGTTATACGGATGCATGGCCTCGTTTGGGCTAGCAGCTAGCTCTTGTAGTAGTTTAAGTGTGTGATCTACTTAATTACCGAACACTGTGTACCTATAAATGTGTGTGTGTTGTAATTGTACTCGAGCTAGCATGGACATAACCACTGCAAAGCTCGGGTACTACGTATAGGTGTCGTATAGAAATAAGAAAAAAAATACAATGTAACTGTACTCGTGTGTTGTACTATTAATTTTAGGTTGTCTGCAAGATATACAGTATACAAATGTTATCTAGCTGGTGTATATCTTACGTACTCCTCGATGATCTTGTTGTGCTAATTCTTTTGGAGGTCCTCTCAAAATGATTGTTAGTGTTACCATGCAGATAATTGCTGGAAACAACACTTTCAGAAAACATACACCGCTGGCAAGTCCATTTTAATTGTTTGTTTGAGATACTACGAGAGAATCATGTGTGGTGTTGCATGGTCAAGGTAGGAGTCCCATATATGTTTGTTTCACATGGTGACATGGTGATCGATACATGAGAGCCTAAATAGTTTCTGGAATGGGCATTTGAGGCATGTACATATGACACCAGAAAAGGTTGCAGTCAGTCAGTGGTTCATTTCAAGTTCTCTAGCCTCATCAATATGACGGCTCGTACGCAAGGAGAAACGTCCCGGATAAGAAATTATAAAGTTTATAAATGACATAACCATTGTTGGCAGTTAGTAAAGCTCGCAGCAATGTCCTGCTGCTTCGCTCAGTTAAAAATAAGAACATAAATGCCTTTCGATCATTAGCTGGACCTATGGTAGGAAAGTAGTAACTGGTATTTCAAGCAGAAGTTCCGAGGATTTCTTAAATTGACAGACCGTCTGTCAAATCAGAATGGACAATAGAGGTTCTCGGTAGGTAAAATATAAATAATACTCGAACTTCTTTCTTCTAATTTGTACTGCAACAAAGTTGATGTGGTGCCGGTCAGCCGGTGTACAGGTAGAGATGACCAACCAGTAAACTTAATGAAGAAACATGGACCCTCTCTTGGTTTACTTTGCAGCATAACCACAAATCCTATCTTGGATACCTCCCAGTTATACCTAAGTTCCAACAAAGTTCCATTTCAAAAAGAACTAAGTTCCAACTACGGATTAGCTCAAGAAGTTCGCTACGCTCCCACCACCGCATGAACCTTTCTAGTGGTTACTAAGTGAGCTGGCATCTCTAACCAAGTAACTTGGCAAGTTCATCCACTCTCAATGTACCTTGTGGAACCAAATCCGACAGGAACTCTTGCGCAGGATCATTTCTCTGCTTTCTCAATCCTCTGTCGACATCATCTTTCTCTTCAACATCAATAGGTACTTCATTCTCTACAGAATACTTCTTTACTCTTGCGCTCTTATTTGGCTGGCTTTTCTGGAGAACAGGCTTCCTTCGTGCAGTCTTGAAAACTGGACCTCGTGGAGCTCTCTTGGCAACGGCAACAGACTTTTGATAGATCACATCAGCATCAACAAACTCACTTTCGTCCAGAACATGTGCCCTGCCACTTCCAGTGGCCTGCTTTAAAAGAAGTAACAGTCCCTCCATATAGGATGACGATGTTGATTCAGTGCTTGAACCATCCTGGCCATTCAAACCTTCAGTATTTCTCCTGGTAGTCTCTAATTCGCCGATCTCATCACTGCTTCCCAAGGGGAGTAGGGAAGCTTCCTGCTCATCTGGATATTGTACAGATTTTCTACACTCGACAGGAGATCTCTGAACTGGATCTCCATTTTCACTGTCGTCTGATATGACACTTAGGTCATGAAGAGATGGAATTCCTGAATCTAAAGTAGAAACCTCTAACGGAGCGACAGCTGAGCGTTCGATTGCAGCTGTAACCTCAGGATTAGACGATCCAGGGACTATAGATGGAGAACTCAGCATGACATCATTGGCAAGTTCAGGATTCAAGTTGCTGTTGCACGCAAATCCTGCATTGCTGACCATCGAAGTTTCTGAAACTGTCCCCATCTTATTCGAAATTTCTTCATTGGTGAATGGATGTTGATCACTTCCAACTCCAAAACTATTTTCGTCGGACGGAAGAAGAGATGGTCTCCAATCATTTCCTCTCCACATCAGTATATGTTCAAACTCAAGACACTAAGATACATGGAACAAGGTCCTGAAAGGTACAGTCAATCATGTTCTGAACAAAAATAACGCCATAACAAAACAATATGACAGATTAATCAAACCTTTAGTTTAGCTCCAATTTTTCTGCAATCACTTTTGTTGAGACCTGAGCAATCAACTCGGACAAGATCACACGCTTCAAATGCTTCTCTAACTTCCTTCACAAGGTGAGCATAAACACCATTTTTTCCTGTAAGAAAATGAAACGAGTTGAGGATTCTTGTAGGAGCAATAGGGCATGTCGTAATGTCGTATACGGTTATACAATATGCACCACTAACAAAATTCGGAGAGCTGGAACAGGCTATTAGCTCACTGTAGCAAATAGGGAAATTATAACTCTAGGACCGAACCACAGCAAGTTAACCAGTTTAGTCAAAGGAAGTATGAATATATCCGTTGCGTTTGGCCACGGGCATCACATCTTTAACTTTTATAAACATAAGTACTACTCAGAACAAATAAAATTCAAACGGACACAGTGTTGCAACAATAACTACTTCGGCCTTGTTACAGATGTTCTCATTTCTTATCTACTGTTTAATAATGAATAATCTATCATACTAGAGTAATTGACTATGTCATGCAACAAATATAACCTTGCTATCTGAATTTTCTTTCTCCTCACTATGTTATGTATAGAATCCGATGTGTAAAGTACTTTCCAAAGCAACAATTACATGAAATAAGAACATCTTTACCGAGTTTGCAAATTGGTGTTAATTGACGTCCTCTCTTGCGCATTTGTGTTGCCTCATCTGGAGTTGCGCCACCGGGCACCGTTTTGACCAGGCGAGGGTACACTGGTGCAGCAGGTTTCCAGAGCATAAGTGGAAAAACTGGTCGAGTTCTGAAATTGTAGTTTCTACCACGAAAAAGAAATATAACACCCCCCTGGCGGTAAATTACTTTTCCTCCAACTTTTTCCTGCTCAAGTATGTGGCGTAAGTCATCAGAAAGCAATCTGTAGATAAGCTGCGACCAGACTAGAAAGAGGACAAGAAAAAAGCAACTACAAATTGGAGTTTAGTAATCAGCAGAGCTGACCAAGACAGCTTTTAGATTATTTCTTTTAAGATGGTGAACTAGTTCACTGGTCCACTAAAAAATATGAGTGACAGATTTAGTTGAGTAAAACAGATGCATTTGACAAAAAATCAAACTAAAAATAGCATATATCCTAAATAGAGTGCATGATACAAAATATGCTCGGAAATACTAGCCATACTATTCTGGTGTTACTCTGCTAGTTGCACTAAGTGTGCACAATACAAAAATATCTCAATGTTATGGTTAGTATATGAAATAAAATGTATCAGTATGAAGAATTCAATAGACGGGGGTAGCACAGTTACCTCCAGCTGTTGGCAGACATTATCCATGTCGACTGTACATACACCTTTGCATCTTATTTTGCAAACCCTTTTCCTCTTCCAATGTGCATGAATGTTCTCCAACATATTGTGTGTCAAACCATCCCTGCCTGCAGAAGTGCGCATTCAAATGAAATGGAAAGAAAATTTTAAGCTGAAGTAAATACTTCATCCAATTCTTGACATCAGAGCTCATAGCTTATTGACCTCAAAACCGAAACGAAGGAAAAATTTAAGCTGAAGCAAATACTTCATTCAATTCTTCTTCCAACGAACTTAATTTTTTCATTTCTAGTTCATCTATCTTCTTCCTTATTTCATACTGTAGTTTTCTACTCGCTCATATACGCTACCAAAATATCACATACCGTGTCTAATTGGGCTATCCTACAATCCGGCTAAAAAATGGCTGAGCTGAGGGAACTGACCCATATTCAGCTGCCGCTTGGCCTTGAGGTTTCCCTTGACGAGCTCGGCGACCTCCTCCCTGGTGAGTGGCTCCCCGAGGACCTCCTCCCGGGACGCCGCCTGGTACCTCGGCTCCATCCCGGCGAGGAATGGCCCCGGCGACTGCACGGGCTTGACCCCTTTCTTGCCATGCGGCGGCAGCACGAAGGAGTCGAACACATGCATCTCCTTGCGGCTCTTGGGGAGATGCTTCCTCCCGGTCCACGGCCGCGGCGTGGCCTCGGGGCCGAACGGCAGGAACGGAGCCTCGCGGAGCGCGACCGGGCGGGCTCGCGGGGCCTCCGTGTAGCTGTACTGGAACTCGAACGGCGCCCCCTCGAGGCGGTAGGCGAGGCCCCGGTCGGTGATGCGGACGCCGTCCGCGGGCTCGCCGGTGTCCGGGACGGGGATCTTCTTGGGACGGTGGCCGCGCGAGAAGGCCGGGTGAGCTCGGCGGCGCTCGGGGTCGGCGGCGGGGTGGTTGTGGTGGGAGAGGGAGAGACAGGGGCAGGGGCAGGGGCGGAGGGAGCGATGGAGGCGTAGGCCAGGGTGCTGGGCTGGGGCGAGGAGGGAGCAAGATGGGAGGGTGTTGGTCGCCATGGACGGGGGTTTCGAGCTTCGGTGCAAGAATTGAGTGGCACTTGAGGATAGAGGACCAAGCTGAATGTAATTGATCTTTTTTTCTTGCGGGGAAAATGTAGTTGTAATTTTTTTCTAAGGAGGTGATGAATTTTGGTTGAATGCAAATTAGGCTCGCCTGGATTGTTCTATGAATCGACTATTTTACCCCCTCTCTTTACTAGCACCCTCCTCTCTTTACTCGCCGGCTCCGGTCGTGACCTCGGCACCCTCCTCCTTTACCATGTCTAGTTGCTCGTCCCGCGCCCATACAAGTGCGGCTCGCACCTCGGAAATGAAAATCTCGCGTGGCCTCTCTTCCTCCGCGCAAAGACCCTTATCTCGAAACAGGCTTTCGCCCCGCTTGCGCAGAGACCCTTATCGCCCTTAGAATCGAAGCCAACTCTCTTCTGGACGATCCCTTCCTCGCTTGTCATTGTCTCTACGACATAAGGGTAACTATCCTTGATTCCACCCAGTCAGCCTCGTGGAGAGAGACGCTAGGGAATGGGCCTGACAACCACATGGCATGCCTCTTCTTTGGATTTTCTTGTTTGGATGTACCTCGAGGTCTGGCGGTGGAGAAGGATTTAATTGTGTTTTCTCAGTTTTAAGGTGCCTTTTACATATAACGAGTATCGTATTGTACTTTCCTTTTTTCCCTTCAAGCTCCTATTTGTAAAATAGACTCTCAAAGAGTCAAAAGGAACGAGCTAATTATCGCTACGTTCGTTATCTTGACGATCGAATCCTGATCGTGACATGTCAACAAATTATCCGTCTTCAATAAACGGGTATACTTTGCCTGTCGGTACAAGTCAGTACAAGAAGATTGACGATTAGAGCTCATAAAGAATACGATTAATGGAGTCGTGAAGATAATCCAGCCCGGTCGCTCGGCGGGAGAGGGGGGGAACCCTGCTCCTCGGTTCCCAGCGTGTAGATAGTAGGGTAGTATGCCTGGTGGTGTCGTCGGGGTGGTGGCGGCGATGCTGCGGTGGGCTAGTAGTGCCGGCGGTCCTTCCCCATCTCGGTGAGATCCTTCGTGGTCGATCTGAGGAGCGGCCGGCGTTTTGTCTCGCAGATCTTGTTATCTGGCGAGTTCTGCTGCTCGGGGCGACGACGTCAACGCGAAGATGGCGTCTTGCTGTGGAGCTTTTGCTCTCCCGTTCTCTCTTCGTCGCAGGATTCCTGCGGAGGATGTGGAGGTGGTGCAGCGGTGTTCCGGTGGTCTTCTCTGGCCGGCCTTGGTGGCGAGGGGGGAAGGTGCTGGAAGCCGGAGTTCTGCGTTTCTGGCGGTGGTGCAGGTGGTCTCCTTCGATGTCTCAGCTCCGGCCGGCCGTGGTGGCGAGGGGAGCGGCGTCTGGAGGTGGTGGTGGCTGGTGGTGGCTGGCCTGGGTGATGTTGGCGTCGGCTGGAAGAGAGGTGGTGCAGTGGAGGTGGTGCTGGGGCCGTGTGCGTTCATCGTGTCAAGTTGTCGTCGCGCAGCGGCGGCCGAGCTCTGTGGTCATCTTCAACAAGGGGCGGCGCTTCCTCTACGGCGGCTCGTGGTACGGCGACGGCGACGTCGGCTAGGCGTCTTGGGCTGGCGGAGGATCTGATTGGTTTTCTTCCCTGGGTGCTCAGGGTGCTTTGTGCATTTTGCAGGGTCCGGTTGTAATTTCTTTTTTTTTTGGACTTGCTTGTAATCTGTACTGAGTACTCTGTTTATATGAATCAGATCCTGTTAAAAAAAAAAATCCAGCCCGGTCGCTTTCCGCCTTCCCCAGCCGTGACCGGATCACACATCACACACCGTGCTTCCCCTCGAAGTAAAAAGGAGGTGCGAGCGAGAGCGCCGGATCGCACCGCCGCACACGCGTCACAATCGTCGGCGTGCTGGGCGGCGAGGTCGGGCGGAGCCGGTAGGTGGAAGCAAAGCGAACAAGCGAGCCTCCCCTCTCTTCCTCCTCCCATCAGCGAGAGGAGAGAAAAAAAAACTCGGCCCTCGCTTGCCGTCCAGATCCCCCTCCCTCTCTCTCCCGCGACGAGTTGACGGGCGCGGCGGGGCGGGCGAGGGACGCAGATCTGGGGAACCTGGCAGGACCGGCGGTGGGGCTGCGGGCGCGGGGGAGGGGCGGGGGCTGGGCGGACGACGGCGTGGAGGAGGAAGGTGCGGAGGGGGACGACTGGAGGCTCAGGCCCTGGCGCCGGAGGCTGCTCGCGTCCATGGCCTTCTCGTGGCCCTCGGCCGTCCGCCTCGCCGTCGCGGCCCTCCTGCTCTCCGCCGTCGGGGTCGCGCTATTCACGCTACCCGTTGAGAAGGTGCGTTGCCGCTCCGCTAGTTGATTCCTCATCGTCGCCGTCCTGTTGATTCGTGTTCGATTGATTGATCACCTGATGATGATGATAGACGATGTACTTCGTGACGTATTTGATCCTTCGATTGCTCCCTAGTTTTGTCAGAGTCTTGTGGAAATAGACTTTTTGGCATGACATTCTGTCGAAAATTGGTACACATATAGGCTTGCTTAGAGTAGAATAGCCAATGCATATCGATTCAATATGATAATGCCACCTAATCAGTGAAATCGTCGGTAGGCAGAAATTGTCTCATCAATGTAATTACTGTTTCCAAAGTGTTTGACCATGTGAAATGTGTTCTATCAAGGCTCTAATAATAATCTGTAACCGATACCCAGTCTGGTCACCCACCTAGTAGGTATTGTAGATATTTGTATCGTAAGAACGTCTCGCCATAGGGTGCACACTTTTCGAGGAGTATGTTGTCTATTTGTTTTAATCGATCCAAATGCATCCTTCTCGTTAGCAGATGCTTATATGTGATAGCTGTCTCTTCTGAATAGTCTTCTCAGCTATATCTTTGCCTCTTCAGTAGTGCACTTCATGGTATAATTTGAAAGTAGAATCAGGATTGTAATTTTCAGTTTCTTATACTGTTTCCCATGTTATAATTCTGCAAACTTATCAAGCCCGCACCCAATACAGTGCACCTTTCTTTGTTGACCACATCAATCCTTTTGACAAAACTGCTTGCTTAGTGATCATATTATCTGATATGTTGGTCTGTTGGTAGATAATATTGGGTGGATTTAGATTAGGAATATAAAAGGAAATTATACTGGTTACTGGTTTTGTTGGCTTTCATACATTCTTTTAAGCTGTTAGACCATGTATATGGACTATGGAACAGAACCTCCTATTGCTTGAGTTCCTCTTTAATCAAATACTGGTGCTAGCCTCTTTAGCTTCCAGTTACTTTAGAATCTGTTCAAACTCGAAGTATAATCTTTCTCTGAAATATCTCTGTTAGTGTTTTATTGTGTCTTGTGTGTAGACCATAATCCTATACACCTCTTTGTTAGTCCAACATTTGTTTGGTCCCTGGAGCTTTACAAATTACTACCTCTGTTCCTTATAAATTGGTGGTATGTTGTTTTTGAAAAGTCAAACAATGTTAACTTTAACCATGCTATTGACAACTATAATATTAAGTGTATATAATACGAAAATTTTTTACTGCTCCTAAACTTAATCAATTATTGTTGTTTGACTTTGTTCAAAATTTGTGTGCCTTGTTTTTAGGAAAAGAGGGAGTATACCGGAAGATTCCATTTCCAGCCCATTTCTTCTTTTATGCTTTGTTTATCAGTCTGGCTCCAGTCTAACGTCTTTTGTCCCTTTTGCTCCAAGTGATTACTCTTCTCATTTCATTCACGATGAATTTGGACATGTCATTGACAGATTTTGAAGGATTTTCTTGTTTGGATCAAGGAGAACTTGGGTGCATGGGGTCCTTTGGTATTGTAAGTACTCAACTCTCTGTTACATGAATTGGTATAGTGAACAACTGAATACACCTACCACGCTCATCACTTAGGCATTGCATTTTTCACACTCGCCACCTTCATAGCACACTTTGAGTAGACCAACCACCAGCGCTACCACAAAAAAACTAAAGGACAACACTGCACAACACATACATATACACAAGGAGGGAGGTGTCTGGTATTTGGTTTGCATAGCTGAGATATTGCTTAAGGTCCAGAGATCAGTTCCATATTTGAAATGACAATTTCCGATAGAATGTTAATAATTGTGATGCCGCGTATTACAGGGCCCTTGCATACATTCCTTTGACGGTCTTAGCTGTTCCTGCCTCGGTACTTACAGTAAGTGAGATACCAATTTTCTTAGCAATTAATTCTGATGGAACTTTTGTTTTCTGTGTTCTCCTTTTTAGTGACATAGTACTTTAACTGCTTGACTGATGCGCATTCTCTACTTGCTAGCTTGGAGGTGGTTATCTATTTGGCCTGCCTCTTGGCTTTGTCGCTGATTCCATTGGAGCAACGATTGGTGCAACTGCGCATTTTTGCTTGGTAGAACGGTAAGGATGAATATAAATGCATTTTTAATTTAAACTGTACATTACATGTTGTCATACATGACACATGAACAGCCCAAGAAGCAGTAACAGTTAACTGCATCTCCGTCTTCCAGACACTATTCTCTCATAAGAAACGTATATCATATGGTGCATTTTATATCTCATTTCTGAACTAGTAATTACACAAAGATAGTCTGATAAAATACACAATACACATGACTAGTTCAATGCATGTAGATATAGGTATGCTCCCTCAATCTGCAAAGACTTCGATTTCTGCCTGTTAGCTTGATGTCATGTTTGCATTATTTATATTTTTATATCTTATAGTTTATAAGAATTATGCAGATTGGAAGGCCTTATGTTCTCTCCAAGTGCAAAGATTACCCCAAGTTTCAAGCAGTAGCTATTGCCATCGAAAGGTCGGGCTTCAAGGTAACTTCTTGCAAACTGGATGTTGTAGCCATGTGATGTGAAGAATACAGCAACCTCTAGTGTTTTGGAAATATTTTTTATTCCGTGTGATTGTTAAAATCAAGAGCTATTGCTGTGAGAATATCCAAATCGGATACTAGGAACCTGGCATTTCTGGAATATAATTACCAAGGAGGCATATTACCTCAATTTGTATGATTCTGGCTTTTGTGGGTGCTGGTTTGTACACTGTAATTCACAAATGCCCAGGAACTTCTTTTTATAGTTTGAGCCCTGGAATTTCTGTGATTGTTTTGCAGTTTAGGTCTTGTCGGGTATCAGTGCATGTTACCGAAATTTTTCTGCTATATGGCAACAAACCTAATTATGTTTTGTGTTTCATATTTTTGTTCACAGATCGTGTTGCTACTACGGCTTGTACCTCTGCTTCCGTTTAACATGTTGAACTACCTGTTGTCTGTCACTCCTGTTGGCATTGTAGAATATATGCTTGCTTCTTGGCTGGGAATGATGGTATGCTTCAAGTTCCTCTCTTATTTATGTAATTTCCTATCATGTTATTTTAGTCTTGTGAATTGTGATACTGTGCAGCCAAGATGCTAGCACATACTCGTTGTCCTGTTGCCTTTTATTGAAACCTTGCTTCGTTATAATCTGCAATAAACTGGTGTTTGTGACCATTTGTTACTAATAATATTTTTTTGCCAGCCTATCACTCTCGCTTTGGTATATGTCGGAACAACACTAAAGGATCTATCAGATGTGACGCATGGGTGGAGTGAGATCTCAACTACCAGATGGGTGAGCAATTGAGTCTTGTGGAATTTGCCTACGTCATATTGTCGAACAGATACCATGTTATAGAAATTAGAGTATATAATTAAATTATTTTTGACATTTCCTTCGCTTTATGCTTGGATTTCTCTTTCTTCCCAAGGTTTCTTTTTTTACCTCATGTTTTTTTTTTTTGCCATAAGCCATGTGTTATTTATTTTGCACGATTTAGATCAGTGAAATTTACTCATATCAAGCATGTCGTAAACACTTCTGTTGCATTTGGCTTCATCTGATATTTGGTTAGTGGACTTCTGCAAAAGAAAAACGCATAATGTACATGACCTATATTCTACATAATTTATGACAAGTCATGAGTTTGGTGTAGTTGCATATAGGTGTATATAGCTAGGCTCATGGATGATATTTCCTGGTAGCACTAAAAATACAGCCATCCATATTTAATGTTTAGTTTAAGGTGAAACATGAAAGACAAATATATGACCATCTAATGTGATTAATTAGGCTAAAGTGCTGTATTTATTCTTACCATTGAAGTAAAAACTGAATGGGGAAATCATATTTACCTGATCTCCAATTGCATGGATGATGTTCTTTAGGTTTATGATTGTCCTCTTAAAGTAGGTACTGCTTGTACACAACTTAACGACTTCTTTTCTTCGCAGGTTTTCATAGTTTCTGGCTTTGTAATGTCCGGTAAGTGCCACTACTTCTCTCCACAAACTTACTACTCATTTTTGAAAAGAAATAAAATCTGTAGTTGCTTCTGCCTACGTGTTCAAATTGTTTGATGAGTTATAAGTGGTATTCATTTGTACTCAATCTTGACGCCTTGGAAAATTACATGCTTGGAAGCTTGTTGCTTGAATGTATTTCTCAGTGTATACTCTTTTTAGGCTTGTTGCTTGAACAGTTTTTAAGATAATCTATAGTCTCTGATTGTTACCCATTCATTATTTTCAGTTAAACCATAGCTGCAATTAAAATAATTATTCTAATTGAGATGGTCTCCATAGTTATATACTGATAATTTTCCTTGGTGCAACCGTGCAGTTCTCTTGATTGTATGCGTCACAAGAGTCGCGAAATCTTCTTTGGACAAGGCGCTGGCAGAGAATGGTGGTGTCGATGTAGGAACTTCGCAGCTTCCTGTGGTGGCCTCTTCCTCGGATCTCCACCAGCCCCTGGTGATCAAGATTGACACCTCGAATGAAGATCACGAGAAGTAAAACTGTTGTTTACAAGTTGACATATGTACATTCTGTTGAATCTGTAGCATTGTACCCGGTAGTTCTGGTTTGAGCAGCACCAGGGGAGGTAAAAGGGTTAAAAGGAAAGCAAAAAAGAGAGAAAACTCTGACAATGTGAGGTTGACTACTGCTACTGCTACTGCTCCTGCTACTGCTCCTGCTCCTCCTCCTGCTCCTGCTCCTGCTCCTACTCCTACTCCTACTACTACTACTACTACTCCATCATTGTCCGCGTCCTCGATTTCCTTGACTCGCTCAGTTTCAGTTCGGTTCATCTAGTTTTGAGGACAGAGTTGCTCCCGTAGCGGCCACGGACCCATGCCTGGTTGTCTCCTTTGGCGAGATGTCCACCGACTTCTTGCCATATGTGGTAGGTGCCTCGCTCGAAGATTCCAATTCTTTCGTCAAGGCGCTCGGCGACGCACCCACCAACGTCGCATGCGCCGTCTCCAGTCTCCGCGTCACATCTACCTTCGCGGCAAGGTAATTAAAAGTACTGATCGTCGACTCTGAAACTCTGACGCGTTATGATTGATTCTTCATACATGCTACCGTGTCACGTCCCTATATCCCGTGGAGATAGCCCGGAGGTGCAGGATAACACAACCTCAACAAGAGTTGCATGAGTTTCGCTACGCCACTCCGTGGTGCCCTACTGACTGACGGAGCTACAATCACCTCTATTATTTATTTATATTAAACATTTATACCTATCAATTTATTAACTTGTTATCTCTCTACATGATCTTAACCAGTGCAATATTCTACTGTAAGTAGCAATATGATTAACATAAATAGTACCGTTAAATATTAATACACCACATGTTATATATAACATAAAATCGACCAGAAATAATACACTAGCATTAAATTTAAAACATATGAAAAAGGTAAGTATGGTAGTTGCTCTATTTTAGACCATCCTTAAAAAAAATGTTTGGTTAAACTGGAATCTTCTAGATCATAGACAGTAAAAATAACAAGAAGGCAGGTCTTCGCGGATAAATTTCTGCCATTTAGGTAGATGAATTGCAAGTATATTATATGTGTGTTCTTGTCTATATGTTAGTTTCCTGAAATATCATGGTAGTGGGCTCTAATCTGATAGAAGCTTCTAAAATGCATGATTTTCTATTTCAAATAAGTAGATTGAGGGTTAATTTACCATTGTCCTAAACAGAAAATTCCAGAGTGCACTAAAATGGTTCTATTTGAAACATAAACATTTCTTGTGCATTATTTTTTGTGTGTCTTTCATGTACGTGGATCAGTAATCCGCTAGCGTCACATCAATACTTTGCAATTGGTCTTGAAATAGCAACTTTTTTGCACCTTACATCAAATGTCTCCATTATTTTCTTGGTGTGACTCATGTCTTCATATATCAGGATTCAACATATAGCTTGTATTGTGTCCATACACTGCACCCAGTCTCTCTTTTGTTTTGAGCTTAAGGTGGTCGATATCCACCGCTCGAATAGATAGAATAGAATTGACCCAGTTTATAAGGGAAACCGGGCACAAAAACCATACAAACTGTACAATGCCCTATTTATATTTATGAGGAAAACAGGGCCAAAAAACGCACAGACGATGCGACCTGCCGCCCACACGACACAAGTCGACCAAACGCCACAACACACACTACCCGCTCCGGGGCCGCCGCCCCGACGTAGCAACCAGATCAACCTTCGCATTGCTCGAAAGTGATCCAGTCATGGTCGAAGACCCTCTGCCCGCACAGTCTTCATCCAGGTCGCCAACAAAACCAACCTGTTCCGGGGCCGCCGCCCCAGTGTAGCAACCAGGTCGACCTTCGCATTGTCCGAAGATCCAGTCGGGTCGATGAAGCCTCTGTCCACGCAGTCTTCATCCAGATCGCCACCCAAACCCACGCTAACAAATGGCTCTGCCTCATAGAACTGTCATAGCGTGAGAGACCGAGGCCGCCGCCTCGGCGTAACTCCATCGTCCGGGGCCGCCACCCCGGCATCCACCTCCCCTAATCATAGTCATCCTCCTCACCTGCCGCAAACTGTCGCACCGTGAGGGCTAGG
The DNA here is from genome assembly GCA_947311845.1 of Poa pratensis. Lineage (NCBI taxonomy): Eukaryota > Viridiplantae > Streptophyta > Magnoliopsida > Poales > Poaceae > Poa > Poa pratensis. Next base: position 47,061,337 of record CAMZMU010000052.1, read on the forward strand.
AATTCCAAGGCGACGCCTTCAAGAAGGTAACGACGCGTTCGTCGCCGTCGCCCGCTCCAAAGGATCTTAGGTTTTCACCCGGAAGTCCTAGCACCACTCGCGCCGGTCGAATGTCAAGACTCCACAACGACACAAACAAGAAGGGAAACGACGCCCGTAGGCGCCGCCGTCGTCGGCACCGACCGAAGTCTGTGCAAGGCTTTCGCCCGGAGAGATCAATTCGATCGTGAAGCAATAGGAGCAAACATGATGGGTCCTCAATCCCTACCGCCATCCGCCGAGCTCCTCCGCAAGCCGTGACGATCGTGGCTCACGCTGCCTGCCGCAGAGGCGGCCACTGGTCCGGGGCCGCAGCCCCGGCTTCCTCGCTACCCGGGTGCCGGAGAATAGCAGCATGAGATGCCACCCCTTGTTGCCGCCTGGAACCTCCACCATCAGTCATCACACTCCGCAGCCCCGCAGATCACCAACGCCACCGGCTGCCCGGCCTTCTCCCTGGCACGCATGCTGCATCGCTGCCGAAGGAGCAGCATGACGCATGCACTACCGCTACCCGCAGGGTCGCGCACCGCCGAGGCCCTCCAGGCCCAGATCGGGCCCTGCAGATTGGCCGAGCTACCTGCCATCCCGGCACCAGAGGTCCCAGTGCGACGCCGTCGCCGCCGCCAGAAGCACTCCATCGTACTCCATCTCCTCCCGAGCCCGCCGTCTCGGCTTCCTCATCCCAGACCGTCGCCGCCCCTACGGGCCGGTCGCCAAACGCAGGACGCGAAGACCTCCCCCCGACCACCTTTTTGGCAGCGGGGGGCGCCGCCACCGCCGCGGCCAGCGACGGCAGCGGCAAGGGGCATGATGCGTGTAAAGCACACGTTCGTCAGGAGACCTCAAGTGTAAGGTTTGATGAGTATAGCAGCAAGTCTTCCCTCAGTACGAAACCGAGGTTATCAATCCAGTAGGAAGTCAGCGATGCTTTGAAGGTGTCAACGGCGTCGGAAAACTCGGCGCAAAGTCTTGACGGTTGACTTGGAACCTGCACACAAGACAATCAAACTACTTTGCCCCAACGAAACAGTGAGGGTGTCAATCTCACCGGCTTGCTGAAAACAAAGGATTAAAAGTGTTGTATGGAAAATGATGTTTGTTTGTAGAGAATGAAAGAGAACAATGATTGCAGTAGATGGTATTTCAGATGTAAAAGAATGCACTGGGGTCCACAGTTCACTAGTGGTGTCTCTCCATAAAGATAACTAACATGCTGGGTAAACAAATTACAGCTGGGCAATTGACAATATTGAAAAGTGCATAATATGCATGTGCAAGTTGTAGTGTCTACTATGTGATTGCGGTGACCCCGCACACCACTGCATACTGTAGTGTACAAGTCGTTGACATAACACCCACGGAAGGACTTATCCGTAAATATTACATCCCTCAGAGTAGTACAACAGAAACATTGCGGGTCCACTTTATTACACACTGCTGAATATTACAAGCCAGAAATGCATAAAAAGTTCAACGTCTTCCTCCGACAAGGGAGGTCCATCTATTATTGCTGTGTTGACAGGAGTCAACCTACTAGCGATAGAAAGCAATAAACTAAGAACCATATTGGCTCAGCAGCTAAGTAGTACTAGTCTAGTCTTGCTCGACCAAGTTCCTATTAAGATAACTCTAAGTCTCCACCTCCTCTTCGTCGGCGTCGTCGGCTCCGTAGGCGATGATGTAGTCGACGCCTTCTACTCCTCCGGACAGATCAGGTGCTTCAAAGTACACCTCGTTGGCATGGTATGCTCCAAAGTCCACGTCTGTGACCTCCTCAGAGTCTAAGCAGGGGTCAAAAGAGAAAAGGGTGAGCAACACTAGCGTTACTCAGCAAGCTCAAGTAATAGATGATAAGGTGTATAATGCTCAATCTACCATCCTGACCAAAAAGTCATGGATGAATATGCAAGTTTTGTAAAACATTTTTAGTAAAAGGTCCATTTTATTTTAGAAAACTATGCCCCCAGTCTCCACGGGTTTATAGTCATCACTTGGGATGTCTTTCCCGCTGCGGTCTGTAGTACCCTCCTGGAACAAGGTTGTGACAGTCACAATTTCTTTGTTTTAACTCTGCAGAGCTGCACCACTTTACCCAATAGCAGCCTGGCTCTTTATGCTCTCTCAGCACACCATGTGTGCTATAGCCAGAACTCAGGGCAACAAGTCATGTGGAGTCGCCTCCCCGCACAACGCATATCCGCCCATTTGTGACGTGGCTAGTAACTAAGACCACTGGCCCGCCACCCCTCCCGAGCTTCTATTCCAGTCACCCCGTCGAGTGGGAAGGTCACGCGCTTCCACGCAGTTGGCCGCCGCAACGGACGCAACCAGGTAATAGCCTGCCGAGGATATGCGAACGGAGGAAGTAACCTCTGACGAGCCCATCCATAGTGAATCTGTTGGCTGATGCTTCAATACGGCGCTAGGATCACTGGGCCATGGGTTATTAATCCTACGTACATACTTTCCCGTACAGTGGAACCTCCACCACAACATCAAACCGTGGTTCCACTGCCAGCCAACCATATACTTATAGTAATTCACATCATTCGAAAATAGATTTTTCTTTTTCATGCAATGATAAACCATAGTACTTGGCAATTACTTTGATAAAAATAATCAATCGAGGACATGCAAGATGGAACTTGCCTTGAGACTGATAAGTACTGCAGTCTAAAGCTTCCGACGATTTGGGACTCGCGTGTTCTGAAAATCAATATCATTGTCTGTATCAGACAATGTTGAAAAACCAAATATATGCCAATATGCATAGAATGAGATGATTTTTTGTTCTTTCCCAAAATTCCCAGAGTTTTGTTAAGGATTTCTTTTGATGATTTCTTTGATTTGAATTTTAGGTAGGATGAGTAACATGACAGTCTTAGTGTAGTTCAAATTATACTTTGAACTTGATACATAATTTTCCCATATTATTTTCTTTGAAAATATTTTGAAATATTTCAAATTCATTTCCACTTAAGGATCCTTTGAATTTTTGCTACAAGAAATTATTTTCAAAAATTCAAAGAGATATTTTATTTAGGTAGATTATTTTCTGCTGAAATTTGTAGATATTTTGTTTGTATTTTTAGGAATTTATTTGAATTTTGAGAGTTCTTTGAAAGATTTGAATTTTCAAAAATTTATGAAATTACAAAAATACCCATGGTCCGACCTGGTTGAACCAGGTCAAAGACTTGGGTCTGGCTCGGGTCGGTCAACCGACCGAGCCACTCTTTTTTTCCTCCTCTCTCTCTCGCTCGTGCCCGTGCTCGACCTCGCCTGGGCGTTCATGTCGCCCGTGCCGTCGCCGCCTCGCCCCGGCCAACTCCGGCCATCTCCGCCGCCGTGATGTGGGGCAAAATACTACCCTTGCTCCGCTCTACTCCCTCACCGGAGCGATTTGTGTTCCGCTTCCTCTCGCGGCCGTGCACAACCCGTTAGGGTTTCGGTGCTGGCCCGGCTTGCCGCCGTTCGCGACCTTCTTCCCCGGCGTGCTCGCCATGGCTGGGCGCAGGGCTTCATCCCCTGTGCCGCCGTGGTGCGGTGGTGCTGGTCCACGACCTCTGTGTGCCCTTCCACTGGTAGCACGAGCACTGCCTCGCCGCCGTGGAGCTACGGCCATGGACACTTGGTAAGCAAAACTTCCTCTCTACTCTACCTCCTTCTGACCTTCTGCTAGCTTCCCCGAAGCTCTGATTCGAACTATTGCCCAAACCAGGACTTGGTTCATGAGGTGCACAAAATGATGCGTTGATGATTTACTCAATTTAGTGTACTGTCTCCTCTATGTGTATGCAGTAGAGGTGTTTGGGGTAGATCAAACATGTGTAGATCATCCCATTGCCTCTGGAATTATTGTGGAGAGCATTTCTTGCTCACTGATATGATAAGTGTATAGGAAAAATTATTTCTGAGCTAGAACTTGCACTAGCTGTGATGATTAGTTGATTTTAGAGCATGATTCAATCATGTTTTGCTTACTGTGATGCCTCCTTGTAGAGTTACACAGTAGCTTTCTTGATTAGAATTGCTTTTTATGTTTTCCTGTGCTTCTTCCAAGTGTTCAGATGTGCATAGCTCAGTTAATCCAGCTCTGCTGGTTCACTGGCTTGTGTGCTTTGATAAAAACAGAATAAGAACAGTTACTACACTGAAAATCTTTCCCTTGCTTCTATAGATGCTCAAACAAATGGTAAAACACTATACTTCACTCCCTTTCATCTCTCTGTCCTATTTCTTACACAGAACAGAAGTACTCTGCTTGCAAATCAACTTCTATAGCACCATACCTTGCTGAGCAAGGTTCTATTAAGAACAGATGCTAAAATCAGCACTCAAGCATGGTTCTGTCATGTACAGAACCTGCTAAATCACTCCCTAGCACATATGTATAACAACCTTGGGTGTAGAGCAGATAACGCTACGGAAGAGTCTGATCTTGCTCCAAGGTTCAACCTTCTCTTCTGGACTGCACCTTGTGGTTCTTCTGTCTCCTTCTTGCTGCTTGACTCCTTCTAGGTTTTAGTGGCTTGTGGTGGATTGTTTAGGTAATTTCCATGATGGCTTGTGGGGTTTTGATTGTTCTTGGAGAAGAACAGATGGATAGGATGGTGCTTGATGTTCTAGTGCTTGTGAAAAAATGTGATTTGTGTTTGCTGGATGATTTATGAGCTGGGGCTTCGAACTGGTCTTGATTATATACTGATTTGGTGTTTCATGTGCTTGTGACACCAGGATAACTGGCTGGTGATGATTCACCTGCTTACAGTGGCCCTTCTCACCTCGAGCTGCCTATTTGGACTACTTTTACTATTCTTTTAACACTGAAGATAAGCTTCAGCTGCTGCTGCTGCTCAGTTCATCCCCCTTTGGTGATAAAACTTGAGTTACAGCCGAGTCATTGATCCTATCTTGATCTAGATATTTTGCTGGTTTGCTTGGCTGTGAAGTATTTGATTAGTGGATGTCGGTTTGAGATGATTACTCAAGTGTATGTGTGATTAAGCTAGTCATTAGCTTAATAAGTGGGAATTAGGATCCATTTGTCAATTAATGGCAAATGTGATACCATTAAACATGTGATGTTGCCTTTCTTGTGTTTTCATAAATTCTGGCATATTTTAGAGTTGGAATGATGCTGCCTTTGTTATCTCTTAATAAGATCAGATCAAGAAGTCCAGATGTTGCCTTGTTGCCTTTTATTTCGAGTGACTGGACAAGCCTTTGCACCATTGTTGCCTTGCTGTAATTAAATCTGATCAGTCCCATTTGTTGCCTAAGCATTCCAATTTTATTTGAGTTCTTTGGCTTGATCAAACCTTGGTTTTGATTAGAGCAATGCCAGATTTTTATACATTAAATGTCAGCACCAAATGGTGTTGACAACATTTTAACACTAACCCAAATTTCTTCTTATTTTTGTTGTTTGTTTTGCAGGTTGAAGATCTCCTGGATAATTCAGAAGTGATGATGTAGTTTTAGGATTTTTTTATTTATACTTTTTGTAAGATTCACACTTGTTGTAATAATAGAGTTGTAATTCTGGTTATAAAAGGACAGATTGTAATATTTGCTTTGCTTGTAAATGTGATGATATGTTCTTGTAAAGAAAATGGATTCAAATATGTGGTGTTGCAATTAAATTGTGATGATTTAAGAAGAGATGATCATGTTTTTGAAATTCATTTGAATGTTTGAAATTATGTGTATATATATATCTTGTGTTCATATCATTTGGAATGATCCATTCCCTTTATTTTGAATTGTATAAACTTGTGTTGTTGAAATGTATTTTGTGTGTGAATAAGATCGGATAAGATATAGAATTGTGTTTAATTTAAGGACTTATAAATAGGTCATGTCAAAATTTATATGTCCCTTTTGAAAAGATAGGGTTTTAAAAATAAGTCGTAGGGTTTATCGACACCTCTCGACTAACTGTCAATGTCTGACTCCAGACCCTCGACACTCGTCTGATATCGACCCTCGATACTTTTAACACAAAAGCGCGAAAATTATCCAGTTTTCACCAAAAGATGCATGAATGCACAAATGCAATTCCTATTTCTACCCTCTCGAGTCCTATAACTGCGGGGTATTACAGTGATTCATTTGGGCATTACGACAAAGTACACAGACCGCTATCCAGCATGCATCTGTGCCTAAATAGTCCACCTTCAGGTTAGCGTCCGCACCCCTTTCAGTATTAAGTTGCAAGTAACAGACAATTGCATTAAATATGGTGCATAATGTAAACAACACATTCATCCTTAGACAAAGCATTGCTGTTTTACCCTAGTGGCAACAACACATCTACAACCTTAGGGGTTGCTGTCACTCCCCTAGATTAAATAGAGGCCGAACCCAACTATCTAGCATAAATACTCCCTCTTGGAGTCACAAACATTCACTTGGCCAAAGCTTAAACAAGTAACGGAGAACATGCAAGATCATAAAAGACATAGACATGATAATTCAATATTCAACTTGACATAGTATCAATATTCATCGGATCCCAGCAAACACAATATGTAGCATTACAATAAGATGATCTTGATCATGATAGGCAGCTCACAAGATCTAAACATGATGGCACAAGTGGAGAAGACAACCATCTAGCTACTGCTATGGACCCATAGTCCAAAGATGAACTACTCACACATCACTCCGGAGGCAGGCATGGCGATGTAGAGCCCTTTGATGATGATTCCCCCCTCCGGCAGGGTGCCGGGGAGAGCTTCAGAACCCTCCCGAGTTAGGGTTGACGACGACGGCGGCGGATGTTTTCTGGAATATTGGCTCGGGTGTCTAGGGTTTTCCTGAAAAGATGAATATATAGGCGAAGGGGCGGCGTCGGTGGAGGCCTGTGGGCCCCTCACCACGTCACGGCGCGGCAGAAGGTGGGGCCGCACCGCCACGTGGTGAGGGCAACCCACAACCCCCCTTCGTCTCTCCTTCGGACTTCGTGTACGTGTTGGAAAAATAGGGACTTTGACTCCTGTTTCGTGCAATTCCGAGAATATTTCCAGAACAGCTTTTCTGAAACCAAAAATAGCAGAAAACATGAACTGGCACTGTGGCATCTTGTTAATAGGTTAGTCCCAGAAAATGCATAAAAATGATATAAAGTGTATACAAAACATGTAGCAATTGGTATAATATAAGCATGGATCATAAGAAATTATGGATACGTTGGAGACGTATCAGGGCGCCGGACAGGGAGAGGTTGGCTGCGCTCGAATTTCCTCCCCTGGCGCCGCCTAGGGGAGCGGCGCGAGGGGCTCTCTCGTATGTGTGTTTCTCGCCCTAGAGCATCTCTAACAGAGCCCTTAAAAGGGCGAAACCTGTAAAACTCCGGCGACTTTACGGGCCGAGGCCGTGTTTTGGGCCATAGTAGAGCCCGTAAAGGTCGAGCGGCCCGTAAACGGTATAAGGGCGCCCGTAGACGCGAACGGCCAGCCGCTATTTATTCCGGGCAAGGCACGATTCACGGGTCGAAACCTTCATTCCCCTCCACCGCCGACGAGCAATCCACCGCGCGTCGCCGCCGCCTCCGACGATCGATTCCGCCGCCCCCACCGTAGATCCACCACCACCGCCGCGCTAGGATGGCCCCCAAGCGAGAGAACTCGCCGCCGATGCCGGGCGACGACCTATTTGGCGGCGACTACTCCGATGCGAGGCGGTCTGAGCTGGTGCGCAGCGACGGCGCACGGAAGCGCCTCGTGCACCAATGAACCAACCTCAACAGGCCGGTGCCGCCACGAGTGCGCTACCAGGCCGTCCCAGTGTTCGACCGCATCCGGCGGGAGCGCGTGGAGGAGTGCCGCCCGCTCCTCCGCCGCGCCGCCCGCATCCAGCGGCGCCACCCGCTCTTCCACCGCGCCGCCCGCTCTTCCGGCGCCGGAGGGCTACGATGCCGAACATTTTGGCATCTCGCTCGGCCCGGCGGATTTTGTCTCCGAGGAGCAGATGGAGGCTACGATGGCGGCGGCGTTGCTCCGGTCGGAGTACGATGCGCAGGAGAAGGCCGCCGCGATGAAGCTGAACACGGAGATCAACCAGCAGCTCCTGCAGACGGCGCTCGTCATCAGCACCCTCCCGCCCACCATCGACCTCGTCACCGACTCCGACGAGGAGTGAAGCTCCCCCGCCTCCGCCTCAACCTCGTCGCCGCCGCAACAGAGGCTCCGGTGAGCCGAATTTTGGTCAATAGGGTTGTGCGGCGACGGTGACTAGACTAACTTTTGGAAATAGTGTAATATTACTATGTAAATTAGGGATGAATCATGTATGCAACGAATCGAAGATGAACAAATGAACAAATGTTTGTTCCCGCAAAATTTCTGAATCGTGTATGCAGTTTCGTTTAAGGGTTCTGCTATGCGCCGCTCGTATCTGCCAGCAAAGTTGATCAAAAACACGAACCTCAAATTTTATTTTAAGGTTCCAGATATAAGGGCTCTGTTAGAGCTCTTACTGAATTGCCCGCACTGAACTTCTGCACCCAGTCTCTTTTAAACTGGGGATAAATATTCGCCCCAGTCTTTTAATTAATGAGTTTAAAAAGAAAAGTAAAGAAAGATTACAATGGTCTACTCTCCCGACATGGTTTTACTCAAACGCTTTGCACATGTGGTAACCCAAAATTTCCCTCACTCCTAATAACCAAAAATTACAAGAGAAGGGAGCATCTTTATGCAGAAGACGCGTGCATTCTTTTCATGCCCAAGAAATTAGCAATGTGAGGGCATCTTCACCGGCGGCTTCTAAAATTGGTCCGCATCCAAACCGGGTGGTGCCGGCCACCTGTCCGGTCATTTCCAAGTCGCCTCTCCCACCAGCACCTCCCAAATCAAAATGCCCCACACTATTTTCTTGACAAATTGCAACAAAACAGCCTCAAATCCGGTGATCTTAAACGAAATTTAACAAGCTTACATTTAAAACCATAACCGAAATTTAACAAGCCCTATTAAACGGCCCCTCTTGTCTGATACTGATAGTCTAACATTTTCGCAACATATTTTGGTGACATATATATGCTAGGCATGCAGTACATCTACACATGCCACGCCCGTGGCCCATCTTTTTACTGATTCCTACTGTGTTTACGGTGGAACACAATCCCCAAGTTTTAACTGGGGCACTGCGTTACGAAAAGTCTAAGCGGACCTCGGGCTACATGTAGATTTTTTTCTGAAAGTTTTGAAAACGCCATTTTAGAGTTTCAAAAAATTCTGAAAAATAGATATGTTGATAATGATGTATCCTTCCAACATGAAAAATCTCAATTCGATTTTTTTTGTATTTTAGCCACACAAGAATGACAAATCTGACAAATTTGGGGCAATTCAGATATGTGCGCTGTTCATTACATAATTTTTTTCAATTTTGTCGTTTTTACACAGGCTAAAATACAATGTATTTCGAGATGAAATTTGCAGACTGATAGAATGCATCATTGTGTGAGCTTGTCGACCTGGGTTATGAAGGGAACAGCTGGACCTTCGAGAAGAGAGTTGCGGGGGGGTCGTTCTGCCGTGTTCGCCTCGACAGAGCCCTAGCGACTGTACCTTGGTGCACCCGTTTCCCAATGGCTTCGGTGCGTCACCTCACTGGAGCGTCCTCTGATCACTCTCCAATCCTGTTAACTTGGCGGGAGTCGGCTCGACAACGGAGAGCAACGGAAGAGAGGATCTTCCGGTATGAGATCATGTGGGAATCACATGAGTGTTTCAAGCCCCATCTGCATGAAATATGGAGTGGAGAGGGGAAGGCTACTTCAATGACACAACTACAGGAGAAATTAAACCGGGTATCCGGCTCACTGGATGTTTTGGGGCGGCATACTTTCGGGAATGTCAAACGTGAGATCAGACAACTCACGGATCGGCTCACTCAATTGAGAGCTGACGCACTGAGACAAGGACCGTCGTATGAGGAGACAAAAATATGCCAGAGACTTGTCGACTTGTATGCACGGGAGGAAGTTATGTGGAGGCAAAGATCAAGGGTCCAATGGCTAGCTGAAGGGGACAAAAACACTCGATTTTTTCACCTAAGGGCGAGCCAACGGAAGAAGAAAAATAAAATCAGCAGGCTCACCCGGCCGGATGGGAGTCCTACCGAGGAGGAGAGGGAGATGGCCGATCTGGCAAGCAGTTTCTATGAAACTCTATACAGCTCGGAAGGAGTATCCAACATGCAGGAAGTCATCAACGTGATCCCTGTCAAGGTCACGGACCAGATGACCGAGGCTTTACTGAAACCTTTTGAAGAGAAAGAGGTGAAAACGACGTTGTTCCAAATGTTCCCTACAAAGGCGCCGGGACCGGATGGTTTCCCCGCACATTTTTTCCAAACTCACTTGGATTTGTGTGGTGAGGAAGTGACAGGGGCAGTGCTTTGGGTGCTGCAAGGCGAGGGCAGTATGGAGGAAATAAACAAGACCTTCATAGTATTAATACCCAAGGTGGCTAAACCGGAGGATTTGGGGCAGTTCAGACCCATAAGTCTTTGTAATGTAATTTACAAGATTGCCTCCAAGGTTTTGGCCAATAGACTGAAGGTCTGTCTACCGGAGATAATCTCGGAGGAGCAGTCCGCGTTTGTTCCAGAGAGATTGATCACATATAATATTATCACCGCTTATGAGTGCATCCACTTTATGAAGCGGAACCGGGCAAAGAAGATACGTTTCTGTGCTTTGAAATTGGACATGAGAAAGGCGTATGACCGGCTGGAGTGGCGCTACCTGGAGGCTGCCATGATCAAGCCAGGTTTTCATCCTCGGTGGGTGAGGATGGTCATGAGACTTGTTACTACAGTATCCTTCCAAGTACTTTTTAATGGAGGGAAGTTGCGACAATTTACCCCTTCCCGTGGGGTGCGACAAGGTGACCCAATTTCCCCGTACCTGTTTTTGATAGCAGCAGAGGACCTCTCGTGCCTTCTAAAACACCACAGTTTTTCATCGGAGCTCCGAGGATTAAAGGTGGCACCGTCGGCCCCGGTGGTGAACCATCTATTGTTCGCAGATGACAGCCTGTTGCTTTTCAAAGCGGATACGGAGAGTGCGGGGAAAGTTCATGAGCTACTGGACAAATATTGTTTGGCGTCGGGCCAAAGGATACATCGGGATAAATCTTCTATCTTTTTTAGTAAGAGATGCCCGAGTGCTATTAAAGAGGGAGTGAATACCACCCTCGATGTCCACAATGAAAGCCTAAGTGAGAAGTACTTAGGGATGCCCGCTGATGTGGGGAGATCAAAGGGAAGTGCTTTCAAGTATATCAAGGATCGAATTTGGTGTAAGATCCAAGGATGGATGGAACGTTTCTTGTCTTCAGGAGGCAAGGATGTACTCATCAAATCTGTTGCTCAAGCGATACCGATATTTTCCATGGCGTGTTTCCGGTTGCCAGAGGGTTTATGTGCTCACATCAACTCAATGATCAGAAAGTTCTGGTGGGGAAGCAAAAATGGGGAGAGGAAGACATGTTGGGTTGCATGGAAGGAAATGTGCAAACCAAAACACATGGGCGGGCTGGGGTTTAGAGACATCGGTCTCTTCAATCTATCAGGAAAATTGGGTAGGCGACTAGACGTGTTAATCGGTCGACCGAGAGAGGCATCACTGTTTTTTCAGCTAGCTTGTCTACTGCACTACGTAGTAGCTCGCTGATCTTGATGTGATCGCTATAGTCGGAGCCGAAGTTTGCTCTTGTATATTCGCACCGCCTTGGGTTCCTTTCTCTCCCGCCCTCTCTTCTTCCACGGATGCATGTTTCCGCAGCTCCTACGCTTCAATTCGTTTATCAATATCTCTACTATATGCTACGGCTTAATGACACTATTATAACCTCTATCCTCGTGCAGTAGTCGATCAAATCCCAGCTCGTAACCAAATTTCAAGGATGTGAAGTGATCACACTACATGAAAAACTCTTATTGGCGACAACTTTCTATATGTTGATGGCTTTTTATCGGGGTCATCGACACGTACGCTATATGGGCTTGTCAAAGGTATGGGTTTGAATCGAAACAGAGCTTCGGAGGGTCTGAGGGCCTGTTTGGATGGCGCCCAGACCAGCCCTACCAAAACGGGGGCTCGCCAAATTATTGGCACAGGAATCAGCCGCAGCTGGTTTGCCAACGCTAGGCGCAAGACATGAATCACGCGACCAAAATTTTGGCATCGGCCAGAAAAGTTGGCATCGATCCAAACACATGTCCAGACTGGTAGTCAACGCCAAAATTTAGGTAGGGCACCTCTCGGCTGTAATCCAAACGTACCTTGTGTTAGCACCCGTTTTTGGCAGATTGCCAGTTTGTAGGTTGAAGGAAGACTTGGTGGCTCGAAGAAGGCAACAAGAAGGCTGACGACCAGAAGAAGGCAGCCAATAATCCGGCAACCAGAACAAGGCGGAAGCTGGATTCGGGAGTTCAAAGTTGCCTGAAGACCTAGCAAGCTAAGTCAAAGGAAAACAATAAAGGTGGCAAAAAGAAAGCCAACTTTGTCAAAGCAAGGTGGCAAAGCCAACGTTGTCAAGACTAGGCGGCCGAAAAGCAGTCAACGTTGTCAAGACAAGGCGGCAGCAGCCAACTTTGTCAATACAAGCCGACAAGTCAACTTTCCACCGATCAAGGCAGAAAAACAGAAGACGATTTTCAAGGTCAAGATTAAGGTGGAAAAACAGAAGACAACTTTCCAAGATCAAGGCTTGAAAATGGAAGGCAACTTTCTAAAAAGGAGTCGGACGGATGCTGAAGTCCGGATCTAATACGAAGCCGATCAAGATATCTCATCTCGAAGGAAGAAAGGCAAGTGAAGGAAGAAAGGCAAGTTTGAAGCCAATAAGGAAGACAAAAGGCAACTTTCCAAAGTAGCCAACAAGTTTGAAGCCGACACGGAAGGGCAAAAGACAACTTTCCAGCAAGTTTGAAGCCAACGTTGTCGGCAAAAAGTTGCCTATTTTAGAGATGGATTCGACTTAGACTATGATTTGTAAGCCTTGTAGAAGTCCAATACTTGTACGGGAAGTCCAGCCGCCTAATATATATGTGAGAGATGATGGCTGATTAAAATTAAGCAAACAATCGTCAACCTATCAATACAACCTACTTTCCCCTTAAACCCTTGTTCATGCTTCCGTTGTTCGGCGACTTCGCGTAGATTCACCGGATATCGAAAACTGAGCTAAGAGCGGCCAAGTCCGGCTTAGTTCAGCCAATCGTCGCCGGCTTCCTCTGACGGAGCTTGTCCCGAGGGGCTGGGGCATCTGGTCTAAAAAGAGCATGCTTGCTGTCTTGCGTATCGCGCTGGAAGCAGGCCTCCCGCGGGGCGAGTTGCGGAGTATCTCCCCCGGCACCGCGGGTACACGAGGACGTGTTCGTGTGATGCGTTTCGAGCGTAACACACTTTTTGGCGACTCCGCTGGGGAAATTGGATCTAACAAATTGGACAGCAATGACCAATTCTAAGACCGACGCTGCCAGCATCAGTGCCAACAACATCATCAAGCCAACTATCGAGAAGTTGTCGGATGAACAACGCCAAGGCTTGGAGGCGTGGAAGAAGAAAAGAAGCGAGGAGTTCGAGGCGCTGCGAATCAAGCGGGATCAAGAAGATGAAGATCTGTACCTATCCAGCTTCAAGGTAGATCGGCAAGGAGTAATCTCGCCGATCAAGGAGCCGGAGTTCATACCGTTGGACATCAACGTTGACAAGCCCGCTGTAAGTAGTAGCCTTTTTTCCTCTGAACAGATAGTCAAAATTCAATTTCATGTTTCGCAAGGTACTGCCAATGTTTATGATCTTATGCTACAACATGAAAAGGCTAAGAAAAACACGCTCCATGATAAGCCATCGGACAAACAGACGATGGGTCAAAACAAGGAAAACCAACTTATACCTACATTGCCATGTCCAACTCCTATCCTGAGTTTGCCTAACTCAGCAAGCCAGCCGAGTCAAACAAGGCGAATTCTGGGTCATGAGTCAATGCCGAATCAAAATTGGCTACTTGGGTGCAAGCTGGCCCTGCTGCCAATCCTTCTCTCGTGCCGGCTCAATCGGCTGTTATGGACGATTCCTTAGCCGAATTCAAGAGAAGGCTGGACCAAATAGCTTTTGACAAACTCGGGGTGATGCCAAAACATAGAACTTACACTAAGCCTTACCCCGATTACTTTGATCTGCAACCGTATCCACCTGGTTATAGGGTCCCTGAATTTGCCAAATTTAATGGGGTGGATAGTAAATCAACATGGGAACATATTAGTCAATATTTGGCTCAATTAGGCGAAGCTAATCATGATCATATTAAAGTTCGTCTATTCTCGTTGTCTTTAACCGTCATTGCTTTTTCTTGGTTTTCGGCTTTAGCTCCTAATTCTATACATACTTGGTTTCATTTAGATCAAAAGTTTCATGAACACTTTTTTGCCGGAGAAATAGAACTCAAGTTGTCCCACCTTACATCGATTAGGCAAAAACATGATGAATCGGTATCCGATTACGTCAAGAGATTTAGAAACACTAGAAACCGATGTTATAGTTTGGTGATAACTGAGAGAGACATGGCTGACTTGGTTTTTAATGGGCTAAGGTCCTACCTGAAAGAAAGGTTAGAAGGACATGAATTCTTGTCTGTTGGCCAAGTCCAAGAGAGAGCTCTGGCTCAAGAAAGTCGGGTCAATGAGTCAAAAGACTCGCATCGGATGAGCAGGAGCCGGCTTAATATTGTCGAAAATGATGCCGACTCCAGTGATGAAGCCGATGTTTATACTGCAAGTTTGTTTGGCCCAGCAAGGCCAAACCTTATATGTGTGATGATAAGAAGCCGACTCGTAAGAATCGGGATGATGAAATAAAATGCAGCTTTGACGTAGGCAAATGTGACAAAATATTTGATGCCTTGTTGAAGGATAAAGTGATAAGAGTCAATCATGTTATACCATCGCCTGATGAATTAAGGCGGCGGGCTTACTGCAAATATCATAATTTTTCTCGCGGCTATTAATGATTGCAATGTCTTCCGTCGACAGATCCAATCGGCCCTCAATGATGGACGATTGAGCTTTGCTGGCATGGCAATTAATACACAGCCGTTCCCAATGAACGTGCTAGACTTGGAGGGAAAGAAAGTTCTACTTCGGCCAGAGGCGGCCGAAGCCGCTAATAAACCTAATATTGTTGTTGGTGAACCCAGGAAAGTAGCCGGCAACAAGGTGGCAGGAAGACAAGTTACAGTGAACCGGCAACCCGATGGAGGCGAGTCATCAAGATTACCATCAATAATAACCATGCACTCGGGGGGCAAAAACCAGGTTCAGACAAGTTGCCACCTAGATTTATCAAACCCAAGAGTCCAGAAGTTGGCAGATGGAAGACAAACAATGTTGAATATAGACCAAGGAAGGCAAAGCCAACTTTTGACATGCTGCTAAACAAGTACGTACGCCATGCCGGATCAAGGTCGCGCCAGTGGCAGTATGGGAAACGACCAAGGTCTCCATCTGCGGAAGAAAGTAGCAGGCATCGAGGCCGGCTGACGAGGTCAAACGCAGGGCAATCCGTCCATCTATACAGAGCCGGCTTGTGTATCCCGGAGACACGTCATATTGGCTGATTAAGGAACAAGGTTCTAAAAAGGCTGAGCCAGAAGGTGGATTGGTTGCAGGCAACTTGTTGATCGTTGGAACTCATATGATAAAGATGAAAGACCCGGTTGTAGAGCCGACAACGAGCGAGCCGATACTTGTTATCGGTCCGCAGGCAGCAACCAATGATCATGAAGCCAGCTCTAGTCAAACAACAGCAGTGCAAACCTGGGATCCAAAATATACTCAACCAAAGTGGTGTCCGCCGGGTATAACAAAGACACAAAAGCGAAAACTGCAAAGAGCAAGGAACCGGGAGAAGGCAGAAGAAGGAGCTGAAAGATCCAGGGACACCAAGTTCTACGCTGAACGGCAAATGTTGCCAAGTCAAATGTGGATCCCAAGGCCACTCCTTATTGCATCTCCGACGACAGTCACACCAGCTTTAGCTACGAATGATGACACAATATTGGTGGATGCGCTGGTTGTTACTTATTCGTCATGGGCAGATGAAGTAGAAGCAGCAGATTTGGCAGAAGGAAATTCGACAAACTTGGTGGCAGAGGAGCTGGCAACTCAAGAAGAAAATCCGGCAAACATGGCGGTGGAGCCGGCAACTCAAGACCTTGCAATAGAGGAGCAGTTGGAAGAAGACCTCACAATGGCAACATCAGCAGTGAGCGAATCGGGCAATATGATCGATGACGAAGATCTGCTGGATTATGAAGAATCGCTGACTCGGACGGCTATGGATATCAACATGGTTTATTACTTGCCGGCTGAGTTCCGCGCTGTGGAAGAAGAAGGCGAAGTTGCCCAAATCAACTTTGGACCCAAAAATGTTGTCTTCGAGAAACCTGACAAGCCGATGAAACACCTCAAGCCTCTATACGTCAGAGGGCATGTTGATGGTAAGCCGGTCACCAGGATGATGGTTGATGGTGGCGTTGTGGTAAACCTTATGCCGTATTCTGTCTTCAAAAAGCTACAACTAGATGATGGTGATCTGATGAAGACAAACATGGTGCTGAATGGGTTCGAAGGAGGAGAAGGAGTAGAAGCCAAAGGAGTTATCAGCTTAGAGCTCACGGTAGGAAGCAAGACTTTGGCTACTGCCTTCTTTGTTGCTGAAGTGCAGGGAAACTACAATGTGCTGCTGGGACGAGATTGGCTTCATGCAAACCAATGTGTTCTGTCAACTATGCACCAGTAACTCATGCAATGGGTTGACGACGAAGTCGAAGTTGTCCATGCTGACGAATCGGCGTGCATTGCACTTGCCGAATCGATTGTTGATTGGCAACATTCCAATGTTACATGCCTTTCTGGGCGTGATCTATCCGGATTCGACTTCCTGAGTGCTACCAGGGACGGATTCGTGCCAGTATATTTAAAGCCGGTTGGTGGCAATCGGCTGCCTCAAGTAAATGGATCAAAACGATGAGTGGCTGCGGAAGCGTCTGGAAAAGTATCGGGCCGAAAGGAACGATATGTGCGAAGAAATTGAAGAACCAGACGATATGGACAAGTTGGGACAAGGCTTTACGTCGGCCGACTTACTTGAAGAGGTAGACATTGGGGATGGCACTGTCCCTAGGCCAACATTTGTCAAGCAAAAGTTGGCGGCCGATTACAAGTCTAAGTTAATCGCGCTAGTCAAGGAATATGTGGATTGCTTTGCATGGGAATACCACGAGATGCCTGGGTTAAGCCGAGAGTTGGTGGAACATCGGTTGCCTATTAAAGTCGGCTTCAGGCCACACAAGCAGCCGGCTCGAAAATTTAATCCACAGATCTATGACCGGATAAAGGCGGAAATAGGCCGTCTTTTGAAAGCCAACTTCATTCGGCCCTGCAAATATGCCGAATTTTTATCCAACATTGTGCTGGTCAGAAGAAGGGATCCGACAAGATCAGGGCGTGTATAGATTTCAGAGATTTGAATCGAGCGACGCCAAAAGATGAATACCCTATGCCAATAGCCGACATGCTTGTCAATGAAGCCTCAGGTCACAAAGTCATCAGCTTCCTGGATGGCAACGCAGGTTACAACCAGATATTTATGGCCGAAGAAGATTCGGCTAAGACAGCATTCCGCTGCCCAGGCTTTGTTGGCTTGTTCGAATGGACCGTGATGACCTTTGGCTTGAAAAATGCCAGAGCCACATATCAAAGAGCGATGAACCTGATATTTCATGATCTTCTGGGAGTCGTACTGGAAGTATATATTGATGACATGGTGGTTAAGTCGGACAATGAGTCAAATCACTTGGCCGACTTGCGGTAGGCGTTTGAAAGAATGAGGAAGTACGGACTCAAGATGAATCCTTTGAAGTGTGCCTTTGGTGTGTCGGCTGGGATGTTCCTTGGTTTCATAATACATGAACATGGCATAGAAGTTGATCCGACAAAGATTGAAGCTATCCAAAAAGTACAAGCGCCGGGTTGCAAAAAGGAGATGCAGAAGTTTTTGGGCAAGGTAAACTATTTAAGAAGATTCATTGCTAACTTGTCTGGAAAAGTTGATGCGTTTACACAGATCCTTCGGCTCAAGAACGACGATGAATTCACCTGGGGGCAAAGCAACAAGAAGCGTTTGACAGGATAAAAACTTGCCTGTCTACTCCTCCGGTTCTCAGGAAGCCGGCTCGTGGTCAGCCTTTCCGGCTTTATATTGCTGCTGAAGACAAAGTAGTCGGAGCTGCCTTAACTCAGGAAGCCGAAGGACAAGAATATGTCATCGCATATCTGAGTAGACGTTTGCTGGATGCCGAGTCAAGGTACAACTTTGTAGAGAGGTTGTGTTTGTCTCTTTACTTTGCCTGCACCAAGTTGCGCCATTATCTGTTGTCCAGTGAATGCAAAGTCTTTGGTCAGACCGATGTTCTCAAACACATGATACAAAGGCCGATTCTTAGTAGACGAATCGGCAAATGGGCGTACGGGTTGATTGAATATGATTTGGCTTATGAACCACCAAAATCTATGAAAGGCCAAATTGTAGCTGAATTTATTGTTGAACATCGGATTGACCTGGAACAAGAAGCCGACTTAAACATTGTGTCGGCTGTACCGTGGAAGCTTTATTTTGATGGCTCAGTCTGCAGCAGCGGACAAGGAGTTGGCATTGCGTACATCTCACCACACGGTACTGTTTTCGAAGCCTCTTGTCGTCTTGGCTATTTATGCACTAACAATGAAGCCGAATATGAAGCACTTTATTCGGGCTAGAAATTTTAGTTGATGCAGGGGTAACTCATGTCGAGGATATGGAGATTCGTTGCTTATTGTCTGACAAGTGGCCAAGATTTGTCAATGCAACATCAGATCCCTCAACATGTACCTTGACAGATGCCTGGATATGATTTCAACGTTGGATTATTTCCACATATCTCATGTTCCCAGGGAGGACAATTGGCTTGCCAATGAGTTGGCGCAACAGGTATCCAGCTATCACGTCAGTCGTGGAATGTTCTTTATCAGGGAACAGCCGGCAATTGATGTTGCCAACTTGGAGGAAGCCAAACGAAAAGCCAGCTTGTTGGAGCCGGCTACAAAGGAGTCAAATGGTGCCAACTTGGAGGAAGCCAAACAAAAGCCGACTTGTTGGGTCCGGCTAAGGAGGCAAATAACAACCTGGCAGACGACTGGAGACAACCCTATATTGATTATTTACAAGACCCAAGTCGAAAAACAGACAGAGCAGTTCGGCGCTTATCTCTCAAGTATACATTGGTGGATGCCGCCTTATATCGCCGGACTGCTGATGGTCTTCTTCTAAAGTGCTTGAATGAAGACGAAGCCAAGGTTGCCATGGGAGAGGTACATGATGGTTTATGTGGAACTCACCAGTCGGCTCACAAAATGAAGTGGATGCTCAGGCGAGCCGGATTCTGTTGGCCGACAATGATCAATGATTGCTTCAGATACTACAAGGGATGCGAAGCCTGCCAAAAGTTTGGAGATATTCAGTTGGTGCCAGCTTCACCTCTTAATCCAATTATAAAACTGTGGCCTTTCCGAGGGTGGGCGCTTGACTTTGTCGGCATGATCCATCCGCCTTCATCCAAGGGGCATCGGTTCGTATTGGTTGCCACTGATTATTTCACCAAGTGGTCTGAAGCAGTACCTCTCAAGAACATGACCCACAAGGAGGTGATTCAGTTCATTACAAAACATATTATTCATCGATTCGGCATTCCGCAGACTCTTACCACAGATCAAGGTACTTCCTTCATGGCTAAGGAAGTGAAGCAATTTGTCGAATCACTTGGAATCAAGATGCTCAGTTCATCTCCTTATTACGCACAAGCCAACGGACAAGCTGAGTCAAGCAATAAGATCTTGATCAAGCTGATCAAGAAGAAGGTACAGGACCATCCAAGAAGGTGGCATGAAGTGCTGTCCGAAGCATTGTGGGCTCACAGAATCTCAAGGCATGGAGCAACTAAGACAACTCCTTTCGAGTTGGTGTATGGACAAGAAGCCGTTTTGCCAATAGAAATGAATCTGGCTGCCTTGAGGTTTGCTAAGCAAGATGACTTGTCGGCTGAAGACTACTACAGCTTGATGATGGACAATGTTGATGAAGTAGCCGACAAACGTGTTATTGCTTTGAGAGAGATTGAGAAGGAAAAGTTGCGGGTGGCAAAAATTTACAATAAGAAGGTCCGGCTTAAAGACTTTCAAATTGGCGACTTGGTCTGGAAGGTTATATTGCCAGTTGGCTCCAGAAGCCGGAAATTTGGCAAATGGTCCCTAAACTGGGAAGGGCCACTGCGAGTCGCGAGGATAGTACCCAGCAACTCTTATCCGGTGGAGACGTTGGAAGGCGGCATGCTGCCTCGAGCTATCAATGGGAAATACCTGAAGAAGTTCCACCCGAGCGTGTGTCAAACTGCATGAGTTGCACATATGGCCGATATACATATATCACCCTTAGCATATGGCCGATGAGCTTAAGCATCGCCTTAGACAAAGACTTCTACATTGAATATTTTCTAGTACGCAAGCTCTACTAGAAAACATGGGGGCATGTGTTAGCACCCGTTTTTGGCAGATTGCCAGTTTGTAGGTTGAAGGAAGACTTGGTGGCTCGAAGAAGGCAACAAGAAGGCTGACGACCAGAAGAAGGCAGCCAATAATCCGGCAACCAGGACAAGGCGGAAGCTGGATTCGGGAGTTCAAAGTTGCCTGAAGACCTAGCAAGCTAAGTCAAAGGAAAGCAATAAAGGTGGCAAAAAGAAAGCCAACTTTGTCAAAGCAAGGTGGCAAAGCCAACGTTGTCAAGACTAGGCAGCCGAAAAGCAGTCAACGTTGTCAAGACTAGGCGGCAGCAGCCAGCTTTGTCAATACAAGCCGGCAAGTCAACTTTCCACCGATCAAGGCAGAAAAACAGAAGACGACTTTCAAGGTCAAGATCAAGGTGGAAAAACAGAAGACAACTTTCCAAGATCAAGGCTGGAAAATGGAAGGCAACTTTCTAAAAGGAGTCGGACGGATGCTGAAGTCCGGATCTAATACGAAGCCGATCAAGATATCTCATCCCGAAGGAAGAAAGGCAAGTTTGAAGCCAATATGGAAGACAAAAGGCAACTTTCCAAAGTAGCCAACAAGTTTGAAGCCGACACGGAAGGCAAAAGACAACTTTCCAGCAAGTTTGAAGCCAACGTTGTCGGCAAAAAGTTGCCTATTTTAGAGATGGATTCGACTTAGACTATGATTTGTAAGCCTTGTAGAAGTCCAATACTTGTACGGGAAGTCCAGCCGCCTCATATATATGTGAGAGGTGATGGCCGATTAAAATTAAGCAAACAATCGTCAACCTATCAATACAACCTACTTTTTCCCTCAAACCCTTGTTCATGCTTCCGTTGTTCGGCGACTTCGCGTAGATCTCACCGGATATCGAAAACCGAGCTAAGAGCGGCCAAGTCCGGCTTAGTTCAGCCAATCATCGCTGGCTTCCTCTGACGGGGCTTGTCCCGAGGGGCTGGGGCATCTGGTCTAAAAAGAGCCTGCTTGCTGTCTTGCGTATCGCGCTGGAAGCAGGCCTCCCGCGGGGCGAGTTGCGGAGTATCTCCCCCGGCACCGCGGGTACACGAGGACGTGTTCGTGTGACGCGTTTCGAGCGCAACACCTTGGATCTCTCTAAATTTTGCGTGTTGCCCAAACATAAACTGTGGTGGAAAGTTGAAGATAGTCCCTACTCTAGTGTCACTCCGTACATTAAAATATCTACATAATGGGAAGATACCACCGACCACTACAAGAAATATGTTGACCCTCCAAATTGGTCACAAAAATGGTCATGTTTTGTTATTTGTGACCTTTTTGTGACAAAAACGTTTGTTCAAAAGATATTTTTTGCGATTGGTCACAAATGGTTGTGACCAAAAATAAAGGTCACAGATTTTCACCCGAGCGTGGGAGAACTCTAGGCACGGCCACACAGAACCCGACCATGCCCGCATCTTTGACCCTGTCGCTGCCGGCATGCATCGGGACGGCAGGGGCTCGCCTCCAAAGGGGGGGAGGGACGACAGCGGGGTGATCTTCGCGCGTTTTCTCGGCGCAGGGAAGCTAGGGGGGTATGTCAGTGAAGGTGCCCCCTACGCGGGTGGATGCAAGTTGGTTGCAAGTGGATGGTTGCATGCCGAGGTGCTTTGGGCGCCATATCTGATCGGGACCGGCTCAATTTGGCCCGTGTGCTCTATCGACGACAAGGATGACGGCTTGTGTGTGGTGGTGACTGGTGACGACGCGAGCATCTCCAGCCATGTCCCCCAAATCCAACCCTAAATTTTCTGGGCAGGTGTCTGTGGACACACTTAAATAATGTCCTCCTACAACCGTTTTGAAAGTGCATATTGCCCCCATGCGTGATTTTGGTAATTAATGACAATCCTTATGGACTAATGTTTACATTGAGATATTCTTATAGATCTTGTCCATGTGAAAAGATAGGAGTTCACATATGTTGGACTCTTGAAGAATGGTCATGTGTAGAAGATGAAGTGCAAGTTCAATATGATGTATCTCGGAAGATATCATTTGAATGAAGCTTGCAAAGGAGACATGAAGATGGAGCTTAGCGAGGCCCTCCATAATGGTGTATGGGGGAGCATTCGGAGAAGTCTTCATCAAGCATGTGCTAGCAAGCACAATCAAGAAAGGTGTTCCAACTTAAGAGAGTCAAGATAGTCATCATCGAGCTCAAGTGGAATGCGCAAGGCAAAGGTATGATCTTGATAGGGTTTCTATTTTACCGGTCTCATTGTGTTAGTGGGAGACCGGGTTATAGGATATACGGCGTACTATCAAGAGGGGCTCTCAAGTGAGTAACTTGATCGCATCTTTGTGGAGAGCTCAAACCTTTGCATATTTGGCATTTCATCTTTCTTGGTTCTTACTTGGTTTTTCTCCTTGTTGGGTTTCGGTGCTTGTCGTGATCTTCATGACAAGTCTAAGTTCTTCGAAAACGGATTTCATATGGAAAACTTGTTGCGTTTTCGTGTTGGAAATATTATCGGTTTATCCTTGAGGAGAGTTCCACACCTTGCCATGTGTATCAACTTGAATCTATTTATGGTTCTTAATATTTCCACTCGTCGTTATCTTTCTAACAAAGTTGGTTTTATCTCGTTTGGATTTTTATTTTAGAAGATATGATTTTCAGAAGTTTTTCTCTGCGCGGGCCGGCTCCCTGGCCGGCCCAGGCCGAGCCACAGGCCGGCCGCTTCGGGCAGCAAGCCGACCGCCAGGCCAGCCTAGGCCGGGCCACAGGCCGGCCTCCCCTAGCCGCTGCCAGGCCGGCCCAGGCTGCTCGCTCGCCGCGTTCGCTCATCGCTCGCGCGCGCTGGCCTGCCTCGCTCCTTGCTCGCCCACAAGTGTAGGGGATCGCTAAATTCTTCGTTGGGAAGTATTACCCAAATTTATAGTTCGACACGATGGGAACACAAGAATATCAATAAGACTTTGGCAATTGAGGCGTCACCTCAACCACACCTGTATATCAATAACTTGCAGCAATAATAGTGATGGCAGTTGTATGATTCAAGTAACAAGTAGAACAGCGGCACTAAACAAGTGTTTCCCAGTTTTCACCGGAAAAGTGAAAGTGCAACTCAGAGGATTAAAACGTAGGCATGAGGTGACAGCGGGGTGTTGCATGAATAAGATTGATCATATAATAAGATATAGCTAGCCATGGGACGTATCTCTAATTCCGATATATGTAGGTATGTGTTCCATAATTAGTTGTGCGTACTAACCAAGAGAATTTGCACAACATCTATTGTCCTACCTGCCCATTTCACCGGGGCCAACTTGGAACTACAGGTAATTAAGGTCTACCCTTTCGAATAGACCGGAACAATGCATTAACACTTCATGAACACATAGAATCCTCAAACTAAAACATCTCCCCTTGTTTTCCCTATATGTCACTTTTAGGGTTCGCAGGTTCAACATAATAGCAGGTGATACACTTTGCAGATAAATACCAAACTCAAATATATGATGAGGCAATATAAGTTCAGTACTGAAATCATGCCACTCGGGCCCTAGTAGCAAGCATTAAACATAGCATAAGTGCATCAACACAATACAAAAATATCCTCAAGATAAACCCCTAAAATCTCGAACAACGGGTAGCATTACATGATCAATCTCATCCAATCCCCATCCACCTCACATGCCTACAGCGGACTACTCACACATGGTGATGGAGAGGAGCTCATGGTCGATGGAGATGAAGGCGGTGAAGATGGCGGTGAAGACGGCCTCCGGATCCCTCCACCGGAGGAGAAATCCTGGATCAATCTGTCCCCGAAACGAAGATCGTGGTGGCGGCGGCGGTGTGTTTCGCGAAAGCTCCTCCCTTCTAGGGCAAGCGTTTTTCTGTATATATGAGGGGGTACGTCGAAGACCGAAGGCGAGGCGGTGCCCGAGGCCCATTTGGGTGGGCCCACGGCCAGGTACAGGGGCCGCGTGGGGCACCTCTTTTGGCCCTCCGGCGCTCCCTCGTGTCCATCCTTTGCACGTTGTCCTCCTTTTCCATAGAAAATGACGTGGTATTTTTCCCCGATTTTATTTCCTGCAAAAATAGCCAGAAAAGAGACTTTGCTAAAAACAGCGTCAGATTCAGCAGTTTTATTCAAATATGGGAAGATTCCGGAGCAAATTATGAAGCAAAGTGCTTGGAAAAGTAGATGCATTTTGGATGCATCAACTCCCCCAAGCTTAGCTCGTTGTTTGTCCTCGAACAACTCAAACATAGTGCAGAAGCGATGAAAAGACTTTGACAAGAACTTTGCATTGCATATGTAACACCGCTTAATACCAACAAGATGCAAAACATAACTTCATAACAAATAACAAATGCTAGCAAAGGTATATCTAATCAATGTTAAAGCATTTATATTTGCTGCAAGAGAAATAACATGTAATGTCAATACTTGGATGAGTTTGCTCAACTGTAGAAATAAACAAAGGTTTTTGCATCGCTATGATTGAATCATGTCAAGATTTTTGAGATCTTTTGATTCTTTCTTTTGTTGACTAGTGAAATCATTGTGCTTACAACCTTGCTCTCATTTTTAAAAACCATTTGTGTTCCCTATTATGACCATATGCTTGACCAACTCATGGTTGAAAGCCTCATGCCCCGTGAATACGAGTACCTACACCATGCTACTCAACTCGGGCCACTAAGCAAGTTGAATTTTTCAGTCATTGCAAGTAATAAAAGCGTCATCAAGAGCGTCAACTGGGGTACCTCTTGTCCCAGGACCTGGACAAGCCCATGTCCCAACAACAAGACAAACAGACAATGAACAATCTCAGCACTCTTTTATTTACTATTTGTGTAGCTTTTTATTATGATGTGCGTCATAGAATGTTCACTATGGTGCGCTGCAAATTTCCACCATGAATGATGCATGGCTTAGGTTGGCGGCCCAGGCGTCTCTCTAGCCAATTATTCTCATCAAACTTACTAAGTTTCCACCTTTATTTCGCAATGATAGCATCCATAGACCAAAGCACATGATATCAACTAAATATAATTTAGTGCAATGTTGAAAGCTTTCCATGTGTCAGCACATTTCAGCTAGTTCCAACCACTAAGCCTGTCAAGCATATGACTTCATGTTTAACATTTGAAAAACTCTTTTACTCTTTGGTTGGCAAGTTTAGCAAGCACAATGGGATGCGTAGACCTTTGTTTAGAGCCACAATTATTCAACACACAGCCAAGTATTGTCACTAAATAATATCTCACTTGCATCATCATATAACATACTAGAACATGGAGAAGATAAACATTTGCTACCACTTCCCTAGATGTTAAAGAAACCATGATGTGCTCACTTGCTGTTATTAAAAAGTCTACATAAGCACGGCAAAGGTGTCATACCTTTCATCCACTTCATGCACATCAACTTATCATCGTTGTTCTCCTCTCCCAACTTGAACTGCGCAATAAAAACTCAAATCTGCCATAAAATGTCACTGCATACAGTACTTTTTTACCCTACCTAAACACCTCAGAAAAATCTCAATTTACAGGTGTGTGGGTTATGATATGTTGCAGCAGTGGTTAAAATTTTAGCTCAATCGGAGTTACAGGGAATAAATGAAAAATGAAACAGTGAGCAGATTTCAGCAATTTCAGCACTTCTGTTTTTGCGTTTGTTTCAAGAAAACGAAAATATTTTTGTTCTTTTTGGTTTTTAGATGCATAAGATAAATGTCCAGAAGTAAATAACCAAAAGAAACAAATGAAATCTTTTTGTGTTTTGTGATTTTCAGAATAAGAAACTAAACATAACAATGCAACAGTGATATAAAACAACGAATGGAGAGGAAGAGAAGCACTCCCCCAAGCTTGCGATCAAGCTAGTATCCTGGGTAGTGGCCGTATCCACCACTTCCACTTCCAGGGTAGTAACCATATGGGTATCCTTGCATGCCTGGGTAATGTGGCATCTCTTGAGGTTGGTAGCCTTGCACCTCTGGAGCTTGTGGCTCCTCTTGGGCGGCGCCTCCTCTACCTTCCACTTTCCGGTACTCCTGTCAAAAAGGTCAGTACAGGGGAGCCTAATGGGCACTCGCTGCCCATTAGTACTCAAATAGTTATACAAATAATGCTCCCCATACTTCATACTTATCTCCATGCGAGTAGTCAAAGTAAAATCAAGTAAGTTGGACTTCCCACACGAGTACCCATGTTATCATCATATCCTCTCTCATTTTTAATGTACTTATACACTAAAGTAGCAATAGCACCAGCATAAATAGGGGTTTCATCGGTGATATTCCTACTCACAGCGGTGTGCAATGATCTAGCAAGAATGACTCCCAAGTTGTACCCACAGGTGTGTTTTCTTTTGCACATTTAGTAGATAAACAATCGGTCCAGTGCAAGCAGAATTGTTGTCCCTAGCAAGAAATCCTCTTGCGAGAAACAACGCAAAGTACCTCAAACTTGGGTGCTGTATATGAGTAAATTTTCCCCTATTCAACCTATCATGAGAGCTAACAGTGATAGAATGCCAAAACGCAACAAGCTCGGGTTGGAATCAGCACCGGTTTCATTCCAACTCCCCGTGGTTGCCACACCAATAGCATTGCAAAATTCCTCTAAGACATAATGAGACGCTCCCCTCTCATAGTAAATTTGCAAACAAAGGTAGGAGGGGGTGCCTTACTTTTCTTACTATGTCTGTGGAGCTCAGGACCCTCAAATCTGAATGTAGAGAGGAATTCTCGCGAGAGTTCCTCGTATGTATCTTGTGGGTTTTGAGTAAACCGAAGTAGCCAGTTGCAGCAGCGAAGATGTTGAAGTCCTCTTGAATCCCCCACTGTTCAAGAACATGGGGATCTTGCCATCTTGTTGCGTGTATCTTCAACTTCTCTCCCACATAGTATGCAGAATCCTCCCAAAGATGTTGGTCATCAAGGTTGAGGGAGACTTTGCATGCCTTCTTCTTGGTCTTGAGCTCATCCCTATCAATGCCTTGCCCTTGTTGAACATGGTACCTTGCTGCCCATAAACAATATTCATCAAAAATCAAGATGCAACACTCTAAAACAACATTGAGCCATCCATAACTAGTCTCCACATCAATATCATGCATCAATATCAACTAGAAAACTTAAATCTATGGATTTCCCAAGCATAATAGGTGACACCAAGTGCAGCAAAATACTTCATACATGATGCACAAGAACAAAAAATAATTGGATGGGTGGAGGAGTCACATACCAATGAGCAATCCCACCAAACAGATTTGAAAAATCTGCTCTAAACTTGGAGATCCAAGGATAGCAGGAAAGGAGCACGGGAAAATTTGGGAAAAATACCTGGAGCTGGTTTTCTGTCGAGGGGAAGGAGATGGCACAGACCCCTCACCTAACTCCCCTGTGGGCCAAAGTAGTGGGTCCCACGCGGCCAGGTACAGTGGCCGCGTGGGACACCCTATTCTGGGCCCTGGTGGCCCTCTGGTGTCCCCCTTTTGGCTGTTAGTTCCTCTGGTATAATAACTTACCTCCTAATTTTTCTGGAATTTTTCGAGAAAATTTTCTGAACAGAATTTTTCAAACTACAGTTTCTGGAATTTCTGAACTTTGAAATAATTATGTCTAGTAATATACTCAAAAACTCTAAATAAATAAATTAAAATGCAATGTAAATTTGTGGGAATCAAGTTTGCATCATTTTCACATTAGTAATGAGGTTGATCAAGTCTCATTAATAATATGTAAAAGATATAACAAATGATTTTTTATTCATAAATATAAAGAAAGATTTCAAGACACCTCATATTTGATTGGAATAGTTCCAACCATCATGATAGCATATTTTGGTTCAGGAGGTGGTAATGGAATTTCAAAGCTTCCAACGATAAGAGTATTTCTTTTAATGGAATTCACACTTTGGCTTACCATTGTAACACTTTCTTCTTGGGGAAATAAATAGTATGCTCATTTCCTTTGACATTGAATGTCACTTTGCTTTCAGTGCAATTTATCACAGCTCCTGCAGTGTTTAAAAAGGGTCTTCCAAGAATAATAGATAGATTATCATCCTCAGGCATTTCTAATATAACAAAGTCTGTAGGAATTAACACATTAGCAATAGAGATAGGAACATCCTCACATATTCCAATAGGCACACAGTTGATTTATCAGCCATTTGTAATGAAACTTCAGTTGGAACCAATTTGTTTAGGTTAAGTTTCTTATATAGAGAAAGGCATAACACTAACACCAGCTCCTAAATCACATAATGCATATTTCACATAAGTTTCTTTAATATGACAAGGAATAGTTGGTATACCAGGATCTCCACGCTTTTCAGGCATTTTCCCTTTAAAGGAATAATCAGCAAGCATAGCAGTAATTGCATCAGTAGGAATCTTTCTTTTATTAGTGACAATATCTTTCATATATTTTGAATATGGAGGAATTTTCATAGCATCAACAAGAGGAATTTGCAAATACAAAGATTTAATCAACTCAAAGAATTTCTCAAATCTAGCATCATCCAAAGTTTTTATTACCTCTTGAGGATATGGTATGGGTCTTTGTACCCATGGATCCCTTTCTTTACCTTTCTGTGGATTTGGATGGTTCTTCTTCTTGTTCTTCTCAGTAGATGGTTGAGGGTCTCCCTTTTCAGTAGCTTCAGGTTCTTCAACATTCTCTTCCTCTTGTGGTTCTTCTTCAGGTGGAGGTGATTCCTCTTCTTCATTATTATTATCTTCAGTCTCAGCATCAGAAATAGAAGTATCATTATTTGTTCTTCAGAATCATCATTATCTTGGTTTCCATTGGGAGATTTGCCTGCAGAAGTTTCTTCTTTCGAGCCTCTTGCTCTTTCCTCTTAGGATGGTCTTCAGGATAGTCAGGATCCTGAGTACTTGCACCTCCCCTAGTATTAACTCCACAAACCTGTTTCTTCACATAAGACTTTCATACAATTGATTTTGAAGAGAAACCATTTGTTCAACTTGATTATTCATCATCTCACAATGTTTAACAATTCTTTTTACCTCTCCACATTAGCATGTAAACTTTCTCGAAGAGATTTAATTTTATGAGAGTTCTCCATAATCATCATTCTAATATTATGCTCATCAGGATTATGATAATAAGCAAAATCATTCACGTATGATACTTCAATAGGAGGTGTTACCATTCATTTCCTTTCGTAGAGCTAATAGCATTGACTTGAATTGGAAAACATGGTTGATCATCAGGGAGTTTAACACCCATTTCAGATAATTCCTTGAGATGAGAGGTTTTAATTCCCTTCTCTTTGATATCCTTAGAAGCTTCTTTCATTGTTTTTTTGTCTAAATTGAGAATGCCTCTTTTCTTTCCTAACCATCTTACTATACCTCCCCCAAGCTTGGGGTAAATCCTCCTTCTTTTTCTGTGAAAAATTGCTAATCTCAATAGTTAGACCATGAATCTTATCAGCAGGGAAATAATTATTATAGAATACCTGCAAACATTCTTCCATGCTAGTAATACATCCAGGTTCTAAACGATTATACCAATTTTTAGCACTTCCTCCCAAAGTAAAAGGAAACAACTTTAAGAAATATTAGCGTTGGTGGATTTCATCTTTCCCAAATAACACAGATAAGTCATGCAAAACAGCAACGTGTTCAAAAGGAAACTCATCCTCTCTCCCATAAAACTTATACTTCTCAGCCTTTTCAATTATTTCAGGATCAACACTAAACTCATAATCTTTATCTTTAATTTTAATAGCTGGAGCATTCATTTTCTCAGGTACAGGGAAATAATCATCAAGAGGAGAATTTTATAGCTATCAAGTTCATCCAATTTATAATCCGAACCTAAAAAAGCCATAGCAAAAGCAGCCTCTTCCTCAGAGGAAGTTTCCATCTCATCATCATATTCATTATCTTCTAGCTCAGATTCCACATTTTCAATAATAGGAGATTCAAGATTTTCAGGTATTTCAGTTATCTCAGACATTTCAGATGTTTCAGGTATTTCAGGTGTCACTTCTTTGTCTATGCTACTACATATTAAATCATTTTCATTACTAGTAGACATTTTTGACAATGGTGAACTAGATAAAACTTTCCCTTTTTTCTTATGAGCAACAGCAGAAGCAGCATTAGGTGAAAAGTTTGGCCTACTTAGCAGATTCGTACCTCTACGAGTAGTTGAAGGCCTCGCTTCCTTCGGAGTAATCTTTTCCTTTCCCATGGTTAGGAACAAGCAAAAGCAGCAAATAAATGATAACAAGTTGTCTTACCGATAAAGCTAGGTTCCCCGGCAACGGCGCCAGAAAACGTCTTGATGCCCACAAGTGTAGGGGATCGCTGAAGTCTTCGTTGGGAAGTATTACCCAAATTTATAGTTCGACACGATGGAACACAAGAATATCAATAAGACTTTGACAATTGAGGCGTCACCCTCAACCACACCTGTATATCAATAACTTGCAGCAATAATAGTGATGACAGTAGTATGATTCAAGTAACAAGTAGAACAGCGGCAGTAAACAAGTGTTTCCCAATTTTCACCGGAAAAGTCAAAGTGCAACTAAGAGGATTAAAACGTAGGCATGAGGTGACAGCGGGGTGTTGCATGAATAAGATTGATCATATAATAAGATATAGCTAGCCATGGGATGTATCTCTAATTCCGATATATGTAGGTATGTGTTCCATAATTAGTCATGCGTACTAACCAAGAGAATTTGCAAAACATCTATTGTCCTACCTGCCCATTTCACCGGGGCCAATTTGGAACTACATGTAATTAAGGTCTACCCTTTCGAATAGACCGGAACAATGCATTAACACTTCATGAACACATAGACTCCTCAAACTAAAACATCTCCCCTTTGTTTTCCCTATATGTCACTTTTAGGGTTCGCAGGCTCAACATAATAGCAAGTGATACACTTTGCAGATAAGTACCAAACTCAAAATATATGATGAGGCAATATAAGTTCAGTACTGAAATCATGCCACTCGGGCCCTAGTAGTAAGCATTAAACATAGCATAAGTTCATCAACACAATACACAAATATCCTCAAGATAAACCCCTAAAAAATCTCGAACAACGGGTAGCATTACATGATCAATCTCATCCAATCCCCATCCACCTCACATGCCTACAGCGGACTACTCACACATGGTGATAGAGAGGGAGCTCATGGTCGATGGAGATGAAGACGGTGAAGATGGCGGTAAAGACGGCCTCCGGATCCCTCCACCGGAGGAGAAATCCTGGATCAATCTGTCCCCAAAACGAAGAACGTGGTGGCGGCGGCGGTGTGTTTCGTGAAAGCTCCTCCCCTTCTAGGGCAAGCGTTTTTCTGAATATATGAGGGGGTACGTCGAAGACCGAAAGCGAGGCGGTGCCCGAGGCCCATTTTGGGTGGGCCCACGCAGCCAGGTACAGGGGCTGCGTGGGGCACCCTCTTTTGGCCCTCCGGCGCTCCCTCGTGTCCATCGTTTGCACGTTGTCCTCCTTTTCCATAGAAAATGACGTGGTATTTTTCCCCGATTTTATTTCCTGCAAAAATAGCCAGAAAAGAGACTTTGCTAAAAACAGCGTCAGATTCAGCAGTTTTATTCAAATATGGGAAAATTCCGGAGCAAATTATGAAGCAAAGTGCTTGGAAAAGTAGATGCATTTTGGATGCATCAGCGCGCGCTGGCTGCGTCGCTCGCTCGCCTCGCTGCTCGCTGCTCGCTCGCTTGCTTGGTTGACTGGCCTGTGGGCCGGCCCAGGCCGGCTGCCTGGCCGACTCGCACGCCGCTGGCCAGTTTTTTCAGGCAACGGCCATATTTTGAGTTGAACTATTTAAAGCTCTTCTTTCCCAATTGACACACATCACTTGAGCAAGTTTTTCTCTCCTCTCTCCTCCATTGTTGCTCTTTGGAAAGCTTGATCTTCCTCTCAATCCCTCCCATGATTCTTGCTTATATTTGAGGGAAAGTGAGAGGTGATCTTGATCTACATATTCACCGATCGATTTCTCCTCTAAGTGAGGGGAATCTAGTAGATCTTGATCTTGGAGTTCTTGGTGCATCTCCTCTTTGTTCTTCCTCTCTTATTCCCCCATAAGCATTTGTTACTTTGTTGGAATTTGAGAGTGAAGGATTCGAGCACTTGTGCTCTTGCCATTTGCTTTGTGCATCGGTTTGTGCTCTCCACGAGGTTTCGTGGAAGTTGAAAGTTTGTGAGCTTGTTACTCTTGGGTCTTCGGGACCCTAGACGCCCGTGTGGTGATTGGACCTTTGTGGTCACTTGTAGCCATTCGGGAGCCCCCAATCCCATTATAGGTTGTGCCCCGGATTGTTGTTAAAAGCCGTTCGGGAGCCCCCAATCCCATTGTGAGTTGCCCAGATTGTTGTTGAAAGGCTCCGGATTCCGCCTTGAAGGATTCCGATAGTGGAAGGTGAACCAAACCTTTGTGGTGCGGTTCATCGGAGAAAAAGGTGAAATCTTTGTGGTTGTTGAACCGTTGTGTCAGTTCACTCCTCTCCAACGAGACGTACTCTCTTAACAAGGAGGAACTCGGGAATACATCCTCGTCTCCGCGTGCCTCGGTTATTTCTATACCCGAGCTTTTTACTTATGCAATTTACATTGTGATAACTTTCGTGCTTGAAATATTCTATAGCTATCACCTTGTTGTTTGTCTTGCTTAGAATAAGTTGTTGGTGCACATAGGTGAGCCTAGTTTATTTAGGTTGTCGGCTTGTTAATTTAAACACCTAGTTTTATTCTGCAATTATCAAGGCTAAACCGAAAAAGTTTTAAACCACCTATTCACCCCTCCTCTAGGCGATATCATTGTCCTTTCACGTTGTCCCCAAATGTCACCCCAAATTGTGGTCCATTTGCATGTGATTGGTGGAGAAGGAGAGAAGAATAAACAAAAGAAAGCGAAAAGGTGGTCCAGCGGACACGCCGTGCCCGGACGTCCTTGAACTCACCTCATATTAGTTTGGTGTGTGCCAGACAGTTCGGTATAGGAGGCATGGTTGGAGATGCTCTGAGGCCGTCATCACTCAGCGGGTGTTGGGTTCGGTGGGTTTGAAGGTCGGCAATGTTGCTGGTCCCCCCCAAGTTGGTCCGGCTGCGTGGGGATGAGAAGTTTCGGTTGCTCTAGGCAAAAGTCCGATGACGCGACATCTGTGGACGTCGCTCTCCATCGGCTCCTCACACATGAACCCATGTTGTCCTCGGCTCCTCTCCATCGTGATAATTTTCGTGGATTAATATTTTTGTATAAACATTTCATCCACCGTTTGAATCAGGTCTAGCACGGCAGGCCGGCTTGGCAGGTATGGGCACATGCCTTGCTTGGCCTACTACCGCGGGCTACTTTTTTTTTTTTTTTGAGAACACAGTACAACACAGACGCTCACAAATACGCACATACACTCACCCCTATGAACGCACGCACGCACACCCTACCCCTATGAGCACCTCTGAAGGACTGAGCCGGCAGATCTTGAGGTTGACGAAGTCACCACAGGCGCCTCGCTGTTGACGGGCACGTCACCTACCACTGAAAGAATAGCGCCGGATAATCCTGGAATAAATCCAGGTAAATGCAAACGCCCATGCCAAGTCTAGGACTTGAACCTGGGTGGGCTGGTTCCACCACAGGGAACCCAACCATCAGAGCCAAGCTCCGTTTGCTACTACCGCGGGCTACTGCTATCTCCTCTCGCATGATTTACTCCGGTTTCCATTTTCAGAACCTGCTAATCTAAGCTAGAATCACAACGTCATAACATGTTACGCGTCTTTCCTCATACATGAAACAGTGGCCCATCATCACCAGCTAGCAGTCCATGTATATGTACTCCTGTTCCGGAGTGAATCCCCTCTCCCAGTCTCCTTCGTCCACATTGCAGAAGCTAGTCCATCTTCATACTCCATCCATCCGCAAACTACTCTCGCTCGATCTCCACATACACCATCACTATACCGACGAGATCCATCCATGTCGCCCCAAGCTTCTTTGGCCTGGGATTGTATCTACTGGGGCTTCTTCGGGGCGCGCTGCCTTCTGGAGGCTGGGCCCGCGCTTTATGCGGTTTTTAGGGCGTTAGCTGGCCGGCTGCGGAGGCGTTGGGTGGCTGCGGAGGCGGCCGATGATGCTTGAGAGATGAGACGGCGTACTGCGGCCATTGCTGGTGCTGCGAAGCTATATAGTGTCGCTCTTGTTTAGTGCGTTGTAGTATGGAGTTTGTGTGTGGTACGAGATTCTGGGGGTGGTGTTGTGCTGAGCCTGAGAGTTTTGCTGTGTGTGAAAATAAATGTTGATCGTTTGAGGACTTGATAGCAAACATCCTATGTATATTTTATTGATCAGTACGTTCCTATCATCCTATGTATCTCGAGCAGAGCATGCTGCCTGCCACTCGATGTATCACATGGGCTGCTCTTGTAGCAAGCATGCACGTAAGGTCGTAAGCCTAGAACAATCCTATACGACCACCGCCGTTAATTTGCTGATTCGTCTTGTTAGCAAACTCGGCGACGCAGACACCATAGAACGAATTCCTCCGCGCGAATTAAGAATCTGCGCAGTCAAGCAGCGAAATGGCGGGGAAAAGTACAGGGGATAGCCGCGAGCTGGGCGTCGAGGAGGGTTCGGACGGAGGCCCAAAAAAGATGGTTTTGCCAGCGGGGCGAGCAGTCGGGTACTCGGGTACCTTGGCCGAGGACGAAGGGGGGAGCAGCAGGAATGGAGGGCCTGTGATTGTATCCCCGGTGGTGAATTGCATCCTCGCCGGTGCCTGGCTGGCTGGCTCGGTGCTGGACTACTGGTCACGGCGCGGCGGGGACATAGCCGGCCGACAGGGAAGACAGAGGGAGAGAAATTGATTTCAGGATTTGGTAAGTGAGTTTTTGAGGGCCGTTGCTTTGGGATTCGGGTTGCAACGTGTCGCCCGTGGAAGTTGGTCCAGCGTCTGGCCTATACGACCAGGTCGTATAAGATTTTTCTCCGCGTGCACAACCGTGAACTGGAAAGCTGTCATGCATCAGGCACGAGGTGCATCAGAGAGAGAGAAGGCAAAACACTCGTCCTTCGAGAGGTTCCTGCGGCAAGCTTGGGAGCCCGATGCTGTTGGCCAGTTCGTCAACCGGCTGGGCGGCCACCTGAAGAAGATGTTGGCCCCAGTGGACAGCTGGTTCCTCTCCGTCGAGGCATGGATGAAGAATCCGTGCGATGTGCCGAAGACCTTCGTCATTGAGGTGCCACTGGCGCGGGTGCCGCTCGTACCTCCCTCCATCGACTACGAGTCCGACGAAGACCCAAACACTCCGTCACCACCGAGCTCGCCGACATCGAAGAAGACGGCGGTGCACAACGTGCTCATCCATGTCTCCGAGGTGCTCGATCATAGCCCAGTCATCACCGACATGCCGGCGTGCTATGTAGACGACGAAGACCCGACGCGCACACACTACTTTCCGTTCGAGGGCGGCCAAATGGACGGCATCATGCTTCCTCCGGTGCTCGGCGGTGGCCATTGCTACGGTGGGCACAACGCCAATGGTTCTGCAGGTGGGGAGTGATGTCCACAACGACAGTGTGCGTCTTGTTGTCTGAAATAGATCTGTTGTCAAATTTATCAGTTGTCAATTTGTTGGTCTGAACAATGTGGCAGCTGTTTCAGTCTGTTATTTGATCTGTTGTACTATGTGTGTAGTTTCATTGTGATTAGAACTATGTGTGTAGTTTCATTGTGATCAGAACTGTTTGTGTAATTTCATTGTGAGCCAATTATGCTATTTTATCTGTCAAATTCATTGTGCAATTCCTGTAGTTTCATTCTGCAATTTATACAGTTTCATTGCACAAAATTACCTTTACAAATCATAAATAATCATTGTTCTCATTCAGTACATAAGTACCACATAAATATTGCAAAGTCAGCACATAAGTAGCACATAAATATTAATTCTTCCACATCAGCACATAAGTAGCACATAAATATTGCAAAGTCAGCACATAAGTACCACATACATATTAATTCTTCCACATCAGTACAAATAGTAGCACAAATTGAGACTCCTAAAAGTTCAACATTACAAATGGCATCTAGCACATTTGACACAGTTCAAAGCTAGTGCAAATTGACCCTAAAGGCACAACTGCAATTACTCTCCACAAATTCCCTTGATTTTTGCCAACTTATCATTGTTTGCTGCACTCACTTTGAACAGATCAAACATTTTATACTCTAGATTCTTCTTTTCCTCCTTCAGAGCTGCCTTTTCCTCAGCCCAGGCCTTCTCCTTAGCCTTCATCACATCTGCTTGAGTTCTTTGCACATTCTTTAGCTCAGAGAGTTGTTGCTCCATTAGCTGCATTGCCAGCTCTCTCTGTTCCTTTTCCCTCCCTTCCTCAGTAATCATGTCATAATTGGTCTTCCTACCACTAATGCAAGTATCATCAATGAACTTGTTCACTTCAGCTACCATATTGTCATACTTCTTCTCCAACTTCTTGTTCTCATCAGTCAGCTCCTTCAAAAGCTTTGCATTCTCAATCCTGTCATCTATTCTAGCACTGTTGCTTTCTCCAAACAATGCCCACAGTTTGCCCAGTGCAGTTTGGACAGTCTCAGAGTGTTCTGCATCGACCCAGCCAACAAGACCACAATTTTCAACCTCCTACAAAAATAACAATGTTGAGTTTATAGTTTGTTAAATTATATTCGTGTGGTTATGTACTGAAATGTAAATATTGTAAGTCAGGAGGACGAGAATGTAAAAGGAAGAAATAAATAAGGAAAAGGGGAGAGGTCGAGAACCTCCTCCAGAACTCTGTTTTCTCCAGTTCTAGTCTTCCTGTACATGTGAACTTCTCTCTCAAATCCTATTAGATTCACATCCAAATCCTGATTGATTTTCTGTGATTGCAACATGGTATCAGAGCGGCCGATCCGCGGGCGTGTTCTCCGCTCAGATTTGGTCTGATTTGTGCTAGCTTGCCTGGGATTTGGTGGTCGTCGTGGTAGTGGCTGCCTGTGTGCACCGCTGCCGTCTCCGTCAAGGTCGGCTGCCTGTGTGCGCCGCTGCCGTCTCCGTCAAGGTCGCCTTTGTGCGGCGTTGTTGCCGTTGTCCCTCCGTTCCGTGCTGCTGCCGTCGTTCTTCTTCTTCTTCAGTTCCTGTGTTGCGTGAGGTTGGAGCTGCAGTCCGGCCGTGACTTTCTCAGGTACAAATAAGTTCAGTCTGGTTAGCTGAATCGATTGTGAAGCTGTAGTGCTATTCAGCTTTTCCAAGAATATATTATATATTATAGTTGCTCTGGTCATGGGAGAAACTGGTAAAGATTCTGGTATGGAAAAATTGGTGGAAAGTATGCAGCGTATGATGACCCAATTGCTGGAACAATCACAATCACGATCAAGTAGTTCTGATGTTCAGAAAAACTTGGAGGCTAATCCAGTAAGGTTGACTGGTCCTGGTGATTTTTTTAGTTGGTCTCGTAATGCATTGTTGATTTTAGAGTCACATGGCTTGGAGAGATTTCTGAAAGAAGATGAAAAGAAACCACTGGAAGTTACACAGGAACAATGGGACCAAAGTAAAAAACGAGTCATGGTGTGGCTGCTTAGTTCGATGGATAAAGCTGTTAGGGAACAAGTTGAAGGCTTCCAGAGTGCCGCCGAGGTCTGGACGAGCATTGAAAAGCAGTTTTCGGGGAAGTCAAACAAGATCCAGATTACAAGAATACTCCATGAATTAAGGCATGTCAAACAAGAACATAAAACGGTGACTGAGTATGCTGGCGAAATCAAAAAGCTCTTCCGAGACTTGGAGTATTTTAGACCATTCAAGGCACATGATCCTAAAGATGTACAACTCCTCCGAGAATGGTTTGAACCAATATTGGTACAAGCCTTCCTTGAAGGACTGAATGGGGAGTTCAACCTGCGTTCCCAACTGATTCATGCATTACCTGATTGGCCCACTTTGGATCAGACCATAGCTAGTATACTTGAGGAGGAAACAAGATTGTTGAATCAGGTCACAATTCCACAAGCAAGTATTGATAATAGGGCTGCATTATCTTCAGCTAATCAAATTCAATCAGGAAATAATCAAGCAGGTGCTCATAGGTTTGACTATGCAAAGAGGACTAGGGTTGTGTGTGATCATTGCAACAAACCAGGTCATGTGAAGTGGAAATGTTTTGATTTGGTTGGTTACCCTCCTGGATGGCAACATAAGCCATCTAACAGGTTTCTTCGTGGTGGTAGTATGCGGAGAACGGATCGAGCTCACTTCACCTCATCTAAAGAAGAACAATCTGCAGTTACAGCCCAAGCATTGGAAGAGTTCAAGGCAAAGCTAATGGCAACTACTGCAGCAGACACTTCTGAGATTCATCCCGATGCTCATACTGGGAAAGGTGAAAATCAGATTTTAACATCTTGGATAATTGATTCCGGGGCTACGAATCATATGACAGGCTCATCTAAATATTTCTCTACATATACTCCACGTTCTGGGAGAGATAGAGTACGAATAGCTGATGGGTCCTCTGCCCCAATTATGGGTTCTGGAAACATCACATGTACTCCTTCTCTATCGTTGAGCCCAGTCTTACACGTCCCAAATTTTCCAGTGGACCTCCTGTCTGTTAGCTCAATTACAAAGTCGCTTAAATGCAGGGCATCATTTGATCCTTATTCATGTATATTTCAGGATCTGAAGACAGGAACAATTCTAGGGACTGGAGTTGAGCATGAGGGCCTCTACTACCTCAACAATACTCAAAATCTGTATGCACTCAGTGTGAAGGGTATTATGTCAACTGATGAGTTACTTCTAATGCATTGTAGACTAGGGCATCCGTCGTTCCAAGCCCTTAGTCGCATGTTTCCATCCCAAGTTGAAAATCATTGTAAGGAGAAGCTTTTGTGTGATGTGTGTGAACTAGCTAAACACACAAGAACCAATTATCCGAGTAGAAATGTGAGAAGTAAGTTACCTTTTGATGTGGTGCATTCGGATGTATGGGGTCCATCAGTTGTAACTTCCCTTACAGGGGATAGATATTATGTGACCTTCATAGATGGTTTTAGTAGATGCACATGGCTGTACC
The DNA here is from genome assembly GCA_947311845.1 of Poa pratensis. Taxonomy (NCBI): domain Eukaryota; kingdom Viridiplantae; phylum Streptophyta; class Magnoliopsida; order Poales; family Poaceae; genus Poa; species Poa pratensis. The sequence goes on from CAMZMU010000052.1 coordinate 47,101,134, forward strand.
TCCTAAAGCATAAGTCTGAAGTTCTGCCTGCATTCAAAGACTTTTTTAATATGGTGCATAATCAGTTTGGCGTGAATGTGAAGATATTATGTTCGGATAATGGTACTGAATATATCAATGGTGAATTCAGTAACTTCTTGTCTACTCATGGTATTATACATCAAACCACGTGTGTGAATACTGCAGAACAAAATGGGGTGGCAGAGAGAAAAAATAGGCATTTACTTGAAGTTGCTCGAGCTCTTATGTTTATGATGAATGTGCCGAAATTCCTTTGGGGAGAAGCAGTCAAAACTGCCGCTTATCTAATAAACCGTATGCCTTCTAGAGTTTTGGAGCATAAGACTCCAACTGAATGTTTACAAGGCTCTAACTCATTTATTGTGCCACCAAAAATATTTGGTTGTACATGTTTTGTTCATGATTACAGGAGTACAGCAGGAAAACTTGATCCAAGAGCTGTCAAGTGTATCTTTGTGGGATATTCTCCAACAAAAAAGGGGTATCGGTGCTGGTCTCCTACAGAGAAGAAATTCTTTGTGAGTATGGACGTTACCTTTCATGAAAAAGAACCATTCTATTCCTTAAAAGGAAAGGACAATGATATATGTAGAAAGGGGGAGAGTCTCATCAGAGAAAGTAGTGATAAGGGAACTGTAATGGTACCTATCAGGGATATCATACGCTCAGAAGATGAAAATGAGGAGGAGAAAACTGCCAATACAAATGAAGAAGGTGATAATACATTACTACCAGAAGTGTATGAAAATCTTTCAGGTCAACATGAGATGGAACCAGACGATGGAGAAGGTGCACCTCAGGAAGTTGATGAAGAAGTTGTTAATCAACCACAAGTACTAGAGGAGACACCAGTAAGTGAAGAAATGGCCCATGATGAGGGTGTTATTGAAGGTACTGAAACCCATACACCATCCTCTAGTACTCAAATAAATGATGAACCGATTGCCTTACGAAAGAAAAAAAGAACAGTAAATGTACCTGCACGTCTCAAGGATTGTGTAGGATATAAACATGATCTTGCAAAAGTTGTTTCATATGATAGATGTACTGCCTCTTTTAGAAGCTTTATTGCATCCTTGGATTCTACATCAGTACCTAAAGATTGGAAGGATGCAGTGCATGATCCTAAATGGAAGGCAGCAATGTTGGAGGAAATGAATGCTCTAGAAAAGAATAATACGTGGCAATTGGTAGAATTACCGAATGGCAAGGAACCGGTCGGATGCAAGTGGGTTTATACTATCAAGTACAACCCTGAAGGTAAAATAGAAAGGTATAAAGCTCGGTTGGTGGCCAAAGGCTACACACAGACGTATGGTGTCGATTATGAGGAAACATTTGCTCCTGTAGCAAAAATGAATACAATAAGAACTTTGATATCATGTGCAGCTAATCTTGACTGGAACTTATTTCAGATGGATGTTAAAAATGCATTTTTGCATGGAGATCTTCAAGAGGAAATTTATATGCATATACCACCTGGTTTCAGCACAATAAAAACTGAAGGAAAGGTCTTAAAACTCCGTCGTTCACTGTATGGCCTAAAACAATCTCCTCGTGCTTGGTTTGATCGATTTAGAAAAGCTATGCTAAAATCGGGTTTCAGCCAGAGCAATGCCGACCATACTTTGTTTTTCAAAAGATGTGATGGAAAAGTGACGATATTAATTGTATATGTTGATGATATTGTTATTACAGGAAATGATGATCAAGGTATTGAAAAAGTGAAGCAACATTTGAGGAATGAGTTTGAAGTCAAGGATCTAGGACAAATGAGATACTTTCTTGGAATTGAAGTCTCGCGAAGCTCAAGAGGTATCTATTTGTCCCAAAGAAAATATGTGCTAGATTTATTGTCAGAAACTGGTATGTCTGGGTGTCGTCCAGCATTAACACCAATAGAACAAAATCACAGATTGTCTAGTGAGTCGGGGGAACCTATTGACCGGGAGCAATATCAGAGAATTGTTGGTCGTTTGATCTATTTATCACATACTCGTCCTGATATAGCTTTCGCCGTAAGTGTCGTGAGTCAGTTTATGCATAATCCTAAAACACAACACATGGACGCAGTAAATCAAATCATTCGGTATTTAAAGGGGTGTCCAGGTCGAGGTTTATTGTATAAGTCAAGTGGCAACCTACAAATAGAATGTTACACTGATGCAGATTGGGCCGGTTCATTGGATGATAGAAGGTCTACATCAGGATACTGTACGTTTATTGGAGGGAACATAGTTACTTGGCGTAGTAAGAAACAAAATGTTGTTGCCAGGTCTACTGCAGAAGCAGAATTCAGAGCTATGGCTCATGGAGTATGTGAAGTCTTATGGCTAAAAATAATACTAATGGAGCTGGGTCTACTTGAGACAAGACCAATTATGTTGTATTGTGATAATAAAGCTGCACTAGATATAGCACATAACCCAGTCCAACATGGTAGAACGAAGCACATAGAAATTGATCGACACTTCATCAAAGAGAAACTAGACCAAGGAATAATATGTATGCCTTATGTGAGCTCTTCAAACCAATTAGCAGATATTCTTACCAAAGGTCTATCTGAAAAGGTGTTCTCTAACTTATGTAGCAAGATGGGGCTATACGATGTGTTCACCCCATCTTGAGGGGGAGTGTTGAGTTTATAGTTTGTTAAATTATATTCGTGTGGTTATGTACTGAAATGTAAATATTGTAAGTCAGGAGGACGAGAATGTAAAAGGAAGAAATAAATAAGGAAAAGGGGAGAGGTCGAGAACCTCCTCCAGAACTCTGTTTTCTCCAGTTCTAGTCTTCCTGTACATGTGAACTTCTCTCTCAAATCCTATTAGATTCACATCCAAATCCTGATTGATTTTCTGTGATTGCAACAAACAACATTTCTAAGTCACAATATTCAGAGTAAAGTACATATACTCAGAGTATTCAGAGCACATAACAATGCTAGCAATGAGGGAAAAGCTAACTAATTTCACAAATAACAACATTTCTATGTCAGTCTAACTACAATACTCAGAGTACATAACAATGCTGATTTCACATCTCAGAAAAAAGCTAACTAATTTCACATCTAACTACACTACTAACTACACTACTCAGTATATATATCTGAGGGAAAAGCTAACTAATTTCACATCTACAGAACACATCTACAAAAAGTACACTCACATTTTCAACTGGACACATGTAGAATTTGCGGCCCGTGTTCGTGCCTTCGAATCCAACGCATTTGCGGGGCTCCAAAGCGTGCTGGCTGCACAACTGGGTACAACCCACTGCAATCCCAGTCCAGTTGGGGTCGTCACCGGTATCTGGAGCATATTGCGCATCCGCGAAGTGCTAAGCAATCCAAATCAACGGAATCAATCAACGGAATAAATCCAAATCGAACTCGAAAACGGAAACCCTAGAAATTGGGAAACTTACCCCGAAGTAGTTCGCGTTTGAAGCCTCGGAGTCGGACCAGCTGACCATGGCGGCGGCGGCGGACGGCGCGAAACTTGCGACGGCGGCGATGGCTTTGCGGCGGCGGCGATGGCGGCGGCGGCGGAGTCGCTCGAACAGAGGCTCGAGCACGGGCGCGTGCGAGTGGGTTAGCCCGAGCCACGACTGGGCGCGTGCGAGTGGGTTAGCGACCGACACCTGACAGCGGGCCCCGCCCTTGTCCGTTAACGGACGTTAACGACAGAACGCGCGCCCGGAATCCTTCTCTCTCTGCCACGTCATCAAATGGGGTCGGTCCCCCTGTCAGATCCAGCGTCAATTCGTGATCAAACGAGTTTTAGCGCACATTGCAAAAAATCTAGACTATACCGGCGGTTTTGTGCGATTCAAACGTAAAGTGGTGGTTTTCCGAACATTCACGACTAATGTGGTGGTTCTATGCTATATACTCACCCGGTGAATCCCCTTTCCCTTGTCCACTCTGCAGATGCTACTACTCAGTAGTCATCTTCACACGCTGCAGATGATTTTGTTTTTGAAAGAAGCCTTCATTCGGCAAAAGTGTTTGTGATTTCTAACCACCTTTTTATTATGTTTTTAGTGTCCACTGATATCAGATATGGGATCCTCCATGTGATATGGACACACGGAACGAATACGGCTGTCATTCGGCAAAAGTGTTGGAGTGGATTCGAATTCAGAAGCTGTACGCGTGGCGAATCAACAAGAGCTCGAAATTACTGGGTTTAGTCCAATAGAGCAACATGTATACGATCCATGATGGACGGAGCTCCTAACAAGAAAACCGTAACTCTGATGAACAAGACTACCCACCTCGTGCTACTGCTATCTGAGCTACGCTGATTTCCTCCGGTTTCCGTTTTCAGAACCTGCTAATATGAGCTAAATTCGCAACCTCACAGGCCACAGCTGCTACGCGTCTTTCCTTATACGTGAAACAGTGGCCCATCATCATCATCATCCTCCTATTCCGAGTGAATCCCCTCTCCGTCCTCCACTTGTGTGCTAGTGCTACGAGGTTCTGGAGGTGGAGTTGAGCTGAGAATTTTTCCGTGTGTAAAAATGCAGCTCGTCAGGTACATGTGCGTGCGTGAGTGAAGAACCTTGCATCAGGCAGAGAATGCACACCAGCTCTGGCCTTGACACTTTATAACCCCGGCCTGCTTCTCCTTTCTTCCTCCTCAACTCTCCACCCAATCCTGCTATCTCTATTTCCTCCGCTCCATCCATCCATCGCCCCCCTTTGGTTCCCGGTCAGCAATCTCTTCTCATGGCGGACTACGCGTGGGGCTTTTTCGACGGTGTAGCGAGCACCTTTGGGTTCTTCATCGCGCTGAGGTTCATCGCCTGCATCGGCGAGATCATTCTGGCGAAGGTCCGGGCTGACGAGAACCAGGCGGCGGCGGAGCAGGCCGGAGGCAACCAGGCGCAAGGTGCAGGCGCGGCGGCGGTCTGAGCTGCTAGCTCGCAAGCGGTCGACTCCACCGATGACAGATGACCGGCAGGGGTACCTTTTATCTAGCTATCAGTCGTCGTTTCTTGTTGTTGGGTGCGTTTTCGACTCTAGCTGCACACGCATGTAGCTAGGGAGATCTGAGTCCAGACTCCAGAGCTCTGCAGCTGCAAGGGTGTGCAAGCTTAGTTAGTTTAGCGTTGCCTGATTGGTGCGTCGGATTCGTCAGTTGTAACCAAGCGCGCAGCTCAGCTGGTACAGACAGAGCCGTAGTCTGTAATTTCTTTGTGTTTGTGGGACATATATATATGTGTTTGTCATCTCTGATCTGTGTCTCCCGCGATCTTATTTCGGCGACAAATATATATAGCTCGATCGTGCTGTATTAGTTTATAATGTGCGCTGTGCCTGCTGCTTCGTTAGTTTCTTGAGAGATAGATCTCACAGTCCGTGTATATGCTGCTGTTTAATTAACTACTCCAGAACTAGGATGACTTGTGCGCAACGCGCTATCTTCGCTATACGGCGCCGGCGACCGGGCAGATGTCAAGGTGGGTACAGGGATATTACTGAAGCGTGTCGCTCATGGACACCTGCTACCTCGTGGTAGAGCCAGGGATGTGAATGCACTTCTTTCCATATTCTCACCTCTGCCCGGCCAGGTCTTGCGCAACAGGCCGACTGAAACCCATCCGTCTTGATCTCAGTAATGATCTGCTGCTCAAGTTTACTACCTCGCGTACGTATTGCCATCTTGGCTAGTGGCTACCCACCTGACACACATTGATCAAATGCCAGGGTAACACGCCAGTCGTCAGGACGATGTACATATATGCTCCGGTGTTCAGCAGATCATAGGCATGCGAACCCGGATAATCAATCAGATCGATCGCATCATCAGCGGAATGCACGATGAGCCATGTGAGGTTAAGTTCGCATAAGAGCACCATAACCTTGTATCACACGGAAAAACAAAGGCACATTGAAATAGAAACGCGTAGTTCGCCACTAACATATATATACATGCAACTATGAACAATGGCAATGTGTATGGTATGGTGTGTGTAGAGCAATACCCTACTCATGCACTCAGCTCGTTAGTATTTTTTTTCTACCATACGCGGCCCTTACTCACATATAAAATTCTACCCGCACCTATGCATAATGGATAGCAATCAGAAGTAGAGAAATAGTTCACTTTCATCTATAGCACATTGAACAAAAACAAAACATGTATCTCAACTGGGGATGAGTTGGGGACGTGGGTGCTGGGCCAAATTTTGGGGCGCCCCGGAATTTCGCTTTTGGGCCTCGGCCCAAATATTAGGTGGCGCGTGATTATTTATTTATTTATTTCTTTGTACGAAAAAATACTCCAGAATATTGAAATGGTTTCATTTTAAAAATCATTTCAAAAAAATGATTTTTTCAAATTTGGAACCATTTCTAAATTCTGAACAATTGTAATTTAAAATTTAGAACCATTTTAAAAATGAACACTTATTAACTTTGGAACCATTTTCAAAATTTGAACCATTTTTTATTCGGAACCATTTTTAAACGAACATTTCAAAATTTAAAAAATGGTTCCAAAATTAAAAAAAAGGTTCGGAACCATTTCTAAAAAGAACCATTCTTTTTTGTCCGGAACCATTTTTCGGTTCGGAACCATTTTTGGTCCGGAACCATCTTTTCGGTTCGGAACCATTTCAAAAGGGAACAATTTTCGTAAAAACGCAACCATTTTTTCATTGGGAACCGTTTTCAAAAATCGGAACTATTTTTTCGATTCAGGACCATTTTCAAAAAGGAACCATTTTTTTTTGTTCGGAACCATTTTTAAAAAGGAACCATTTTTTAAATATTATAACCATTTTTTGGTTTGGAACCATTTTTAAAAATCAGAACCATTTTTTGTTCGGAACCATTTTTTAAATATTATAACCATTTTTTGGTTTGGAACCATTTTTAAAAATCGGAATCATTTTTTGTTCGGAACCATTTTTTAGTTCGGAACCATTTTCGAAAAATCAAAACCATTTTAGAAAAAATACCTATTTGCAAAAAAATACGAAAAGCGAAAATTAAAACATAAAAAAGAAAAAGTGAAACAGAAAAACGGAAAACCGAAAAATAAAAACATAATAACAAAACATAGAAAAATAAGGAAAACAAAAAAGTAACGGAGAAAAAAAACAGAAAAAATAAAGAAGAAAGACGAAGAAGGAAAAATACCGGCCCAAAAGCGAAAATCTGTAGGCGCCCCGGACGCCTACAGGCGGCATATAGGTTTCACCCAAATTTTGTCCAGTTTATGTACGACGTATAATATACAGCCCACTGGAACAGAAAACTGTTAGTTAAAAAGGCCCAATTAGATGGACCAACCAATAAGATGAGAGGCCCAAACAGCCAGCACACAAGGCACGTGAGACATAATTTACCAGCTTCGATTTACAGGATAACTCATCAGATGTTGAATCAAATGATGTATTTTCTGAATTTAAAGGGAAATTCAGTATAACACATCAGAGTATATGCTCCTGCCACCAGAAAAATATTTTAAAATATCAAACAAAAATGCGCCTACATTTTGACATTCTATATGTGCACACCAAATTTTGTGAAAAAAACGACATTTTTAATATCTTGGATTAAGAAGGTCAACAAATTGACTTGTAAAATGCTCTTTAGCACCAAATTTTGCCTTTTTACACACGACACAAAAAGTCAGTTTTTTTGTTAACTGCTTTGTCATCACATAGACAGTTGAGATTTTCGTGTGTCGTCCGAAATTTCTGACATTTAAAATACGGTTAAATCGGAGTACAAACTAAGCGCATAAGCTACTGGGTGCCAAAATGCCACTAATACAAACGACTTTGTCAAATATATTTATGTCAGCTCATGAGATTTTTTAGTTTGTTAGAGCTGCAGATTGTTACCCGTATGTTTCAGTTGCTTATATAATCCACCAAAATATACATGTGACTGTAGAATCGGCTCAGAGAAGTTCTTCAAAGTTAAAGTTGTTACTAAAAAATGTGTGAGGTCAACCATGTTGCAGTAAACATTAAATGGGATGCCCATATGTTTTACTTGAGAAAATACGTTGGATTGTGTCAATCTTGATACTATCATTGATGATTTTGCATCAAGAAAATGCTCGAAAAAGTCTTTCATATGACTGCGTGTCGTTAACTATTATATCCCTTTTTATCGTTGTTGAAATGCTTCTACTCACACCCACTCTCCTCTTCTCGTTAACCAACGGACGGACGGACAGACATACAAACAGAAGGTGGAGTGGAGGGCAGATGCGGTACACGTTTCCACGGCACAGGTACAGCAGCGCCCTCCGCCGTGACGCGCACCACCACCCCACCGACACCCACACCCACTGTCCTTTTCTCGTCTCCCAGGGAAACAAATACAGAGGAGGCACATAGCTCCATTGCCATTAGCCTCTCCTCCTTCCTTCAACCTCTCTCCCACACCGTTCCATTCAGAGAAAGCCACCAGAGAAGAAGACCAGTTGGCTCGCCCTCGGCTTCCACGATCTCATCCAGATAGTTCAAATAGCCTTTGCTTCTTCGCCATTTTCAATCTATCTAGGTTGCTCAATCTATCTAGGTTGGTTGTCTCTGTAGTACAAACAGATTCTTCCTCTTCTTTTTCAAGCAAAATTTTCTTTGGTTTAGTGTGAAGATTTTGTGCTACCAACATTCTGTCATGCCTTATTTTGTCCGCTGCCCAGGCATCTCAAAGTATTCTTCTTCTTCTTCTTTTAGAATATATAGAAAGGAGGAAAATGCTTTAGACTGTCGTACTACAGTGTTGGTTTGTGATCAAGTAGGCACCACACCTCACTGTGCTTCTGTAGTGTCACTGGAATCTGCAATATTGATTCATAGTAAATGGGCACACTTTTTAAAACAAAGTTGGTTATTCACATGGACCATTTCTTGCTTATGATCAAATACCAGTATCATCATTGCTACTGTACTTCGTAAAATATACTGCATTGGCATAGTGCATACAGTACTCTTAATCTTTTCTTTTAGACAAAGTTATTTATTTCAAAATCAATTGTTTTTTGTGTTTGTACTAATCGTCGTTCCTTTTTACCCATTGTATTAACAGAGAGCTTCCTCTCACGATGAACCGAGATGGTGGAGAGTTGCCACCACCACCTCCTCTGCAGCCTAACGTGATGCCCATCAGAGCTGAAGATGCTGCACCACCAGCCAAGCCAACCAAGCCTAAGAGGCTCCCAATAGCCAGGCCAGCCCATCCAGCTCCTCGCCAATCACTTTAAAGTTTCGGTGAAGAGTTCAAATGACTTTTTCCACCACTACTATGTAAGCATGGTTCCCTTCATAGTTTTTTTTTACTGTAATTCCCTTGATTAGTTCACCACCTAGTGTTTCAAGTTTGTGACCTCAGTTCATATGTTAGATCTCCATGCTTATTTGGTTACACTCTGCTGAGTAGGTTAATTTGAAGTATGAGGATGGTCAGCCAGTTGAAGGGAAGGGGTAGGCAGAAAGGTGATTGATAAACTGCAGCAAACCTACCGTGCCGAGCTCTCAAACAAGGAATTCGCTTATGATGGTGAAAAGAGCCTCTTCACTGTTGGGGCTCTTCCCCAAGTGACCAATGAATTCACCGTCGTCTTGGAGGACATCGGAACTGCAAAGTTAGTTCTGCTCCTTGACATGCTTCCATGCTATCTGTCCATACAACTCAAAGTCTTACTATGTCGTAGGACTCCGGCCCGTGGGAGCCCCGACAGTCCTCGTGGAGGTGGTGACAGAAGAGAGTCAGGAGACCGTACCGGACAAAGACTTTCAAGGTGGAGCTTGCTTTGCGGCGAAAATCCCAATGGCCGCAATCGCGCAGGCAATTAGAGGCCAAGAATCACAGAACTCCCTGGAGGCCTCCGAGTTCTTGATATCATACTGAGGCAGCATTCTGCAAAACAGTGTGTATCTTTGAATATGTCTTCCTCCTCCTTAACTTCCAATGCACGACTTTCATGTGCACGGCTGTGGTTGAATGGATCTCCTGAATCCTGATATACATACACAGGGGCTGCCTTTTGTTCGTCAGTCATCTTCCACAACAATCCTGATAGCTTCTTTGACTTGGGCGGCGGCGTGATGGGGTGCCGAGGATTTCACTCGAGTTTCCGGGGTACACAGAGCGGCCTCTCCCTAAACGTCGGTATGCATCTCACCCTATTGTATGCAGTGTTCTATGATCCTTCATTTTACAATCTGATTTCACATGGTCATGTCAAACTTCTCGCAGATGTTTTGACTACAATGACTGTTAAGCCTGGTCCTCTTATCGACTTCCTTCTTGCTAACCAGATGTTGACCACCCTGAGAGGATTGACTGGCAAAAGGTAAGTTGCATCCTCGGTGCTCTTGATAATATTGAGTGAAAAGTTGTCCAACCATATTTATTTTTCATAGTTCTAATTTGTATGTTTGCCTAACAGGCTAAGCGTGCTCTCAAGAACTTGAGGATGAAAGCCGCTCCTGCAAATTTAGAGTTCAGGATTGTTGGTTTGAGTGACAGAAAGTGCAACCAACAGACGTGAGAATTCCTCTTTACCATGTTATTCATTTCATTTTTCTGTATAATTTACTGCTATTTTTATTGCTTTATGATTGGCATGTTTAAATAGGTTTTCATTGAGGCAGTGGAATGGTGACAACAGAGACGCTAATACTGTTGAAATAACAGTCTATGATTACTTTCTGAGGCACAAAGGCATAGAGCTCCGGTATTCTGGCAATCTCCCCTGTATCGGTGCGGGGAGGGGGAAGCGTCCGGCGTATTACCCTGTGGAGGTTTGTTTTTGTTTACCTATCCTAAATCCTCAAATCCACTCCATTTCTGAAATTTCAACCACTATCTCATGCCCTATCAACTTTTTGTATGACCAGCTTTGCACACTTGTTCCTCTGCAAAGATACACCAAAGCTCTGTCTACTCTGCAAAGGTCCTCACTTGTCGAGAAATCCGACAAAAGCCTCAAGAAAGAATGTCAATCCTCAATGATGTGAGTTATCTAGATTTTAGCTCGCTTCGTATATATAACTCCTTTTTGGTGATATTGGTAATTAACTGACTAGTTCATGCTACCCTAAATGCAAGGCACTTAAACGTACCAACTATGACTCTGACCCCATGCTGAAGGCATGTGGCATTTCAATTGCACCAAAATTTACTCAAATTGAAGCTAGGGTCCTACAAGCACCCAAGGTTAGTCAGAGTTCACCAAACTTAGTTTTGCATTCTTGTATGTATCTAACTAGTAAGACTTCTATCATGTAGCTGAGAGCCGGCAACGGTGAAGATGTGTTGCCACGCAACGGACGTTGGAATCTTGCAAACAAGGTCAGCACGTTTTATCTTTCAACATTTTCTTATTATTCTTGATCATCAATGAACCTTCTGTTAATTTGCTGATTCTTTTTGTTACAGAAGCATTTTCAGACCTCTTCTGTCAAGATGTGGTCGGTTGTTAATTTCTCTGCACGTTGCGATGTTCGGGGTCTTGCCCGAGACCTTCAAAGGGTTGCAAATGCAAAGGGACTCGTATGTATTACTTTGCCTACAACATCTTCAATTGTTCTTCTTTTCAGTTGGTGAACTTCGTTTGTTTGCAGGAAACAGAGGAGCCTTACACTGTAATTGAAGAGATCCCATCAATCAGACGAGCGTCTGCGTCGGTTAGAGTGGAGGAGATGTTTTCTCAGATAAAAAAGAAGCTACCTGGAGCACCCAGGTTCCTTCTGTGCCTTCTTCCTGAGAAGAAAAACAACGAAGTTACGGTTGGTTGATGTTTTTGATTGCCATTATATAAGCACGATCACCTGTTGCAGAATGCATAATACATATTTGCTTCAATCAGGTCCTTGGAAGAGGAAGTGTCTCACGGAATTCGGTATTGTTACACAATGCCTAGCTCCAATAAGAGTCAATGATCAATACCTAAACAATGTGATGTTGAAGATAAATGCTAAGGTTTGTTGACATGACCCTGTTTTCCTTTTCTGTATTTATCATTGGCTACTGTATATGCTCAGGGTTGTTGTATTTTCACCTGTTGTTACCCAGCTCGGTGGGCTGAACACATTGCTGCAAACTGAAGTTCCCGTGCGATACCTATTGTGTCAGCCGTGCCGACTATCATCTTGGGCATGGATGTGTCACATGGTCAACCTGGGCAATCTGATAGACCTTCCATTGCTGCGGTAAGAGGATACAGTTCTACTCTCTGAATATAATCATCTGAATGATTGTAAGTCTGTTATAGTCTATTTGTAACTGGATTTGGATTCTGTTCAGGTGGTTAGTTCTCGCGAGTGGCCTCTCATCTCTAAATACAGAGCTACAGTACACACCCAGTCACCCAAACTAGAAATGATGTCCTCCTTGTTTAAACCACAGGGAACTGAAGATGGAGGCCTCATTCGGTAAGATATGTCATTTGGTCCAATCTTGTGTTCAGTTACTGTCAATATTATCTGAAGATGTCCTTGTAATGCTTATCGCACACCTTCCAAATGTATGATATCATGGTACTTGGTACTTCCAGGGAATCACTTGTCGACTTTTACGCTAGTTCTGGGAAGCGAAAACCAGACCAAGTTATTATTTTCAGGTATTAAGTTCTGAAATTACTATTTGCAAATACAACTTTATTTTGCAGTGAAACAACTGAATTTTTTTCTTCTACTGAAAATGGATAGTTGATGATAACCACCATCGTATAACTCATGCTAATTTCAGGGATGGAGTTAGTGAAAGCCAGTTTACTAAGTCATAAACATCGAGCTTGAACAGATCATCAAGGTACTGCATTTATTTGATTTCAACACGTGCTTACTATGCATCCAATTATCGACATTGTTATCTCATCTACTTTTCATCGATGCAGGCATGCAAGTTCCTCGACGAGAAGTGGGAGCCTAAGTTCACACTCATTGTTGCTCAGAAGAACCATCATACCAGATTTTTTCAGACTGGGTCTCCAGAGAATGTTCCTCCCGGTAAATTTTATTTCAACCTGTAGACAAAGTCCCTACTTTCTTTACGCAGAAACATCGCCCTTGTCACATAATATTCTGTGGTAAAAATAAGTGTTAATGTCATTCTGTAGGGACTGTTGTGGATAAACAAGTCTGCCATCCCAAGAATTTCGACTTCTACATGTGTGCACATGCTGGCATGATTGTAAGCAATCTCTGCCTTTTCTACTCAGTTTTTCAGTTACCAAGTGCTAATACGGTTTCCAGGTTTCTTAGGTTGTTGTGCAATTTACGATTTTTTTGTTGTTGTATGTGACAGGGAACTTCAAGGCCAACACATTACCATGTTCTGCATGATGAAATCGGCTTCACTGCTGATGCTCTTCAGGAATTTGTGCACTCGCTTTCTTACGTGTATGTAGACGATGACAGATTTGTCATTCTGATAAACTGCTGAAGCTATGCCTGAACTTGTTTTCGTTGCCTTTTCAGGTACCAGAGGAGCACAACAGCGATATCAATCGGTATGATCGATACCCATCCTCATTACTTGTCTTTTTGGCTAATGTGTAATATGGTGTTCCTTATATCTATTCTGGTTTATTGTGCAAGTAGTTGCTCCCATTAGCTACGCGCATCTCGCGGCTGCCCAGGTGAGCACATTCATGGCGTCTGAAGGCATGTCGGACGCGTCGTCGAGCCAGGGAGGGCACACATCTGCGGGAAGCGTCCCGGTGCCGGAGCTGCCTCGGCTGCACGAGAAAGTCCGGAACACCATGTTCTTCTGCTGATGTTCATGCTGCTGTGGGGTGGGTGGGATGTTCAAACCTTTGTTCGGTTTCTCTGTGTGCGTAAAACCCTAGCTCAGTTAGCACCTTAAAACTTGTCTCTTTGGGTGCACGTAGAGCTGGTCGGTGTGTTCTTGTATGTTGGAAAACATGGGACGGCATGTGGTGTTAGGCTGTTAGCGTTGAACCAGACCTTGCATGGATCAGCGAGACTTGGATGATAATCAAAACATTCATGACTCATGAGTATGGTTTTGATATGATCAGGCAGTGTTAATACTTGATGTGATCTTGGGAACTTCGCTGCAGATTTTGCAGGCAACGACAGTTTTCAGTCTGTGCTGAGTGCTGACTACAAAGAAGATCCAGCTTCTTCTGTACAAGATGAAGAAGAACCTTGTACAATGAAACTGGAGGTCTTAGACATGGATCGATCAAGTTCAATAGTTCATATTCTAGTAGTACTAAGTGTTCATCCTGAGCAGAGTGAGACAGACAAACAAACAAGTTTATTGAAATGCCAGCCAGCCATTAAGCATCAAACAATAAATCAAAGGTTCCAAAAAAAATCAATCAATCAATCACTAATACGTAGAGAACTACTAATGAAGAAGAAAAACAAAGGTTAAATCAACAAGCCCAAAAACAATCAACACTGTAGCAAAACGTGATGAGAGTTCATCATGGTTCCTTGAGCACTTCAGTGAGCCAGTCCCTGGCACTGAGGTAGCACCTGAGGGAGAAGCTCTGGTACAGCAGCTCGTACCTGTAAACGTTCACGGAGGCCAGCCTCGCGTACCGCTCCACGGCCACGGAGCACCTATCATACAGCGCCGGCACCGTCAGGGCGCCGACCGCGGCCGCGTGGCAGAAGGTCGGGAGGTCACCGGCGAGGCCGCCCAGGAGGCAGGCGGCCGCGAGCCCGAGGAAGAGGCCGGCGTCGGCGTGTCCCAGAGCGACGCGGCGGAAGGCGGCAGCGAGGCGCGTGAGCCCAGCGTGGAGGATTGACACGAGCCCGTCCACGGCCGGCTGCAGGTCCGGGACCGGCGGCAGGGGCCGGCCGAGGAGGAGCGCCGCCTTGGACCACGCGAAGAGGATCGTCAGCAGGAGGAGGAGCACGTTGGAGGACAGCGACACCGCCGTGTACCCGCTGCCGGAGGAGGCGAAGAGGATCCAGGATGATACGGTGGCCGCCAGCGCGAGCGCGCTCGCCTCCGCCCGGCCTCGCCGCCACAGCAACACGTCCGCCACTGCGATTGCAGGAAGTTCATTAAGTTTCCTCTCTGCTTTTGCGGACAGAAACGAAATCAAGTCATCAAAGAATGAAATTACCGACCAATTTCTCCGGCATGGTGCCGATCCATGATGGACGAATCAATAATCCAAGAAAGGAATGATTTTCGATTGGATTGTTGAAGCACACGACCAAGTCTTGCTTGAATAAGAAGACGTGCAATTCACTTTCCCAACCAAAATGCTTATTAGTCCAACCAACAAAAAGGAAATGAGCTGGGATTGTGGGCCATTCCACCTACTGAGTCCAACTCACACACAATCATACTACCTGTCTCATCCTGCCACCCAAATGGCCTCTTCTCTTCTTCTTCTTCTTCTTCTTCTTCTTCTTCTTCTTCTTCTTCTTCTTCTTTCTTCTTCTTCTTCTTCTTCTTCTTCTTCTTCTTCTTCTTCTTCTTCTTCTTCTTCTTTTTTTTCTTTTTTTTTTGAAACTGGAACACAGCTACACCATTAAACTTGCACGGCCGAAACGCCGGACATGGCCCTGGTTACATGGTCTGGGTAATTCTCAACCCATACATAGTGATACTCAGACGGCTCAGCCACTTCCCAGCGCCGGCAGCTCGTGGGCTGGCCTATTACATTCTCGATGCATATGAACTATACGGAAAATCAATAAACGAGGTTTGTAGTAAGTACTTTGCTTCTCTGAACAGAGCTCCCAGTGGTGCAGCGTCATATGCATTGGAGGAAACTGCCTGTTTTATGACTAAACAGTAAGTTGCAAAAACAGGTCGTCCGATGCCATCCATCTCACACGTATTAATCTCAGTCTAATAGTAAAAATATTTATCAATGGTAGCTTCACTATTGTTGGAATTGATCCACGGCTACTAATACCCGAGGTAAGAGGGGTAGTTAACCCCCAACTACTCTAGCCTGATGTGGGAAATATATACAAACGACTAGGCTTGGTTGCTCGCACCGATTTGGCGCATTTTGATGACATGGTCGTTAATTGAGAGAAGTCCATATTGTCCCCCTGAACTTGTCCAAAAGTTCGCTTTACAACCCTCATGTTTGATTTGGTTCAGCCTTTAACTATGAAAACCGTTCAGAATTACCCCTCCACCGTTTTGACAACATTACCTTCCCTGACTCCGTGTAGTATGTGATCATCGTCTCGCCCCTCAGTTGTTCCTTGCCCAGAGAGCAGCAGTTCGACCAGGCAATTCTGCATCCTGCCTAGGTGCTTAGCATAATAATTCCACTCGCTTGTTTATCTGTATAATCCCATTAATTGTTTTAGAGGTAGGCCACTCTTTAGAGTTTGGCACATGCCCCAAATTTGTTAGCACGTCCGTCCGTGCAAAAAAACTCGTAACCACTTCATCTAGGAACCTCAAAACTACAAACTTGCAACATGGGAGATGTGTTGACCAACGAGATGAAGCTATTCAAAGAAATTTTGAAAAAGATCGACCATGTGTAATGAATTTGACGCAATTGATCTAAATACTACAAACATTAAAACAAATCAAAGAGTTGGAGTTAACGAAACATGAAACAGAAGAAAAATTCTCAAAATTGCGAAAGAGCGATATAGAGGCTCATGATCAACTCTAAGCTCCACACACAAGGCATTCAAAACCGATGATGTAGATTGGCTAATGTGCCGGAAGATTTTCAACCAGAAGAGTGGATGATTGAGTAGTTTGGCATTGTTTTAAAAATTTAGATTATCTCTAAGCTCACTGTTTGTGAACTGTGCTCTATGATAAAATGGTTTGTCGGTATATTTTGTTTGAATGAATGGATAGGAAATCAGCCAAAAAGAACTTTGATGACCGCAAGAAACGGAAGACAAAACATAGAATTGGATCAAAATCATACTCAGAACTAAGTTTTGAGAAGGGTATGAGTCTATTTAAATATATATGCTTTGCTGCTAACTATACTTTCATGTTTAAACCATCTCGTTGTTATACTATTTGCAAAGAGACTTGAAAACTCGAAAAAAGTCAGATTCTATTGCTCTTTGGTAACTGGCCCACACGAAGAATGTACCATGGACTAACAAAGAGTAGCAAGATGTTTACGTGAGTACACTGACTTTTCGTTATTCTCATGTTATTAAGTGTTGTGCATCCTCGATATTTATTCATTTGATGGGAGTATACTTTTCGTATTTAGGACAAAGCATGTCAAGAGGTTCAAAATAAAGAAAATGAAACTCATGGTCCAGTTTCAAGTGAACATAGAAGAGTTTTTTTTCAGACCGCATATAAAGACACTCTGAAATACAAGTCAACGCAGCCTGATGGGTGAGCTCAGATTATACTTTTTGAGTCTCTACTAACACAAGCTTGCTCCTCAAACTAAGACTTAATTCTTTCAGAATCATTTGGTGGTATGGCCATGTATCCATACCCGCGAGGCTACGATGACTTGTATTTTAGAGCGACTTTACACGCGGTCTGGAAAATATTGCTTGTATGTTCACTTGAAACTGTACCATGAGTTACATTTTCTTTGTTTTGAATCTTTTGGCAGGCTTTGTCTTAAGTACGAAAAGTACACTCCCCTCATATTAAGAAACATCCAGTATCACGTAAACATTATGCGACTCTTTGTTAGTCCATATTGCATTCTTCGTTTGGGGCAGTTCCCAAAGAGCAACACAATTTGGCTCTTCTCTACTTTTCAAGTCTCTCTGAAAATAGTACAACAATAATATGCTTAAAACATGAAAGCATAGTTAGCAACTAAACATACATATTAAGTTACACTCCATACCTTCTCAAAACTTAATTGTGTGTATGATTTTGATCAAATTCTATGTTTTGTCTTCCGTTTCTTACTGTTGTTGGAATTCTTTTAGGTGATTTCATAGTCATTCATTCAAACAAAATATAACCAGTTAGACAAGTCATTTCATAATAGAGTACAGTTCACAAACAATGATCTTAGAGTTAACCTGAAATTTTGAATCAATGCCAAAGTCTTAGAAATAAATAGATGGAAGGGGAAATTCAAGCGTGGCGATCAAGAAGTCTCCACAATAGTGCTTGCAGTTGTAGCATCACAAGACTTATGAATATGGCATGCATTGTTTTTGGTATTGTGGATCGAACAATGACCTAAGTGTTAAATAAATCCACTTTGTTCACCAACGTCTTGTGGTGAGGCAACAATACGGTCCCGCTGCAACAGGCGACGAGCTCGAGGAGACCCTAGCAGGCGGTGCCGATAGTCCTCGCGGCATGGAGACCCTGCCACGTCCACCTCCATCACCATCGCCCTCACGTGGCCGAAGATGGTGGCGTAGATAAGAAGATAACGGGGGCACGGGATCCTCCGGTGAATGGAATCGGTGACGGATTTGGGCAAGACGAGGAGGGTGACCACCGACAACAGATGGAGGTGCTGATCAACATGGGACACACCTCTTATTATTTAGGAACGGAGGGAGTAGATATTATGTATTTATTTTATTTCGTTTAAGCTGCTATCGTCTAAGCATTGCGCGTTGTATATACATCGCCTGATGTCCACCTCACAGAATCCATGCAAAGCCACAATCTGGTCTTTCACGAAATTAAAAGGACCGAAGCTCCTTATTTATAATACTAAATTAATTCTTTGACGCGCAGTGCAAAACAAAGATGTGATCGCCACGAGCAATTAATAAAGAAACCCAGCAAAACAACAATGGAAGATACGGGAGCACATGAAGAGCACATGCACTGGAATCAGATCGCACAACTTAAGGGATGGTGCTAAAATTACGGCTATATACACTAACAGATCTCAAGTTCATGCGCATGCTGGATCCAAGAAAATAGTTGTGTAAATAATTGCAATTAGATGTTTCAACCGAATCGAAAGGGGAAAATTAGGGTTTTACCAGCCGTGTGTGATGTGATCTCCAATGGTTCAGGAAGAAGCTCGGCTTTGGCAGCGCCGCAAAATATAAATCCGAGCAAGAGATCCATTCATCGTAGGTACAAACTCACGTCCCAATCGAGCCACCGCGAACACCGCCTCAGTGCCGCCGCCATCCCATCTTCACCATCCCAGATCGGCAGTTCGGCGTCCTGAAGGGAGGTGGCGGAGGAACCGCGGCTCGCCGCAAGCCTCTTCGGGCTCCATGCCTCCATCGATCCTGTGGTGGGGGCTAAAACCTAAAACGCGGAGTGCATATCTGGCCACGACGGATGGCAGATATGGCTGATCGATCGACGCAACGCAACGGGCCGGATGACGCCGTTTTTTTTGGGGACAGGACTAAGCGTCCCCCGGGGATCTTTCCGATCGATCCCCTAGGTGGAGAGGCCGACATGTGTCCTGTGTACTGGTCAAGGAGGGAGAAAATAGGTCGGGAGGTTCTCGTTCTGGCATATGAAAAAAACCCAGACAAATCCCTCATGGCGCCCCGCGGACCAGACACCTTTCCCCGTCGCCGGAGAACACGCCGTCGCCGGAGAAGACGTCGTCGCTGATGCACACCATCGCCTCCATCGCTCCATCGGCCGTCTCTGGAGAAGGCGCCGTCGTTGGAGTAGACGCCGGTCGGCTGGGCACCTAACAGCCGTCCAGCTCCAGCGAGGGCCGCATCCACGCCGCCGGTAGAATCTGTGCGTGCACCAAGTAGCAAAAAAAAAAGAACATTTGCTACAGCCACCTCCCGAAGAGAAGCTTGCAGCAAGTAGCATCAAAATAAGAAAAGAAAATCCTACAATGCATCTGATGTGAAGAAGATTGCAGCAAGTAGCATTTTTTTTTGCTACAATGCACTTAGAGAAAAAGAAAAAGATTGTAGGAAGGGAAGAAAGAAAATTGCTACAACAATTCAAGAGTATTGCATCCAGAGGAACTTTTGTTACAAACCTTTTCAGAATTTGCACCCACTGAAAATTCCATAAAATCTCGTGTACAAAACATTGCACCATGTGAGAAATCAAATTTGCTACAACGGTTTTGCGGATTTGCATACAAAGAGGAATTGGTTTGCTACAAAATTTGGAAAGTTTGCATCACAATAAAAATGCATCATCCGATGGACAAAATGCTACAATTATTATGTGAATTTGCGTCAAAAGATAAACAAAATTGCTACAAACCTTGCAAAAATTTGCACCACATATAGCAAAAAGAAAGAAGAAAAAAAGCTCTCAGATCTGCACACCCAGCTCAAAAACCGAGCTCGCCGGTGCTTGCCACCGATTCGTGGCCGCCTTGCAGCAACATGGCGTCGTCGGACCTGTGGCTCGGCCGCGAGAGAGCGCACAGCGCGGTGGAGTACCGAGAAAGGCGCCGGCGACGCCGGCCCTGCGGCTCGTGGGAGGAGCGGCTCTGGATTCTAGAATCCGCGCGCCGACGAGGAGGAAGGCCAGGGATGGCGAAAGCCGGCGGAGGAACAGCACGGGAGGGGCGCGCCGGTGGTGGAACAGCACGGTGGTCGGGTGCGGCTGCGCGGCGGAAGCAGCTGGGAAGTTGGCCGGTGGCTCGAGGCGGCGGTGGTAGGGTGAGGCGGCGTGGCAGCAGGGAAGGCCGGTGGCTGGAAGCTGCGGTGGTCGGGTTAGACGGCGTGGGGGCGCGGCGAAATCAGCAGGGAAACAAGCGGCGCTGGGGAAGAATGAGTGGAGGAGAGAGCAACAGGAGAGGATAAGGCAGCCACGACGTGGACGCGTGGCGGTTGGTCGACCCGGGGGATGGACTCGCACGATCCCCCGGAGGATTGGTAGGCTTTTCCTTCTTTTGGGTCGATAGATTGCACCGCAGCCTGGTGTCACCGGGCGTTCGAGCATAACGTGACAATTGCAACGCAGCGGATACGAAAGGCATGCATGTGCGGCAGCGGATCGTGCCGTGCGCGCACCTTTGTGTCGTGTCAAACTGCAATCATGCATCTACAACTTTTTTTATGTATGGACTTGTTTCTAAAACGCTCTACAAACATGGACCCTTACAACGTAAACTCATCCCAATGAATGTAACGTGCGCACACACTACCTCTACTAGCATCTCCGAAAGACGGAGGGGTCGACAAGCCATCATAGGCATCTCGATGTTGATAGAAATATCGTCGCCCTGCTAGCAATCCAACGGTACAACTGATGCGCTACGGTACAACCACCCTACTAGCAATCCAACGGTTACTATTGGTAAATTTAGCGGATGAATCATATTCTTTTGTTTGGAAGTTCGCTACTGCTCGATCCTTTACTATAAAATCTATGTATAAACACATAATGCATTGACACATTAAACATTTTTCACAAGTGTATTTAATTGAAAATTTAAGGCTCGTTCGAAGATTTAGATTTCCATATCGTTCGACACAGAAAAGTCATACTTGCAAAAGATTGCCTCACTAAGCGTAAATGGACTGGTTGCGCTTTTGTGACTCTGAGGTGCCTATCCATCACTGATTTATACATCGTCTCTTAACTCGCCTCATGTGGAGAATTATTCAATTCATATTTGACATTCCTCGTGTAACCAATATCATGATTATGTTCAGGAATTGGCCAAGTTGGATGGAAAAAATGTATCAAATGCATATCAAATATAGAAAAGTATTAACACCTATTCTATCGAAAATGTATCAAATGTATATCAAATATAGAAAAGTATTAACACCTACTCATACTTTTTAGAGTTAATCCAAGTGAGCTTAGTACTGGTTTCTTTCCATGTGTTATGAGGGTCATCCCACCACCCCAACAAGACCAAAACCCTTTCTAGATGTGACATTTTGTGGTTTTGTACTCACCAACCGCCTATGTGCAATAGTACATTAGTGCGCGAACTAACCTGCGCAAAAGTTGTTAATGCCACTCACCAGACTGGTGGCTGGTCCACTACACTCTTGCTCGCAAGTGCAATGTCCAGCTCCTGATCATCATCCATCAGAACCATCACCACCAGAGAAGAGGATATGAGAGACCAACACGGCCACCTACGAGCTACTCCTAGTCCTACCTCAAAACACTTGAGAAGACACAAGATTAAAAGAAGACTTGAGATTAAAAGAATCACAAGAGACCCTGTAACAATTTTGTGTACAATATGTACCTAAGATATGAAATTGTCAGGCTCATGCTACCACTAACTAACAAAAGAAAAGATGCCAAAAAAGAAAAACAAATGGAGCACATTTACAGAAAGGTTGGAAAAAAACTGAATTTCTCATAGTAGAAACAAGAATGAGAAAACGTCAAATCGTGCGCCTGAGTGGCCGAGCTGATAAGCCTCCAGATGATCTCGTGCTTCGATAGTACTCCACGCCGCATGGGTCATGAGATCCCTTGTTCGATTGCCCATCTCCAGCTGCCTCCCGTTCACGCGACGTTGCCGCAGAAGTCTCGATCGTCTGCCAGATCACCGGGTCAACCGAGCTCCGCCGGCACCAGCAGCCTGATCGCACGATCAGGCTCGGTGCAGCAGAAGCCAATCCACCAGGATGTTTTTGCTTGGGGAACTTTTTCTGGTAGCTAGGACAACCAATATATGACGAGGACGGCGGCGGCCGGGGTCAGACGGCGCCGCCGACGTGCTGGTGCGGGAACCTCGGCGTGGGGGCGAGCGTGTCCTGCCCCTCCTGCATCTTGCTCAACCGGTTCCTTATGGTGTCGTCGAAGAGCCTCGACGTCGGGTTCTCGGCGTAGCACACGTAGTAGCACCCCACGCAGGCCTGCGGCAGCGCCATGCCGATCCAGGTCATCAGGTACCCCACGTAGAATGCCATGAGCGACACGGTGGCCGTGTAGTGCCTGTGCGTGGCGAAGGTCCAGGACCCCGCCAGCGCCACGCAGAGCGCGCCGCTGGTCACCCCGGTGACGAAGCACACGGAGCTGGTGATGTCGGCGTCCGCCAGCGCCGGCATCCCCGGCTGGCCCTCGAACTGCAACCACGTGCTCCGCGACGCCTGCACGAATCCCCTCCCGTACGCCGCGATGTGGACGAACGCCCAGGAGTTGCCGTACTCGAAGACGGCGTTCATGACGTTGAGGCAGCAGTGCGCGGAGGAGAACATGAACTCGTCCTCGCCCTCCAGGAGGTTCAGGCCCCGGGCCAGGATGCGGAGCGCCTCGATGGTGGGCACGAAGAGCGACCCCTGGCACGCGCTGCCCAGGTTGTACGACAGCGCGCGCTGGAAGCTGAACTGCACGCTTGACTGCATGCCCCGGAGGTAGTAGAGTGCGATCACCCGGCTGGCCGTCAGGTTCGCCACGTTGCGCATCACCTCTGCCGTCCACGCCAGGCTCACCACCAGCGCCAGGATCGTCAGTCCTGGAAACCGGAAGTTGATCGCGCCGATCACCGCCACGCACCACACTGAGATCCACACGAACCCGGTGGCGACCATCAGGTACGCCGGACCGTTGAGCCCACGGAACTTGTCCACGGGCTGCACCGCCTTCTCGAACACCCGTGCCGTGAACCCGACGCGCCGGGTCACCCAGCACGCGTACAGCCCAGTGCCGATGGAGAACACCACCATGGCCACGCCGAGCCCCACGGTGGCCGGCATGGAGAATACCATGAGCAGGGAGCCCACGGCGAGCGTCACGCCGAACGCGGACCAGAGGATGATGCGCACCATGGCGCGCGGCCACGCACGCACCGCCTTCTGCCACGCGAACGCCAGCACGATGCTGAGCGCCACCGCGCCCTCCACGGGGGGCAGCCACTGCCGGAGCAGGCTCTGCTCGCGCTGCGCATTGCGGGACCGTGGGTGCTGCACGATGTCCTTGACGGCCCTGTACACGAAGAACCCCACGGCGAGCAACACCGCCACCAGGTGGATGAGGAAGAGGCACAGCGAGATGTGGTTGGTGTACACGCGCGAGTTCAGCGACGCCAGCGGCTGCAACACAGACAACACGAAATTATTAAACAACAAAATTAGTAGGAACTCGAGACCACTTGGACTAGTAGGTCGTTACCTAGCTACCACTGTGAGCTTAGCTTAGTTTAGTCTACTTAGCTAACGGGTAATAATAGGTTAGGCGCCTATGGAATATTCGATATGTTTAATCAAGTCACCCCAAGATTCGATTCGATTCGATTCGATTTGTGGTACATTCTACTACTACGAGGGTTATTTTAAGAGGATTTGGCTCATAAGTTACCCGTGAGTAGCAGATTAGCTAAAGTGATACGTTAGGCTGCACTTATTTGATTAGCATATCGTCTCAAACACTACAACCTCCCCCATTATTCATGCTGTTCTACTCCCTGTAGGAGGAGGACAGGAGGATGAGCATTTGATGAGAGTTCCTAGAGAACTGCTCCAATCGATGATGCATTATTTGGTTGTTGCTACAGTAGTGCTGTAATCTAAATGCCTCAACTGACGCATATCACCAATGCTTTCTCAAATAAAATAGTGTTCTGCTTGTTTTTATAGAGATCAAGTGCAACTGTCCATATCAAACTACTATTATACAATCACCACTAAGACTTGTTTATAAGAGCATGAGGTCAATGTT
Source organism: Poa pratensis (assembly GCA_947311845.1). NCBI lineage: Eukaryota > Viridiplantae > Streptophyta > Magnoliopsida > Poales > Poaceae > Poa > Poa pratensis. Next base: position 47,125,645 of record CAMZMU010000052.1, read on the forward strand.
ACAATGTACTCCGTAGCTCTTCCCAACATGGTTCATCTCCACATGCATAACTTGTCATGTGAAAACGTCAAGCAGGTAATAAGTATGAGACTGTTGGGAAGCAGTACAGTACTCCAATGGAGGAGTGCAATGCTTACCCAAACCCAATAGTAGCAAGCGAAATTATTGTGGGAGTACTTGCCTACCAACCAGTCTGCTGGGGCTGCTGGGAGGGACGACAGACAGTGGATCGCACTCCACACAAGCACACATGTCCTAAAAAGACCCGAGTCTATCTAACCATACTGAAGCCAAGATAATCTAACAACAAAATCGATTTTAAAATTCGGATGAACACAGAACGAGCGGCCAAATTGGGGGCATTTTCTTAATCGGGAGCAAGTCGTACCGGTGGTGGGGTCCGCATGACGGGCTGGTAATTCGCCCCGGGCGGCGTCTGGTCCGTGCCGCCGGAGGCCACCGTCATGGGCGGCGGCGGCGCCTGCGTGGTGACCTGGAGCGGTGCCAGCGGACGCTGCGCCTGCAGCCTCGCCACCGCCGGCGGCGGCTCGTCCACCACCACCGCCTCCCCCTGCCACTGCGCCTGCACATATCACGCGAATACAGCAACGGATTCAGAACCACTCCCAAGAAACAACCGGCGGTTTACTCCAAATTGAACAAGAAACGAACTTTCTGGAGAAGGGGGCAAGAAATGTACGGCGTTATCAGCGGCGGCGCCCATGTCGCGCGCTCGGCGGCGGCGGCGTCCTACCAGCGGAGCTCAAACCCGGGTCGCGGCGTCGCTTCTGGTGGCGTAAGCGTGGTGGCAAAGCGGTCAGTGGTATGGAGGGGCAAGCTTTGGGAATGGAAGATTTGTTTGGAGTTGGGGACTGACGAGAGACGACGAGCGAGAGGAGGCTAATTTTTTTTTAATAATACATTTTTTTTAATCAAATTCGAAAAATATTACGAAAACCACGAAATTCCAAAAATAATACACCTTCGGCCAGGACTGGGCCGATAAGGGCCTGTCGGCCTGGGCTGGGCCGATTAGGTAGTCGGCCGACGCTGCGCGTGTCAGAAGACCTAATCGGCCAGGGCTAAGCCGATTAGCCCCTGTCGGCCATGGCTGGGCCGACTAGGTCCGGTCGGCTCTGGCCCAGCCGACCAGTGCATGTTAGTTTGCATTTTTCGCACCAGCCCTTCCCGGCGACGCCCGTTCCCGCCTTATTTTTCCCGCCTTCTTCTCTCCCTCCCGTTTGTCGCTCCCGGTATTTTTTTTCCGCCCTTCTTCTCCCGCCATATTCCTCCCGCCCTAATTCTCCCGCCATAGTTCTCGCGCCATTTTTTCCCGCCATTTACCTCCCGCCTTTTTTCTCCCGCCTTTTTTCTCCCGCTCTTCTTCTCCTGGGTTATCGTTGATTCGAATTAGTTATCGTTGAGTTGCATGTAATATTTATACCAGTAGTTGTTCTATGCAGTGTTTAGAACTAGTGAAGTTGTAACGTGGACGTGTAATGCTGTATGTTAAATTAATTTATGCAATGTGGAATGTTTCGAACATAGATAATAATATGTCTCATACATAGAAAATAATATGTGTCGTACATACGAACATAAATATGTCTCATACATAGATAATAATAATATGTCTCGTGCGTAGATAATAATATGTCTCATACATAGAAATACGGATATGTCTCATACACCTAATATCAATGCGAAATAAGTCTAGTACATAGATAGTTAGACAAGTCCCAACATAGATATAAATAAGTCTGGTAGATAGATAGATAGATATATAGACAAGTCTCAACGAATAGAGTGAAGTGTCAGCCACGACGTCTGCCACGACGCGGAGGTGGTGCGTTAGGCGGCGGCGTCCATCCATACCTGTTCGGTGGCCGAACGTCACGTCCAGGAACCAGGGACTCGTCGTGATCCTGTTGTGTCTCCTGTGTGGGCTGTGGTGGCGGAGTGTTGTACATACCCATCCAATGGTCCAGCTGTGCGTGAGTTTGAGGGATGCTCCCACTTTCCTGCTCACTCTCCCATGCGGATCCAGACGACTGTTGAGCGGACATAGACGTACGATATGCGTAGGCTCCTGGATGCAATAAAACTGTAAGAAACAAGTACGTAGCATTAAGCGTGGAGAATAAAAATTTACAAGGTACTTACCCTCTGGCTGGGGAGGTGGTCGAAGCTGGTAGCCCGTCGTGGGACTGAACTGCTGATGCCAAGACGAGCCTCCAGCCTGGTCAGGAGAGGGTGCTCTGGGCGACGGCTGCGACGTCGAGCCTCCAGCCTGGTCAGGAGAGGGTGCTCTGTGCGACGTGCGACGTCATACGAGGTCGTGGTTGATGTCGATCCTGAGGCGTGACCTGCTCTTGCGCTGTGGCTGCTGCCGTTGCGGGGGATGACGTGGTGGGCGTTGCGCTGCTTGGCGGTGATCGACGTCAGACGCACGTGTGCACGTGATAGCCTGGTAGATACCTCGCAGCCTCTGCTCGAAGCGCTGCACCCAGGACTGATGGTGCGGCGGTCCAATAGAGGGCCAGACGATAGGGAACGTCTGTAATCGGACACCTCCGTCTGTAGCTGGTAAGTCAATTCAGCCTGTAATTTGCATCGTTATCAGTAAGTTGTACATAATTTTGCAAAATTTGTAAGAATTAACTAATCTCTTACCGCGTACTGTCTGGAGCCTGCAGTAGACTGGTCGGATACATATCCCACGTAGTAGGAGCCGGTGTAAGCTCAGGATGCTCGACATACGTAATGCGTACCGGGTTGAGGTCATGTAAATTTGCAGGTACGAATTGAATAGGTCAGGATCAAACACGAGGTCCTCCTGCCAGACTCGTGTCGTCGCAGTTTCCCACTCTGCAACGTAGCTGCCAACCCTCCGCATCCACGATAGTGCGTCCTATTAGTTCCCTTTCTTGTGAGCCTACAGTAGTAGTAAGTGTTAGACAATTCCTCTGTGGATGCGTAATTGAATAATGCGTAAATAAACAATGCGTAATTAAACACACCCGTGGATGATAGGTGGGACATGTTCCTCTGTCGACAGAGGAAGTGCCTGTTGTCGTAGACCAAATTGCCTCATAACCCGCTGCTGGGCCATCTCCTCCACGCAGATATCAAAGACAATTTTGATTTTGTCATCCAGTACGCGCGATCTCTCGTGCACAGGTCAGAGATACCACCCGGGTATATAGCCTCCTTTTTTGCTCGTGTACGGTCGCCAGATTACCGCTCCCGAGCTCAGAATGTCGAACTGCTCGTTGAATGGCTGGTAGCAGTTCCTCATCTGTGAATGAGCAAAGCGTCTCTGCACGACACAAAAGTTAGTGCAAGTCGGCAAAAATGTAACAATTGTGATAAATACGTAGATTAGACATACCTGACGACGTGTCCAGATAAAACCAAAAGTAGGCATGTCTATGTGATCAGCATCAAAAAACGCATCCACTGGGAAAGCCTCGTGTGCACGCACGTCTGGTCGTCCAATTGGGAACCTCTCCCATGACCAAAGCTGCAACAACAAGGGACATCCAAGTATGGATGCTGTATCCGACAGTAGATGGCACCCGTTGCACATAGCTCGGTAAGTAGCCGCTAATACAGCTGATCCCCAACTCCTCTGTGTAATGTGTTCTGGCGCAGTAGCACTCGCGATCTCGAAAGCAATAGGGATGTACCTCTTGCTAATAGTGGTGACATGGTTCTCCGTGAACATCACCTTCCCCATAAGCCACAAGATATATGCTTCAAGGCTCCTAGTGATTTGTGTAGCATTCAGCGGAATGTCAGCAGGAAACCTCTGTATCTGTACATTTCAAAATAAATTATGTCAGTGAAATGAAACGATGCATGCGAAACATTGCATTCTGTATATAAATTGATGCATGTAAATAAAACAGTGCGTACCTGAAAATCCAGTAACCATCCAAGCTTAGGTCCGTGATTCTCTGACATAAACACTCCAGCATTAGGGTTTATACCCTGAAAGCGAAGTGACATCTCGTGCTCCCAATTTTCTGGGGCCTGCAACGGCCCTATGGGCTGACCCGCCAACGGCAGCCCAAGCAAGAAAGATACATCCTCGAGAGTAGGAGCCATCTCACCCCATCGAAAGTGAAACGTGTGGGTCTCGGGCCTCCATCTGTCCACTAAGCATGTGAGAAGACAGTTGTCTATCACCATGCATGAAGAGTCCGCAGTGGCCTCTACTAGACGCGCGAAAGGTAAAAGCCCAGCCCACTTCAACCTGCAAACAAATATAAATTCGTAATCATATATATGTAGCGAACAAGAAAATTAATGCAGATAATATATGACACGTAAAAATCAATTAGGCATGTACCTCTCCTCCCAAGCAGGGTGTATCTGCCAATATTCCCTCGGTCCTCGAGTTATTAGAGGCTCGAGGCTACGCTCCTGTAATATCTTTGCGCGATGGTTCTCATCCACATCCGGACTGATCAAATATACTTGTTCCATATCTTCGCGCAGCTAAATTAAAAGTCTAAATTACAGACTACTTACAGATGAAATCAAACTCTAAATTTAAAACACTGATCCACACTTATGACAGATAAAAACATACTCTAATTTAAAAACATTGATCCACACTAATTGAAGGATGCGCACTAATGTGACACCAATTTACTGTTATAACCGGCAACATCTATGTACTTAATATTAGTAGCGCAATAAATACCTAGCAATATCAATATCACACTACCACCTTAACACTAATGCGTACATAATTAACAGTAAATCCTAATTAGTCAAAAAAATGCATACCCTTGAAGCGTGCCGATTCAATGGACAACCACCGTCACCACCGCCGCTGCACCACCACCACCACCTCCACCACCACGCTGCACCACCACCACCACCCTCCACCACCTCCACCTAAACTACACCATTGCTCTAACCAAACAACACGAAATTGCACAAAACCTAACCCATATGTATATCTGAGCTGCCTAAACTCTCTAACACTACATGCAGGAAGAATTGTTGGCTGGATGGACAGATCGGCGCGCAGGGAGCTGCTGGAAAAGAAATGAAGAAGAGAGGAAGAAGAAAACGCGAGAAGAAGAAGGCTCGGCCGAGCCTTATGCTGCACCTGTCGGCCAGGCTTGGGCCGATTAGTGGCCGGTCGGCTAGGATCTGGCCGACGAGTGTCCACGTGCCGCAGAAAGGCCTGTCGGCCGCAGGCCTGGCCCGCCATGTAAAGCAATCGGCTAAGATTGAGCCGACGGGCCTTTTCGGCCCAGCCCTGGCCGACGGGCCCTTATCGGCCCAGTCCTGGCCGAAGGTGTATTATTTTTGAAATTTCATGATTTTCCGTAATATTTTTCAAATTTAATTAAAAAATGTATTATTAAAAAAAAATTAGCCGAGAGGAGAGGGATGCCCAATCTGTGACCGTTGCCGTGGCCTTTTCGCTCGTGCGGCAGCCAGCCTACGTACAGTAGTTCGCAACTGCGTGGAAGGCCGTGGGTGGGGCCCGCGTGGCAGTGGGCGCGTGCACGCGTGGGCTATTTGAGTTCCCGTACGTTTATTGCGGTTTTTTAATTCCACGATTTTGTTTTGTTTTGGTTGGTGGGCAGTTTTGTGCTAATTTTTTTAAAATAATACACGAAAATTATTTAATTCTGGAAATAATACGCAATTTTTTTTTTTACAAAAATATTATCCAGTTGGTCTTGGCGAAGGCGACAGGTGCCTGTCGTCCTTGGCGAAACCGACAGGTGCCTTGTCGTCCTTGGCGAAGCCGACTAGTGTCTTGTCGTCTTTGGGGAAGACGACTAGTGGCGTGCAGTGACAACAACACGCCACTGGTAATATTTACTAGTGGCGTGCACTAACATATAAACGCCACTGATAAGACATACACGCCACTGGTACGCCACCAAGGACTACAGGCACCTACTCGTCTTTGCCAACAACGACAGGCACCTGTCGGCTTCAGCAAAACCGATTGGAGAATATTTTTGAAAAAAATAAATTTTGCGTAATATTTCCAGAATTAAATAATTTTCGTGTATTATTTAAAAAAATTTAGCCAGTTTTGTGTTCTTGTGTTTGGAGAAAAATCTTGATGTGACAATGGAATCTAGTGCTTCTTTGAACTACCGTCGATTTTTTTCCTTGTGCATAATATATGACTGCAAAAATTTACCATCTTTGTTGGTTGACCATGTGGTTCACGAGTAAGTGGTTTGCCATTTTTTGTCCAAAAGAAGAAAATGCCTTTGGAGGCCGTCGACAAGCAAAAACAGCTGCTCTGTGCCATTTTTTGGGAAGACATTATACTTTTGAGTTTTGACAAGTCAATCACTTGGGGCAAAATGGTTTATACACTAGTTCCTTCACTATCAAACAGACGGACAATTCATGGAAAATGAAAAGATAGCAAGAATAAGAAAATACGAGATATAGAGTTGAGTTTAATTTGAACAAGAACTTTTCATCACGGTACGGATAAGGACATAGTTATGGCAAATTAGATTTTTTTTACGTGTTGTCCTTTATAACAGTGATATCAGGTTATCTAGAGCCATATCATCAAGAGCTAGGATGGTTGTTGTGGTTTACCGACAATTTAGGTTCGAGTAATTCGAGTTTTTAAATCCGATAATATAAAATAACACCCGAGACTCAGCCGTTTTAATATAGTCCTACAATTCAGGTGGCTTGAATTTCAGCGATTTGAGATTTGAGTTTTCCTAGTTTTGTTGAATCAATACAACTCAACTAAAATTACCTGGTTGAAAAAGGTGAAAGGGAGCAGCGGCACTAAAAATCGCTAATGTTGAAGCAAATCTATAGGAGGATGACAGCGGGAGGTCGACACGAGAGCCAACGGCCACCGGCGGGATATGAGGGAACGGGGGTGAACCTTGGGTAGATATGGTTGAATACTACTCGAACAATATCCTATATCATCTTCTCTTTCGAAATATGAAGCGGATTATATCGGATTCAGACATGGTACATCAACGGATCAGACTCGTATGAAAACAGGCAAATACCACATGCATATTGGAGAAATATATTATCAACAAATACATGATTTAAAGGAAGGAATGTTATCTGACAGTAAAACCTCTCTGATATGCTAACACTTGTTGACAATCTTGGTGGATGGCCTTCTTTCATGTTTGCATTGTAATTTTATTTTAGCTCGATTGTTATATAATTAACTAAAAACTCTCTTTTACGTGATTAACACATTGATACTATTTGCATGTTGTTGACATATGAATGAAGACGAGATGAGATATGCCGAAGAAATCCAATGTTGAGATCTCTTGATGTTCAACGGTGTCATGACTATTTGCATGCGATAAGCTCTATTTAATATATTTTTTGGATTTGGAGGCGGAGCGGATCGTGGACGGATACAGATTCAAATACATGATTATGCATTTTAAAGTCAAATTCATAAATGGTATGGAAACATACCGGACTCGTTTGAAAACGGGCATGTACCACGTGCATATACAAGAAATATATCATCAAAAAAATACGTGATTTGAAGGCATGAGTGTTATACAACAGTAGACCTTAGTGTTCGTTATTCGGAGCTTAAGCGGGAACACACACTTATCCGATGAAGAAAAATGTGGATTTTGTGTGAGAAGTGTTTCTTTGGAGTTGAGTCTATTATTTCCGTTTAAGCTCTGAAATGAAACGCTCTCTTCTGTGTTAGGCACACACTGTGCATGCATGTAGAAAAATCCAAAAGTTTTATTCGTCTTTCAGTTATTTCACAAAGAATTTGCCTGCGTGTATGGTCCATGTGTACTTTTGAAGACCACGTTTCATGTGATGGTCCTCCCACGTTGTCATCAATTTAGCTTTGAAAACACTTTTGTATTTACCATGGATGTCTTGGCTTTATTTTTCCTGCGAGGACACCAAAGACGATTTCATGATTGTAGTCTCCATAACTTGGGATGTCCTCTTGAAAAGAAACTATGAGGTGAGTATGTGACTACACAAGATTCACCAGAAAGACGAGACAACCACGACCATATAATCTGGGTTAGTGAAGGAGTGTTGCACACAGCTGCATCGCGATCATCGATCAACCATGTTGTCTTCTATCCCACTTTGTTTTTCTGATAGCAAAAAAGTAGAAGGACCAGAAGCCTTGGATTTACGTAACAGCATCTTTTGCCTGCTCCACATATCACCTCGATGTACATGGATCGAAAAGTTTACTATGTACAATGAACACTCCAAGATACTCCCTCCGTTTCAATTTAATTGACTTGCTATTCATCACATGTGGATGTATCTATACATGTAATATGTCTGTCTAGATATATCCACATGTGGTAGATAGCAAGTCAATTAAATTCGAACGGAGAGAGTAGTACGTAGCTCCCAAGGTCCAGTGATCCCACTTATTTATATTTAAAAAATTGAAAAGCAGACTCTTAGGTCTCCAGAAAATCTGAAAAAAAGATAGACAATTATATATACATGTCTAGTGTGTACAACCAAATCTGCATCGTAATGTTTAAAAATATGTGGCATGAACAAAAAAGACAAATCTTGGAAGGAAAAACAATTGTTTTGCCTTTTGGAGCCACGAAATTTGTGATTTTTGTTTAGCCTACAATACACGTGATTTTTCTTTAGATTTTTTTGAAACTTTAAAATAGTATTTTCAATTTTTAAAATACTGAGAGCACTGGATCTTTGGAGTCAAAACACCTCACTCAAGATAGTAATAGTAATGGGTGCGAAAAATCATGTTGGCTCCCAAGGTCCTGCAATCACTTTATTTAAAAATAAAAAATCGTATTAGAAGTTGTAAAAGTTTGAAAAACAAAATCTGGATGTAGTCAATAATATACCATACAATCATCAATATTGCAACGTTTAATTTTTTAAATTCTGGTCAGCACAAAATGGTAAAATCTTATAATTTTTGGTTAAAAATGCTCTCTTCACTATACTCAACACATACTTTTTTATATTTTGCATAGTTCGGAATGTAAACTATTTCAAATTGGCATTTTGTAGGATTGTACTATACATCATTGTGTACATCTAGATTTTTTTTTCATAATATTTTTTAAAAACTTGTAAACTTGGTTTTAAACTTTTTAAAAGTAAAGGACCGCTGGATCTTGGGTGTCAGAAATCCCCTACTCTAGTGTGTAGTGTATGTATAGTTTGTTGATACATACTTTATTTTAATTTTTGTTTGCAAATATGCTCTCTTCCCTATATTCAAATACATACTTTATTTATTTTGTGTAGCCCGGAATATAAACTATTTTAAACTGACATTTTTGCTAGTCTGTAGTGTACATCATTGTGTACATCTTGAAATTTTCGTAATAATTTTTAACATTTTATATTCATGGTTTTGAACCTTTTAAAAATAAAGGATCCCTGGATAGTGGCAGCCAAAAATACCCTACTCTAACGTGTGTAGCCCACTCTAGTGTGTGTAGCGTATATACAGTGGATAGTTCGTTGATACTCCATGTAACACTATTCTCGATAGGAGATTTAGTGCTCCAGTGATCCGCTCCTTAAATAGAAAATTCAAAATACTATTTTTAAGTTTCACAAAAATAAAAATAAATTCCGGATGTCGCCAATGATGTATTACACAAACGTGCAAAATTGCAACTTTAAATACTTTATATTATGGGCTACATAAAAATGAAAAAAATGTGGATCTGAATATGCATATTTTCAAATATCTTTTTTTTTTAAATGGAGGCATCGCCCCAGCCTCTGCATCAAAATGATGCATACGGCTTATTTTCATTAATAAATTCTGGAATCCAGATCCAACCGTACCAAAGTATCGAATTATTACAAATCACTGATCGTAAAGTGTTGAAATGAAAATGAGCCAGAAGAATAAATTAAGCCTAGCCATCTATTTTTCTAGAATGACGCCACCCATTGTGGGAGAAGATAGACCGAACGACCGCCATCATTCGAGTACATCCGGAATCCGGCTTCCGGGAGTAGGAGAGACCACTGTTGAATCCAGTGAGTAGCCCTGAGCACAACCTGCAAAAAATGAGGAGTTTGTATCTTATTAAAGACGATATCATTCCTGCAATTCCAAATTGCCCATAGGAAGGCTTAAACACCATTTAACCATGTTCCAAACAGATTAGACACACTGGTTGGAGGTGTAATGTTAAAAGTAAAATGAAGTAGTCTCCAAATATTCTTAACAAAATTACAAGATATAAATAAATGTTCTACAGACTCATCTGTATCGCAAAACACACATTTTTTACATCCTGCCCATCGTCTTTTAATAAGGTTATCTTTGGTTAACAAAACACGTCTGTTTAGGAACCACAAGAAAAAAATTATCTTTTCAAATATCTAAATTTATCATATTACCTTCGGATTATTTTCACATTATTTTGAAAGTTGTAATATTTTTAATTAGGTTCACTAATGCTCGGGAGCATAATACACTTTGCGACTGTTCTTGTTCTTTCTACTAGGAGATAGCGTCATGTAATTGTTGCTATGTTCAAAGGTCAAAACACGTGCAACCGCATAAAAAATAAATCAGGGCACGTTCGGAGTTGGTGTGAGACATTGCCGCAGAGCTCCAGTCCCCAGAGGATCCTGCCCTAGTAATTATTCGAGACCACGATCAAGCATGTCAAGATTTGCTTTGACCCTGATTTGCCGAACAGATAATGTCGATCTGATGGGATTAATTAAGACGGCCATCTTCAGTTCTTCACTAGAATGTGGCGCGATCGAGCTGGCCGTCTCACCACCGTCGGACACACACGTGAAACGGCCGGTGAGCTCCGCGACGGCGACTCGTGGTGGCGATGGTTTCGTCTGCGTCCGCCGTCCGAACTGAGTTGTGACGCACGCAAGGAGAGCTAGCTAAAAGAAAGAAGACTTGATCGATGATAGGGTCCTGCTCTGCTCTGCGTCTGATGGCGACGGCGGCGACGACGATATCCCAAAAGAGGCGACGGCGACGGCTTGCGCTGCTGTCCTGCTTGCCGTGCTCTCCTGTATACGTCGTTTTCTCGGGGGACCGAATCGAGGCCGTACGTGCACGAGATGCTCCGCGATCCGTGTTTCTTTCTTATCTGTGATATGCTTTGTAAGAGGTTTCCCTCATCACTTGTATCTGTTCGGTCGTTGGGCTTTATTTATAAAGCGGGGCGAAAGCCTGTTTCGAGATTTCTCCGCGATTCGGTCACAGGTTTGTGTAATTCGCTTTGTCTTGAAGCAAACCGTGGTTAGCGGTTACGTTACATGTAATTCGAGTTTTTTTTACTGTGAAAAGCAACCTTTATTACTCAACAATGGTTAAGTATGATACAGGCTTTTCCAGTAGGAAAGGCGGAGGATCATCTACCCATCTATTACGTACAAGAATTGATTGCTTTCTTTGCTAGTTCATCCGCCACTCCATTCAAATCTCTAGTACAGTAAACGAAGGTTGCTTTCACGAATTCTGCTGCTAGTTGCGCACAATAGTTTAAAACCGCCGCTGCTGGACTCATGGAGAAACCTCCCTGGTACATTGCTTCGATCACTGCTTGATTGTCAGAGTCGATAATTAGCCGATTGCAGCCCATATTCTGCGCAAATAATAGACCATTTTGGAGAGCCAACGCCTCCGCCCTCTCGACGTCAGATACCTGCAACAGCATCTGACAAAGTCTTCCATTGATTCTGAGACTGGTATTTGCATAATCCGATCAACATCGATCCTCCGGAAATTCTCACGAACCAACTCCTAATCCCACTGTCCCGTGGTCGGGTCTATCATGAGTAAATAATAATTGACCACGAACTGTTGCAACTCCTCTCGAATTACTGGTTGGTATCCAGGGATCATCCCAGATTTTACCTGAGTGCCATCTCATATTCGCTAAATACATCCTTTACGTAGGCATTGGAGTTTAGTGCATGCATGAGACGTGGAGTGACTGACTCGTCGGCATTAATTAAAGCCTGATGGTGCCGTTAATTAGTTGCTTCGTGTACGAAAAGTTCGCTTCAGTCGTGCACGGTTTAGCAATTATCAGCAAGGATCAGGATATGCCATGGTCGTTATCTGTAAGGTCAATAAGGATTCCTAGGTTGCAACTCTGCAAGCTGTCCAGGGAAAGCCGAAAGTTTTTTGTTTTGCCTTTTCCTCCCTGGAGGAAGAGCTGAAAAGTTGACAATGTTAGCTTTGTTTCAGACAAAAAAAGCTGACAAGTAATCCAGTATAAAAGCCCATGCAAGAGGAGCCCACTGTTGTTGGAAGATTGGGCCCAAATGTTATAGGCTGTTTCCTCACACAAGGTATTAGATGGGCCATGCGCTCTAAGCGGCTATGCAAAATTCCATCATGCATACGTTTCGTCTTCTACAGCTTTTCCATGTTTTTTTTTGCGAATGCTACGGCTATTCCATTTGAAATGTGGAGGAACAATAAGATGTGAAACATGAAGTGATAGGCACCGATTTTAGGAGTCTTCGACACAACTTTTTGTTTCATCTAGGATCTTTGTCGTATCCACGTGAACTTATTCTCTTTCCAATTGTTCATAAGAATACTTGTATTTCAAATGTTCTAATGCTATCATAGTCATTGTGGTTCTATTTTTTCATTCATCCGTGTCTTTGTGAAATGTGATAATTTACATTCTTTTTATGCTTTACTTTCATTAATGAATTTCTTCGGAGAACAAAAAAATCACACAGTCGTTCGTCAAAAGAGTGCAGAAAAATGTTTTTGGGCTATAGGTAGTTTTAAAAAAAAACATAGTTACAGCCTATAATAGAAAGTATTCCGCATTGGTGATTTTGCACGCTTTAGTATACACCATTGACTATATCCACCTGAATTTTTTGAAACTTTGAAATTGTAATAAAAAATTGATCAAATTGCTCCTATGAGTTCGTCCTCCATTTGGAGTTTCTGCATTTCACTCACATTTTCAATTCTCGTGTTACATTCGACAGCGCTACCGTAAATTTGTAACGAAGATATAGAATTACAAATATTGTTCCAAGAAACAATATAGAATTGCAAATGGTCGGTGGATGGATGTGGGCCCTGTGCATTATTCTCGTGTTCCAGAAACGTCCATTAATTCGTTCTCGTTATGTACATGACGAGATTGGCATTCAGGCCTCCAGCCTGAATTCTTTTGCATGCACCGGTTTGGGTTCCATGACGTCGACGGTCAAATTAACTTTAACTACGGCTCACCAAACCCTGGCAGCTCGGATCACCCGGATTGCGTTTCGCAGCCAAAACCTAGCGTAGAGGCAAACAGCCAATTTGGATCGCTCCAGAATTTGCCTTGGCGTTTGCGCATTTTTGCTTCCTGAAAGAGCTCTTGCGTACTGAATTTGTAAATCAGGGCACCAAACAAAACCAAACATGATCCTGTACTCCTGTCCCGTGGCACATGCGGCTGTCCAATGAGCAGCGGATGAAACGAAGAAAACTTTTCCACAAGGATCCCGGCAGTCAGGCAGAGAGATAGACTTGTCCACGAGCGTCGGTGCTCTGGCTGCCTGGCATGGCCGCGAAACCAGACAAAAATCGACAACAGAAAGACCGGCCGATGGCGCGCGTCGCGGTCGGCGGAACGGACGAGCACGTCAGAAGCAACCGTGCCCGAGCTCACCGTCCGTTCGGCGACCTCACCACGTACTCCGGCGGTTGCACGGCGACCCGGGGCGGCGCCGAGGTCGAAAGGGGAAAAGGAGGCTACCAGCACGCCGGAGACGGACCGCACGTCATCGTCTGTCGTGCGCGCCCATGCTGCTGCCCCGACCTTGGCATGGCACGCGCGCTAGTCCTATCTTTATCACCGCAAACAAAATGGTTGGCTAGTGTGGTTTATGCCTAATGAGTCACACATGTGGCCATCTGGGTGTACTGATGCAGTAGCTATCACTCAAGCAAGCACATTACGCGTGTGCCGAGTGAGTGTGGTCCGTGCTCTATACTCTTGCTATCACTGGAGCAAGCAAGCACACTAGCTGCCGCACCCGAGTGAGTGTTTGGATCGTGACAACCTTGTTTGAAACTCAAGTACTGAATCGAACGACAGGCCAACGGCAGTGAAGACTGAAGAGCAAGACGACCACTCAATCAGTAGAGCTCAGCTTGCTGTGTACTCTCCCTTCTCCTTTATAAAGCCCCGCACGCATAGGCGCATAGCGAGCCTTGTGTCTCCGTCCTTCCTTCCTGCTCCCTCCTCTCTGCTCACGCCAGACATGAAGTCCGCGGCGCTGTTGCTCATACTAGCGGTCGCGCTTCATGTGCTGATGCCAACGGCGCAATGCCACCGGCTCCCGAACCCGGAGATCCACGACGCCGGCGGGCTGAGCCGGCAGGGCTTCCCGCCGGGGTTCGTCTTCGGGACCGCCGCGTCCGCGTACCAGGTGGAGGGGATGGCCAAGCAGGGAGGCCGGGGGCCTAGCATCTGGGACGCCTTCATAGCAGTTCCAGGTGAAACCACCTCACCTTCCGCCGGCCGGCTCACATGTCTTCTGGTGGTGAAGTTGTCATGGGGCTTCTGCAAGTTGTAACTGTCTGTTCTTGTTGGGGAACAGGGACGATCGCCGGCAATGGCACCGCCGACGTCACGGTCGACGAGTATCATAGGTACAAGGTGTGTATACTGGAGAAACAATCCTCCTGATTGGTATGTTTTTCTGCTGTTTCTTGGAGTGTCTGGCAGTTGACGGAGGTCTCTTTGGGGTGTTCTAGGAAGATGTGGACATAATGAAGAACATGGGCTTCGACGCGTACCGCTTTTCCATCTCCTGGTCCAGGATTTTCCCAGGTATGTATGTGGCCGCCTGATCCCTCTAGCTGCAGCAGTTTGCTAATTTGCAGATCACAAATTCTCGGATCAGAGGAGTTTCTTATGTAGAGCTGTGTGTGAAATTCCAGATGGGACGGGGAAGGTGAACCAGGAAGGGGTGGATTACTACAACAGGCTCATAAACTACATGCTCCAGCAAGGTAACTGAACTTTCGTTCTACGCCTAGAAGAGAAGCTCGATCTTGGCATCAGGATCCACACTTCCGATATAATGAACCTTCTCATGGTGAACTAGGCATCACTCCGTATGCAAACCTCTACCACTATGACCTCCCGCTGACACTCCACCGGCAGTACCTAGGCTGGCTGAGCCCAAAGATCGTGTAAGCGTTTCCAGACAGTGTAATTTTCTCATTCCAAAGTTGAATGTAAGCCATGTCTCCGATGCTACCTTTTCTTGCGGATCGCCTCTTTGACGAGCGCGCGAGCGCTCGCACGATTCTTTCCTCCGGGCGGGCGTGTCCATTCCCTTTCTTTTCTGTCTTCCTAGCTGTCTGCATGTGACACATGGTCCCGCGTTGCACATGCTGCTCCATTCCCTTTTCCTCGTTTCATGCATGCAGCGTATGGATCTTTTCTTTTTTGTCACGGGCTAATTAATCAACCTGCTGATTAGCACTGCGGCATTGTTGGTACTTTATTTATTTGCACTGCATGAATTGTTTCTCTTCATTTTTCCAATATTTTTTTTGTGTAATGTTAACATGTACAAAATATTATTGAACAATTTTCTTTTAGGCAATCACACAGTATCATCACAGCGGTTATGGTTGGCGAGTCGAAGACGAGCCGCACGTCTCAAGAAAGCAGCAGCTTAGGGTTAGCCGAGTCGGGAGTGGACGTCGGCGCGATTTACCGCGACGACGGACACGGAGACGAGCCGTGAGCGAGTCGTAATTGGACGTCGGCGCGATAGCGACGCGGCCAAGGAGACGAGCCCGTGACGCCAGGTCCCCACATCGGTTATGGTTGGCGAGTCGAAGACGAGCCGCGCGTCTCAAGGAAGCAGCGGCTTAGGGTTAGCCGAGTTGGGAGTGGACGTCGGCACGGTTTACCGCGACGACGGACACGGAGACGAGCCGCGAGCGAGTCGTAATTGGATATCGGAGCGATAGCGACGCGGCCAAGGAGACGAGCCCGTAACGCCAGGTCCCCACATCGGTTATGGTTGGCGAGTCGAAGACGAGCCGCGCGTCTCAAGGAAGCAGCAGCTTAGGGTTAGCCGAGTTGGGAGTGGACGTCGGCGCGGTTTACCGCGACGACGGACACGGAGACGAGCCGTGAGGGAGTCGTAATTGGACGTCGGAGCGATAGCGACGCGGCCAAGGAGACGAGCCCGTGACGCCAGGTCCCCACATCGGTTATGGTTGGCGAGTCGAAGACGAGCCTTGCGTCTCAAGGAAGCAGCGGCTTAGGGTAAGCCGAGTCGGGAGTGGACGTCGGCGCGGATTACCGCGACGACGGACACGGAGACGAGCCGTGGGCGAGTCGTAATTGGATGTCGACGCGATAGCGACGCGGCCAAGGAGACGAGCCCGTGACGCCAGTTCCCCACAGCGGTTATGGTTGGCGAGTCGAAGACGAGCCGTGCGTCTCAAGGAAGCAGCGGCTTAGGGTAAGCCGAGTCGGTAGTGGACGTCGGCGCGGTTTACCGCGACGACGGACACGGAGACGAGCCGTGGGCGAGTCGTAATTGGACGTCGGCGCGATAGCGACGCGGCCAAGGAGACGAGCCCGTGACGCCAGGTCCCCACAGCGGTTATGGTTGGCGAGTCGAAGACGAGCCGCGCGTCTCAAGGAAGCAGCGGCTTAGGGTAAGCCGAGTCGGGAGTGGACGTCGGCGCGGTTTACCGCGACGACGGACACGGAGACGAGCCGTGGGCGAGTCGTAATTGGACGTCGGCGCGATAGCGACGCGGCCAAGGAGACGAGCCCGTGACGCCCGTTCCCCACAGCGGTATTGTTGGCGAGTCGAAGACGAGCCGTGCGTCTCAAGGAAGCAGCGGCTTAGGGTAAGCCGAGTCGGTAGTGGACGTCGGCACTGTTTACCGCGACGACGGACACGGAGACGAGCCGTGGGCGAGTCGTAATTGGACGTCGGCGCGATAGCGACGCGGCCAAGGAGACGAGCCCGTGACGCCATGTCCCTACATCGGTTATGGTTGGCAAGTCGAAGACGAGCCGTGCGTCTCAAGGAAGCAGCGGCTTATGGTAAGCCGAGTCGGGAGTGGACGTCGGTGCGGTTTACCGCGACGACGGACACGGAGACGAGCCGTGGACGAGTCGTAATCGGACATCGGCGCGATAGCGACGCGGCCAAGGAGACGAGCCCGTGACGCCATGTCCCCACAGCGGTTATGGTAGGCGAGTCGAAGACGAGCCGCGCGTCTCAAGGAAGCAGCGGCTTAGGATTAGCCAAGTCGGGAGTGGACATCGGCTCGGTTTACCGCGACGACGGACACGGAGGCGAGCCGTGAGCGAGTCGTAATTGGACGTCGGCGCGATAGCGACGTGGCCAAGGAGACGAGCCCGTGACGCCAGGTCCCCACATCGGTTATGGTTGGCGAGTCGAAGACGAGCCGTGCGTCTCAAGGAAGCAGCGGCTTAGGGTTAGCCGAGTCGGGAGTGGACGTCGGCGCGGTTTACCGCGACGACGGACACGGAGACGAGCCGTGAGGGAGTCGTAATTGGACGTCGGCGCGATAGCGACGCGGCCAAGGAGACGAGCCCGTGACGCCAGGTCCCCACGTCGGTTATGGTTGGCGACTCGAAGACGAGCCGTGCGTCTCAAGGAAGCAGCGCTTAGGGTTAGCCGAGTCGGGAGTGGACGTCGGCGCGGTTTACCGCGACGACGGACACAGAGACGAGTCGTGGGCGAGTCGTAATTGGACATCGGCGCGATAGCGACGCGGCCAAGGAGACGAGCCCGTGACGCCAGGTCCCACAGCGGTTATGGTTGGTGAGTCGAAGACGAGCCGCGCGTCTCAAGGAAGCAGCGGCTTAGAGTTATCCGAGTCGGGAGTGGATGTCGGCGCGGTTTACCGCGACGACGGACACGGAGACGAGCCGTGAGCGAGTCGTAATTGGATGTCGGCGCGATAGCGACGCGGCCAAGGAGACGAGCCCGTGACGACAGGTCCCCACAGGCCAAGATTTTTCATCCTCACAGTCCAAAAAATTTAGCGCCAAAATTAAACACAATTTACACTTGTTGCGTAGTTTTCTAAACATTTCACACTAGTTGGAAGTGGAGTTTTTTTATGCATATTTTTGTCACAAGTTGGAAGTGGAAATTTAATTTCTCCCTCCCTTTTTTATATCCTGAAATATCTCTGCCCAAAAAGGGAATAGAGAAAAAAAATCATCCTAGCAGTTCAAATTTTTGGCGCCAAAATTAAACACAAATGAATAAAGGGAATAGTTTCCCAGATTCTCCCAAATATTGTTGCGAGCGAAACTTGAAACATTCGCGAGATCACAACAAACGTGCCAGCCAGCCTGGCAGAACGCTCGCAGTAAAGGGAATAGGTCGTCGCGCGACGTGCCAGTCTGGCAGCATCCGCGGAAAGGGAATAGCTGGTGGCCCCACAGCAGCAGGCTCACCGATCGCTTTTGGCTTTTACCAAAAAGGGAAAACGTGTATTGGTGCTCCTTACGTATACGGGCAAAACATCTGGTCGGAATATCGCGCGACGGATTTCTTTTGATCGAGCGCGCGTAAACTAGCCATCCCCCTTTTCTTGTGTGTAAAGGGGGGCGTTTGCGGACTATGCCGATTTCTGCTTCAAGGCGTACGGAGACAGGGTGAAGAACTGGTTCACCTTCAACGAGCCGAGGGTCGTCGCTGCTCTTGGGTATGACAATGGCTTCCATGCGCCAGGGAGGTGCACAAAGTGCGCTGCAGGAGGCGACTCCAGGACAGAGCCGTACCTCGTGACACACCATCTACTCCTTTCTCATGCTGCGGCGGTGCAGAGATACCGCCAGAAGTATCAGGTAAATACTGAAGAACTTGCAACAAGTCATTTGTCACTCGGAAGAACCACAAATTCGACGGCGGTGCCCAAGACTGAATGTGAACTGTGTTTATTCTATTTAACAGCATCACCAAAAGGGGAGGATTGGAATTCTTTTGGATTTTGTATGGTATGAACCTCTCAGCAACAGCAATGCGGATCAAGCTGCAGCGGAGAGGGCAAGGGACTTCCACCTTGGATGGTAAAACCCTGAACCCATTTCATCCAGGATCAAATTTTACTACTGAAGTTCAGACTGCAACACAGGGTCTACAAACCAACTGTCAGTGTGTCACTATTTTTGTTTGGAGGGAAGCAAACTGACACTATTAATAACCATACAGGTTCCTTCACCCCATTGTCCATGGTCGCTACCCAGATTCGATGCTCAAGATTGTCGCGCACAGGATGCCAGCCTTCAGCGCCGACGAGTCCAGGATGGTGAAAGGCTCCATTGACTATGTTGGTATCAACCAGTACACTTCTTACTACATGAAGGACCCTGGGGCATGGAACCTGACGCCGGTCAGTTACCAGGATGATTGGCATGTTGGATTTGCCTGTGAGATCTGACTCCTTCACTCCAGATCCTTCTGCTACATACTTCACCTACTCTACTCAGATCCTCATGATGTGTATGTGTCTTTGCAGATGAACGAAATGGTGTGCCTATTGGATCTCGTGTAAGTGCAGTACTTGATCTATACTGTGTAGTGTACTAGTAGTACCTTGTACATGGAGAAATGCAATTTTGCTGAGGAATTTTGTAACCGTAAATTGGTTGAGTTTATGCAGGCAAACTCCGACTGGCTTTACATTGTACCATGGGGAATGAACAAGGCTGTGACCTATGTTAAAGAAAGATACGGAAATCCTACGATGATCCTTTCTGAAAACGGTACTCATGAACTCAAATGATAATTATTAGGCAAACTACAACCTATTGTTCTCACTGACAAGGACACAAATCATCAATGCTATGTTCTGACAGGAATGGACCAGCCCGGCAACATCAGCATCGCTGATGGTGTGCACGACACAGTAAGGATCCGGTACTACAGAGACTACATAACCGAGCTCAAGAAGGCGATAGACAATGGAGCCCGGGTGGTTGGGTACTTTGCCTGGTCTCTGCTCGACAACTTCGAGTGGAGACTCGGCTACACTGCCCGTTTCGGCATCGTCTATGTGGACTTCAAGACTCTGAAGAGGTACCCCAAGGACTCAGCCTACTGGTTCAAGAACATGCTCTCCAAGAAGAAGAGGAGCTAGGGTTGCAAACAAGTTCAAGAGAACCCATTGCTTCAGCGTTCAGAATAAACTATACTGTGGTGTATGTTCCTCAGATTTAGCTTTAAGAAACTGAAAAAATAAGCATCGAGGCAGTAGCTTTTCTAGTTCTTATAATACAATGGGAATGAAGCATGATTGATGCCGTGCAGGAGAGGAGCTAGGACTGCAAACAAGTCAAGTGGATCAATGGTTTCAGCTTTCAGAATAAACCCACTGAAGCTTTTGTACGTCTACTAAGCATGTCAGATTTGCTTCATGAAACTGGAAAGACCCTAGAGTCGAGATAGTAGTGATGGCGGTATTTTACAACAAAATAGAAATAAAGAGATCTTGTCTGGTCCCTCAGAACACCACAAGAAGAGCAGTTTAAGCATACGAGGCACAGAAATAAAGTGAATATTCTAAATACCAAACGACATCAATTCAATTTGACAGCATACACGTTTCACACTCATAGAAAAGAGCATATGAAAAAATCTCTCCAGCCAATGTGGATAAAAACCGAACTCAATATATTTAACTATACCAGTTCTTTCTCTTTAATCTAGCAAGGATTATACCGATTCGACATACATGAATAATGATTACATAACTATAGAACTGCTATCTATATGACTATATTTTATATTTCTATCAAAAAGAGCTTATCACCATTACTTTGCAGGCTACTGCTAATATGAAAACCTCGATTTATATCATATCCTCTTATCTGCATGAAAGCTAGGAAAAACTGGAGCAATTAAACAATAGGTAGTAGAATTTACTAAGCACCCTTCGTAAGTTGACTTGGCCTCTCCCATAGACCAACAGCTCTACATGCGCTTCGCTATAACACAACTAAATTATCTTCACCAGGTCAGTCTGCAACCTGAAATTCATCAAAAATTTACAATTAGAGATGAGACACCTGGGAGTTGGTAACTACAGTATGCATACAACAAAATTAGAAAATCTCAGGATGTCATCAAAATAAGTACTACTTAACAACCTGGGGTACCAAATTGATCCTTACAAAATTTTGGAATGCTCATGATTCAACTAAATAGACATTCTAGAGTTACAGAACTCAAGCTGATCAGTGGAACTAGCATAAAACAAATTTATCGGGTTTAACGATTCCTTTCAAATTCACTACTCTCTGCTGGGTAACTGGAAATCACTACTCCAATAAAGTAAGAACTCACTAACTCTGTCTAAAGTTGCACACTGATACTGAATTATACTGATTCAATTGCAAGTTTTATACAGTCGTGTTGAGAAATCATCATCCAAACACACATAACATATATTGAATTTGACATTCCCATTCCAACGCAAACTGTGTGGCACACATTTCACGTACCATGTACACATACGGGTCAGGACGTCCACCAGTGCCCACACGACGCAAGCTCTTCTGCTTCAGCAGCCTGCAAATTTCCAACAGACAAGCGCACGAAGAAACACAGATGGAGCAATCAGGCAACCATCTCAAAACATCTTCAACCGATAGATGGACTGGAGGTAGTGTGCTGCTCACCAGCGCAGCGCCTTGCTGGTTTTGGGGTTGTCGCCGACGGCGGCGCGGATGGCCGTCTCCGTGGCCGGCACCGCCTTGGGCCGCGAGAGCCACTCCATGATCTTGTCCGCTCGCTCCGTCAGACGCCCGCCAGCAGCACCACCTGCGGAGGCCGGCTGCACCTCCCCGACGTGGCCGTGGACCCGGCGGACGCGGCGCCGGTGACGGCGCTCCCCTCGCTGGCCACCGTGCTGCCCTCGTCCTCGTCGTCGCTGACCTGGATCCACACGCCCTTCCGCTTCTTCGTCGCCTCGCCCTTGAACAGCTTGCTGCTCGCCTTCGCCAGCACCTGCAACAGACGAGCGGAGCCGCGCGCCCTTCAGCACACCACTACGGAGACACGGTGGGGAAGCGGTGATGGAGGATTTGGTCACCTTGGGGTCGATGCGGCGGAGGGAGGCGACGACGGAGAGCACGCGGAGGGGGTCGGCGCGGCGGCCGCGGCGCGCGGAGTCGGAGACGCACGACCGCGCCGAGGTGACCGAGTAGGAGGAGGAGGCCGAGTAGGACGAGACCTCGTCGCTGCAACGCGCGCGGGGCGGCGGGTGAATACGTGGCGCGGAGGTTCGGGTGCGGAATCGAGAGAGGAAGTGGGGATTCGAGGGTACCTGAGGGTGGGGAGAGGCGGCGGCGAGGTCGAGGAGTCGGCGAGGAAGAGCAGCGCGCGGGCGATGGCGACGTCTCCGGAGGTGGGGAAGGCCGCGGCGGCGGAACCCATGTCGCCGGGAAGGGGGCAGGTCGTGGTGGTCGGAGGGAGGCAGTGGCTGCTGCTGTCGCCGGTGTTGGATTTTTGTTGGGGAATTGCGAAAAGTTTGGGATGGTTCCGCGTCGATGTGATCTGTGTCTTTTTTGAATTTTTGAGAGCGACTGGGGGACGTGAGGCGGTGAGGGTGCCGGATCAACTGTTCAATCAGGCTGACATGTGGGGTCCACATGACGTGGCTGTGAGGATTTTGGTCACTGTTGCTTATATGCTTGGTCATTTCTCCCTCCCTTGTGGTTTGAGTACTATGTGCTCCCTCCATTTGGATTTAGAACGACTCACATGTACTTATGTGGATGTGAATGCATCTACTCCACGTTAACGTAACATTATGTAATGTAGAAATCCGGTGATGTAATACAACATTGGTGCACCACGATAGTTAAATGGAATCAGATTAAAGAATTTAAACCTTGATGCTACTCTCTCAAAACCAGGAATAACATGAACACAACGCACACTCACATGTTGACTCCCGATAAATGAACTTAGGGGAGCGCTCCTATAAGCACTCGGGTAAAATATTGGCGTGGATTCTCAAACAAACCAAATGTTGAGATTATGTCATGTCAAACAGGTGTATACTAAGGCGACTAGGGGGCGCATAAGCAAAAAGAGATCAATCCAAGAGTCTTGCGCAAATTGATGTCTTCCTTTCTCTCCAAAGCAATGACCCAAACATGTCCGTGAACAAAAAACATCGCACGTGTTTTAAATTAAATGGTTAATGTTGGCATTAGTATCTATCTCAATTGTCTTTCGCGCATCAACAACAACCTCGCTTTGATAAACACATGAATACAACATACATGACTTCTTTTCAACAAGGCACTCAAATTAGTTGAATATATTGTTAAGTCGAAGCAAGCATACATGTCTACGTGAACACTAACTCAAACTCAATTATTATATAAGTGACATCGATATGCTTTCAAGTCAATTCTTCTGCTTGACCTAGGTTCCGTGTAAAATTTGCTCAACAATGTCTAATCCCATGAAAAAACAAAATGAAACGAAAGTTAGCCGGAAAAGTTTCTATCCCATTTCAGTGTTACCATTATCAAGAAAGAGAAACACGACAAACCGACATATCATAAGAAAATGTTGAAAGTCTTTTTTTAACCAGCAAACATTTCCTCGTTTGAAGGCATGTAGACAAAATAGCGACCAATTTGGTGGGATGTTTCTAGACTCTTAAATGTAGTGCGAGATGTCTAAAACTTGTTTGCTTATTTTCTCAAGGAAATCATCCTGTAGTCATTTTGAACCCATTTTTGCACCTATCTTAAAACCCATCTGTCATACTCACTCCGTTCCTGAATGTATGGTGCATAGTTTTCTGTACGAATATTAAGACATGATATTTTGCATAGGATGGACTAAACTTTTCTGGAAAAAATCGTGAGAGATAAGTTTTTCATAGGCTCAAAATGAATACAATTCGTTAAATCTCTCTTTTGAGTCTAGGTCTCATTGTTTGATGGGTCAAATTATCCATTTATAACAAATACACATTATATTATGGAATTTTATTCAAAAAACTATACAGCTTACATCGGAACAGAGGGAATATTATTTTAGAAACATTTACCAAAAGCATTTGTTTACGAAGTTATGCATCATTGTGAGAGATCATTCCTACCGTTGGATTCTTGACAAGAACGAAATGGTTCACACTAATTCATGCTCTACAATTTCTCTATTTTCTAGATCATGTCGTTGTTCGAATAACATATGAGATTCTTGCGGCTATGGATGGATCACATTCAACTTTGCCATGTTAAAGATAGTTGCTAGTTATCCTCCTTTAACTCTATCTTACTACATCTCTTTTCTTCCAACTTCATAAAAAAAAGAACACCCTTCATGCATTCAATATGAGCGCACACACAATAGTGCCCACTAGAAGTTTTTGAAAACATTACATTGGGTTTTTTCCGCTTCTCAAATAAAAATATTAGTAGGAAGAGCTAAAGTTACAAGCAGTTAGGACCAAGTAAAATTCTTGTGAGCTGTTCCATCTGCGGGCTCAAGGTCGCGTGAAGCTCAAATGAGAGAGCCTAAATCTTCTCAGACACGGATCAAACTTGAGGTTTTAAATACCATGTTTCTAACAAAAATAGAAATATACCACCCTCTCTGATCGTAATTAAATGTCACGACTTACTGTACATTTCCACTTAGTAAGATCTTTCTCCGCGACCGTCTTTCTGAATTGGAGGGAGACTCTTGTCGCGATTGTCAAACCGTGAAACTCCGCGACTCTAATCTTCAATAAGACATTGTGTAGGGGTGTGG
Organism: Poa pratensis; assembly: GCA_947311845.1. Classification (NCBI taxonomy): domain Eukaryota; kingdom Viridiplantae; phylum Streptophyta; class Magnoliopsida; order Poales; family Poaceae; genus Poa; species Poa pratensis. The sequence goes on from CAMZMU010000052.1 coordinate 47,150,446, forward strand.
TGTGTATGTCGATTCTATCCGTGTTTCTAAAAGTAAGCTAATCAATTTGTTCATATATACTCGGACATCCATTCTTGGTGAGGATCTAAACAAATCATTTTGGAGGCTTATTCAACACCTATCCAACAAGTTTTTTGTGTGTCATGAATTGAATATTCTGACAAGTCAATTCATCACAAATGTCCATCTTCCTACCAAGCAGGCCACCACTCCACAACTCAGCCTAGGCCCAGCCTGGTCCAAATCCCCTCCCCAAACAACCTCGACCGCCGGAGCAAGCACCTCACAGGTCTGCGCCACCGCGTCGTTCGCCGGCGTTGACTCCCACACCACTGCCAAGCATCCCCAAGCCACCTACCCCCTCCCCACGACCGTCCACGCCCAAATGCCGCCTCACGCCTCCCCCGCCCCCGCCGCCGGCTCCAGACGCTCCGTCTACCTCCTCCTCGCGGCGCTCGCGGCGGCTCCCTTCCTCCTGCTCCTCCTCAACGGCGGCGCCTCCCAGTCCGCCCTCTGCCGCTCCGCCGCGCCCGCCTCCCGCCGCATCACCTACCCGTCCGTCCTCTGGTCCCGCGTGCCGCCCTCCCGGGCCTCCCCTCCTCCCCGCTCCCCGCCCTCCGCGCCTCCCACTGGATCATCTTCTCCGCGTCGCCCCACCGCGCTCTGGCCGCCGTCCCCGGGTGGCAGCTCCTCGCCGTCGCGGACGAGGCCACGCCCCCCGGCTGGTCCCACCCCGGCGCCGCGCTGCTCACCCTCGCCGACCAGGCCCGCCTCGGCTTCCGCTCCGTCGCGTTCCTCCCCGACCGCGGCCACGCGCGCAAGGCCGCCGCGTACCTCTTCGCCGTGCAGCGCGGCGCGCGCGTCGTCTACGACGCCGACGCCCGCAACGCCGTCGCGGACAGTAACCTCACCAGGCCACTTCGATGTCGATCTGGAGCAGCGCCAGGGTACGTCCCCGTTCTGCTGCAGTACAGCCACGCCGATCCCAACCGCACCGTCGTGAACCCGTACGCGCACTTCGGGCAGCCGTCGGTCTGGCCGCGGGGCTGCCGCTGGAGAAGGCCGGGGAGCTGGGCGCGGAGGAGTTCTACACGGAGGTGTACGGCGGTGGGCAGTTCATACAGCAGGGACTCTGCAATGGCCTTCCAGATGTTGATGCTGTCTTCTACTTCACACGGAAGTCATCGGAGATGGAGGCTTTGATGTCAGATTTGATGCAGATGCACCTAAGGTCGCATTGCCGCAGGGATTGATGGCGCCTGTGAACTCGCTCAACACGCTGTTCCACGCACCGGCATTCTGGGGTCTTGCATTGCCGGTCTCGGTGAGTCCAATGGCGTCGGATGTTATACGTGGTTATTGGGCACAAGGATACTATGGGAGATTGGTGGTCAGTTAGCGGTCTACCCACCGACTGTGCATCGCACTGATAATGTGCTCGCTCATCCGTTTGAAGATGAGAAGGATATCCATGTCAATGTAGGGAGGTTGATAAATTTCCTGATGGAGTGGCGGTCGACAAACGGACACTCTTTGAGCGGATTCTTGATTTGAGTTATGGGATGGCAGAAGAGGGTTTCTGGGGGGAGAAGGATTTGCATTTCATGGCTGCGTGGCTGCAAGATCTGGTTGCTGTCGGGTACAGGCAGCCAAGGTTGATGTCATTGGAGATCGATCGTCCGAGAGCGAGCATTGGTCATGGAGATAAGCAGGAGTTTGTCCCCAAGAAACTGCCTTCTGTCCATCTTGGCGCCGAAGAGATTGGGGAAGTAAGCACTGAGATTGGAAATCTCATAAAATGGAGGAAGCACTTTGGTGATGTTGTGCTTATAGTGCATTGCACCGAACCTGTGGATCGGACTGCACTCGAGTGGAGGCTTCTTTATGGTCGGATATTCCGGGCTGTAGTTATTTTTTCAGAGCAACACAATGCAGATCTGGCCGTCGAATTCAGCAGCTTTGCTCATGCATACAGGTGAGTTAAAATGTTAAATCAGCTTGATCTGTAACCAATTAGAAATAAAATCTCTCTGCAAGTCTTCAGAAACTACTGTTGCTTCATCCAGTGAGGCTTTATTTCCTTGGATTCTAAAAGTGTGCAATTGCTTAACCACCTATTGGTAAATTCTCATCGCAGGTACTTGCCCAAGGTGTTTGATCGGTTTGCAGGCGCTGAAGGATTTGTATTCCTTCAGGATCATATGGTCCTGAATTATTGGAACCTATTGGATGCTGATAAATCTAAGCTCTGGATAACCAATAAGGTGCATATCCTTGTCCTGGTCTCAAAGCATATTTGTGATGTTTGTGAATTACAGAACTTTTGAATTTTATAATATATTGAATTAACTTCTCCGGTTCTTGCCAGGTGAAGGAATCATGGTCGGATGTCCCTTTACAGCAAAATAACATTGAATGGTTCGTGAATCAAGGAGATATGGTAAAAAAGGCGTTGGCAGTTTTCCATCTCATTATCAAGCCAATTACAAAAGAAGCGTAGGTGAAGATACGATAATTCATTGCAGCAGTGAGATATTCTACGTACCTCGACAGTATACTGGTGCTTTCTCCAATCTCGTTGAAGTTATTGGAAATCTAGACATTCATCACACTATTGCAGTCCCCATGTTGTTCCTTGCAATGGATCTACCAAGCAATTTCGAGCCCAGAGCTTTGGGAAAACTTGTTTATAAGACAAACTTGCCATCAAATACCACTTTCTCAACAATATACACTGCTGAAGCGCATGCGGTGTACCCTATGAAGGTTCAGAATGAAATGGATTTTGTAAAACTAATCAGAGTCATGGCGTCAGGAGATCCTTTTCTTATGGAGTTGATCTGATCTATGAGTTCGCTAAAATTGTATACTTCGGGTTGGGAAGGGCAACAAAACAAAAATTGTTAAAGGTACTGTTTTGTTCCTCTTCATCCTCCCTTTCAAATGTAAGTGGAACTAACAACCTTATTGTTGAGTACGGATCATTTAGTGCTATCTGATCTCATTTTACATGTGCAATTAGATGGCAGAAAGTTAGTTGTCAAGTTTGGAATGTTCACAATTCATGCATTCAAGCACCACCGTGTTCTCATTTTAGCACCATGAGACTGTTTACCTTTTGGACCGTTGCATTTGAATGTAAATATAACACAGAAGAATGCTAAAACTCAAGTGTTATTTCGTTAAACAGTTAAAAATGATACTTCATTCTCTGTGACTATATCTGTAGATGAACATGTGACATCAAGTAACAAAATTTCAAAAGAAAGAACTTCTACTCATGCTTCCTTTTTACATTCACAACCAATCACCCTCTTTGTTAAGGCCTGTATTTCGTGTTACAACTTTTATAAATCACAAATTATACAAGTTTCAACTCAACGAGACAGAAGAATTTCTTCTTCTTGGTCAAATGCTGGAACTGGTCGATTGATCAAATGAGTTCACCGGTCAATTCCTTCGATCTTGTCTTCAACCTCTGAGTAGAGCTCTCTGAGCCTTTCCAAGTTATCCTCTGATGTCTCCCAGTACCCTCTGCCATTGGCTTCTAGGAAGGTTTGAAGCAGCTTCCTGAACGAATTGGGGTTGGTGTCCATGAGCCTCTTCCTCATTTCTTCATCTTCGATGAATGTGGTATTTGCTTCCTCATAAACCCAGTTGTCCACTTGCCCAGATGTTGCACTCCATCCAACAGTATTCGTCAGCCGCTTCTCAATCTCTCTAACTCCCTCGTAGCCACTCTTCATCATCCCCTCATACCACCTAGGGTTCAGTAGCTTTGTCCTTGCATCAAGACGCATCGTCTCGGACAATGTCCGCACCTGTGCATTTGCTGTGGTTGTGTCCGCTATGTACGAGGAAGGTGCCCGCCCATCCTTCCGCAGCCCTTGCACCAGCTTCGTCGGGTCCGAGTCGAAGTAGTGGCTGACATCTGTGAGTGAGATCTCTGACGAGTCCAGGTTTTGGAATGTGGCTTCTGCTGTTGCTAGAGCAAGCTCAAACGTCTTGCGTTTCTCTAGCATGCCTACCCCTGGAGCATCACTGTCGAATGCAAAAGACTTGCGGCTCAGGTACATGTCCTGGAGCTGCTTCTCATCTGTCCATGTTGCATTCTCCACTGCCAAGTTCACATTTGATGAGTAAGAGCCTGATGCATTTGAGAACACCCTTGTTGCCGCCTCTCTCACCGAGACACCAAGCTCCTCTGCCTGCTCCAGGGCATGCTTGCGCACATAGTTCATCTCAACTGGCTCGTCCAGTTCAGCAACCATCTTTACTGCCCGGTCCAGCAGATTCATCTGCATTGGTCAGATGTGTAACATTAGTGCATCAATTAAGTGATGAATAATTTAGTTGTCTGCAAAATAAACAAGTCAAAGGCAGAGGCAGTATTAGTTCATACCTGGTTGATGAAAAGATCTCTGAACACACCCGAGCAGTTGACGACGACATCAACCCTAGGACGTCCAAGCTCCTCAATGCTGACAGGCTCCACACGGTTGACACGGCCAAGGCCATCAGTAACCGGCTCCACACCGAGCATCCAAAACACCTGGGCCAGTGACTCGCCGTAGGTCTTGATGTTGTCAGTACCCCACAAGACAAGTGCAATTGTCTCAGGATACTTGCCACCATTGTCAGCCTTTTGCCGCTCCAGCAGACGTTCCACAACAATCTTGGCGCTCTTCATGGCAGCTGCAGTCGGGATTGACTGTGGGTCTAGAGCATGGATGTTCTTCCCTGTTGGGAGAACCTTTGGGTTACGGATGGGATCACCACCAGGGCCAGGCTCAACATAGCTTCCCTCAAGGGCGAGCTTCAAGGCTCCCAGCTCATTGTCTGCCACAATCAGCTTCAGGCACTCTCCCAAGAATGCAAAACAGTTCCTCAGCTTCTCTCTATCTGCCCTGATGAACTTGGTCTTGGACAAGTACTCCACCCATGGCTCTGAGAGACCAAAGCCAAGGATGGAAGTGAGTTTGTTTGTAACATCAACAACTTGCCCTTTGCTGTTTGTAGTCTTCTCAACAAAGGCACCTACGGCACCTCTTGAAGCTTCAGTGATATCCTTCAGGAGTTCAACATCAGCCAGTATGCCCTTGTCACTTCCCCTGTAGACATCTTCAATGGTCCTGCCCACCGTCGCAGCAAGAATGCCAGGCAGTGCACAGATGTTCTCCTCTGGGCGGTCAAGGGCAGCTATATTCACTAATGTGGCCACAGCTTCAACGGCAGTTGGTGGCTCACCTATCACATGCAGACCACATGGCAGTAGCCGTGACTCTATCTCCATGAGCTTTCCATACACCTTCCCAACGACGAGGTCACGCTCATTTGGTGGGAGCTCCACTCCTTCGTCAGGCAAGGGGACATCCTTGTCTAGGTTACACTGTTTTGCAGTGCTGATGATTGTGCTCACAATCTGGTTGCCACGTCCCGTGTCCTTGAGAGACTGGTAAGAGGCGATGAGCTCTGAAAGCTGCTTCAGCCCCTTGTACAGACCGGCATTCTCAGCTGGTGGTGTCAGGTAGCTTATGGTGTTTGCATAGCTTCGACGCTTGGCAACAGTTGCCTCCGATGGGTTGTTTGCTGCATAGTAGTAGATGTTGGGGATGTTACCGATCAGACTATCAGGAAAGCATGCATCACTCATCCCAACTTGTTTCCCGGGCATGAACTCAAGGGAGCCATGTGTGCCGAAGTGCAGAACAGCATCTGCCTTGAAGATCTTCTCGACATAGGTGTAGTATGCTGCAAATCCATGGTGAGGGCTGGCAGATTTTGAGAACAGAAGCCGCATGGGGTCACCTTCATAACCAAAAGTGGGCTGCACTCCGATGAAGATATTGCCATACTGCTTCCCGTAGACAAGGAGGTTCTCACCATCAGAATTGAGATGCCCAGGTGCCTTGCCCCAGTTCTCCTCCAGCATGGAGGCATAGGGAGTGAGTGCCTGGTACTCCCGCACATTCATGCGGTAAACAACATTGAGGTTGGGACTGCTGAACTGGGCCTCCTTATCATGAATAACCTCCTCGATGAGTTCTTCAGGTGTCTCTGGAAGACCATCAACATTGTAGCCGTCCTTCTTGAGATCCTTGAGGACGGAATAGATGGAGCTGAAGACATTAAGGTATGCTGCAGTGCCGACATTGCCTTGTCTGGTGGGAAGCTGAAAACGGTGATGGCTAGTTTCTTGGCAGACTGCAATAAATAAGTAGAAAATTAATTTACTTTTATGTTTTTTCTTGCAAACATGTGCATACAACTCAGAAATGAGTATAATTTTTTACTCATGAGGAATTTGACATGAAAGTGAAAATTAGATGCATAACTAAAGTTTAAGATTCTGCAGCGAAGTATTGAATTTTGTCTTCACATGATCTTTTGTTTCATTTGAAGAAGTCAGTCAGTTAGCACTTGTTTGCTAAACTTATAACATGTTCTTACTTTTATTGAAGTTGACGTGATGATAGGGTCAATAGTGATGCACTAGGATTTTTATCATCTATTGAAAATCTCATTCTCGTAGCAGATTAGCAAGCTTGTGGTATTGATAACTTGATATGTACAACAAACTGTTCAGTGGGGAATGGCACAAGCTGAAGAGTTAATTGATCAATTGAACAACCAGTTCCAGTTTTCAGCATGCCAGTGAGGTTTAGTTGAGCTAATATGTTGATTAGTTTGTCTATTTGTAAGGGGGCTGAAATTTTCTTAAGCATGATGGAAGGGTTAATTCTTAAATTGAGTGAACAGTCCCAGTATTCAGCATAACAGGGTGAACTAGTCGAGCTAATATGTCAATAGTTTGTCTATTTAGACGTCAAGAAGAGATAGACGTCAGCTATATTATCTTTTGGTCTCTAACATAAACATTACAATATGTACTATACAGGAACCATGTAGAGGGGAGATGCATACCTTTGTTTTCCTCTTGAGTTGTGCCCATCTGACTGCTCTGGTGCAGAGCTGCTCCACCCTCTTGTGCAATGCATGTGACTTCCCTGCATCAAACACAAGAAAGAGCAATTCCAATTCAGTTCCAAGTACATATATTGATGCAAACCAATCAGACCAAGAGACAAGAGTCCAAGGGGAAGGAGTTATAATGGTATGGAGAAGTCGCTTGCCTGATCTCGGGTCCCGTCCGGAGAACACGATGGGCTCCATGCCACCGTCAAGCTCCGGGAGCGCAACCTGCAGCGCCACCTGGATTGGGTGAAGGCCCAAGGTGCTGTTGAGCCACTCCTCAGTCGTCTGGAAGACGAGCGGCAGCGCGACAATGTACGGCACATCGAGGTTCTTCAGTGCGGCAATGGCCTTGGGGTGGTCCTGCCTGGCAGGTCCGCCGACGAGCGCGAACCCGGTCAGCGATATCACGGCATTCACGAATGGTTTCTTGGTGACGGAGTCGATCAGGTACTGCTGGGTGGGCCCTGAGAAGTCGAGCCCGCCGGCAAAGATGGGTATGACCTTGGCGCCTCTGGCCTCGAGCTCCATGATGACGGCGACGTAGTGGCCGTCGTCTCCGGTGACAATGTGGCTCCTCTGCAGGACGAGGCCGATGACGGGCGCCTCGGGGTCCTTGAGCTTGGCGTTGGCGTCGCGGCGCGTGTCGTACCAGTTGAGGTACTCCTTGACGTCGTCGTACATGGTGGGCGCGAGCGGGTGCCAGATGCCGGTGTCGAGGAAGAGCACGGGGTCGTCGTACTTGATGTCGGCGCCCTTGAGGGCGGGCACGTAGGAGACTGCGATCATCTTGAGGAAGTTCTGGAGGTTGTCAGGGGAGCCGCCGAGCCAGAACTGGAGGCTGAGGATGTAGAGGCGCGCGTCCTGCGCCTTGTCGGAGGGCAGGTACTTGAGCACCTTGGGCAGCGTGCGCACGAGCTTGAGCATGCTGTCTGCGAACCCGGAGTCCTTCTTGTTGCGCTTGAAGAGCTGGAAGAAGGGGCTCTTGGACTGTCCCAGCTGCGCCATGCTGAAGGAGCCGAGCTTGTTGAGGCGCATGACCTCGGGCATGGACGGGAAGACGAGCACGGCGTCCATCTGGTCCCGGTGCTTCTCGACGGCGTCCCGGACCTTGAGCGCCAGCTCCTCCACGAAGATGAGGGAGCCGATGAAGACGTTGGCGGCGGCCACGTCGTCGCAGAAGGCCGCGTACGTGTCCTCGTCCCGGAGCTCCTCGACGAGGTAGCCCACCACCTCGAACTCGGCCGCGCGGCGCGGGTCCGCGTTGAGCTGCTGCACCGCCGCCGTGACGGAGGACTGGTACTGCGCCTCGAGGACGACGTAGACCACCTTGACCCTGGGGAGGCCGCGCTCGGGCGGCACCACCCGCCGCACGTCCGGGTTGGTCTGCGTGAAGAGGCCGTTCCCGGCCACGGCGCAGCGGATGGTGGCCGCGCGGGACCGCCCGCCGACGAGCTGGCGGCGGCTGAGGAGGAAGGAGTGCAGCGGCACGGTCGCGCGGGGCAGTTTCTTCTGCGCCCCGGTGGCCGTGGCGAACGGCGTGGACACCAGAGACGACATCTCTATCCCCTCCCCTCCCGCGATAAAATATACACACGGCCCCCGAGCGAGTCAGTCAGTAAAAAACTAGCACTACTATAGTATTTAACAATGGAGGAGCAATCCAAGACCTCTGCTAAGGGTGGCTGGCTCTGTTCTTGGGTGGGTTGTGGTTCCCTCAAAAAACAGGGGAGGCGGCAAGGAGCAAGCAGGAGAGTGTGGGAGCTCGGGAATGTATAGGTTTCTTCTCCAGCGCCAAGGGGACTCACGGAGGTGGCTGGCTGACAAGCGGCTACGGGGTGTCCCCGGCCATCCGGTGGCGGAAGCCGGCACACGTTGGCGGTGACGGGGAGCGTGCGGGGTCCGCGTCGGTTGGGGCACACGCGCGGGGGTGAGAAAAGCGGATCGCGATCGGGGCTTCCCGCGCTGCGATTGGCCGGCGGGGATTTCCTGGGCGCGCGCGGCCGGAGGGAGGCGATGAGGAGGTGGATAACCCGCGGTCGCTGTTCGCGGCCTGCGCGTGGCACTGACCCCAGCCGCGCAGAGGGCACGCCCCTCCGCCAAAGGGTCGTCAGCGTTGGCTGATTCCGTTTCTCCTTCCCGTTTCTGCATCTTGGGCCGTGCATTCTCGGCTGATGGTAATACGTCGTGATTGATATTTGTGGGGCTTCTTTGCTTTATGGTTCGTTCGTGGAAGGGGTTCGTTTGTTGGCTTGCTGGGCTTTCGGGTTGTGGCTGTCCGACTATGGAACTCTTGGACGATGCGTCCGTGAGACAAGTGGACAAAGTTTGCGATCTCTGGCTAGACTAAGATGTGCCCTGCAGCTGTAGGAGAGCTGCATGATAGCCAGGGGTTTCGGTTTTGGCATGTCCCGTTTTATGATTCTTAGTCGACGTCGCCCAAGCACGACCGCTCTGGTTGTGCCTTTTCTCGGGTTTTTGGCGACATTCTATCTTGGGGTCTATGCCAAGAAATTTTGATGGTGCATTGCAGTTTAGGCTTCAGAGTGGGCGAAATGTGCAAAGTATACGGAGCCTGGGCTCTCTGCAGTTGAGTCTGCTTTCCTTTTCGTGAATCAGAGATGGATCCGGGATGATTTGTTGAAATTTGCAGGGTTCTTTCCATACTGTATAAACATTTCTTTCAACATAAGGGTGAGTGTATGCGCGTGTTTGTAAGCGTCTACGTTGTACTGTGTTTCGCAAAAGAAAAAAATTATACCTAACAGTGTTTCGTTGAGCGTATACATACGTGGTTCTTCTAGAGGATTCCTTTTTCCTGGGATAGTCCTAGAAGATTCTAGTGCAGTTGGCTTTCATTTTGTACATAGCGACCGTGGACAAATTTCTGGGCCTTCTTTCGGAACAATTTTTGATTTGAACTGAAACCATTCCCAAGTCTGCTACTTATTTAGGTTCGGCCTTCTTACTAAGCCCAAGCACAGTCAAAGTACTGCAATTAGTATAAGATTGGGGCTTCAATGGGCCGCATAGCTTAGCCCAGCAAAACATCAGGGAAGCACCAACGATGGCGGCGTTTCCTATTTGACGCTACGCAACGCGTACCTCTATCCTTCAGGAGAAAAGCATCACTAAATTATCTTTTCTTGTTTGGTTCAGGTCATGTGTATGCATTCCATGTATTTCAGTTTGCCAACAACACCAGGAGAGGTTAAGAGCACAAGAATAAGATGTAGAGATAACATAGGCATATGTAACTTGCATTTCATGTGTTTTGTTTAGCATTTGCAGAATTATTCTGAACATAGCTTCTAGTATTTAGAATTTTCTCATTGTGTTTCACTTTTGGTATTTACATTTTCTTCAACATGTGAATCTAAAGTTTAGAGCACAAATGATATTTTTTTGAATTTTATGATTTCTATTTATCAGATGATTGAATGAATGTGTGAGATGATTTTGTCAGAATTTATGATTTTTTTCTCGTATGGAATATGTATGTATGAAATTGTAACTAGTCATTGATCTATGCCACAAGATGATTTTTTTATTTTTGAAAAGAAAAAATGATCTTTTACTAGCCATCCGCGTAACACCCAACCAGTAGAGGCATATGTCAGAGTACATCAAACCTATGAACCTATACCTGTTATCCTATCAGAAGAGATGAGGGCTAACACTTGAACTCAGAATTCTGCTTCAAGTGCATATGTCCTGTAACATATCCGAACGGTACCAAACTCTATGCATCTCGAGTTGTATGCGCCCTTTGACGCCTACATGGATCCATTTGGTGAGATTAATTTTCCAGTACCATGTGATATGTTTTATCTTTTCTAGGGCTTATGGCTCTACCTGTTTACATATGACACGATTATTTAACTAAATACGGCATGACTAGTACGAATAATTGTTGACTCAAAAAAACAAAAACCTATTTCATACCAAACTTTTTTATTTATTTGTAACTTTTTTGTCAACATATGATCTCAATTATGTTTTTTCTACTATATTAACAAAGTAACAAATAACAATGTTCTTAGACATTAAGATATAGTTTTGCTTGTTACAATTCCAACATCTTTCGTTGCAAATAAACTTGCGGTAAGTCGAACATATTAGTTTGAAAAGATAAATAAATTGCATGTCACCACATACAGTTAGTGCCACTTTGATGAATTATTGTGTATGTTCATCATATATTTTAGTATTCAAAAGCACATCACTAGATAGTTCTAAAACGCATACATATCTAACAAACAACTTGCTAGAGTGTTGCCTATTTTGGGTGCATAAGTTTATAAGATCTTATTATTAATGTACAAGCTGTCTACAACGGTTTGTTCTATTCACATTTCTGGTTCATTCCTTATTGCTCGGTTGAGTATGTCTATGTCATGTAGATGATTCAATAGTTGTCTCTCAATTCATGTGTGGTCCGTTAGGCATCACAATTGCATCTTCTATCATCTATCTGTCATATTATTAAATAAGAGGCAAAAACAAGCCACCACGTACATCCACAAAAACTAATTAATAAATTCTGTTAATTATATGGGGGGGGGGGGGGGGGGGTTCCTTTTTTAGATGTATGAGGGATCCTCATTGTAAAGTTTGAGACTAAAAGATGTAATGAGAGTATAATGGTTAGGATTAAAAGAGACATGTTGGAGGTGGACTTCACGTGAAGGAGCATGGCGGGGGATGAGAGGGAAAGAGAAATGACCCTGTAAAACAAGGGTTTAGAGAGAGAGAGAGAGAATAAGGGGACATAGGTAGAAGAACTGTAGAAGAGTTTGGTTAGAGTTGGGTTAAACAAGTCCCAATACAACTATACTACCGATTCTAACACCCTCCCTCAGTCTTATTTGTCTCTAGAAGGTTAAGATTGCGCTAGAAAGCCTAAAACAATGGCAATGGAACGACTTTATGGAGATGTCTGCAATATGATCTTCACAGGAGATGACCTTGATCTGTAGCAACTAATTCTATGCCACACGCCCTACACAAAATGATATATGACTTTGATCTGTAGTAACTAATTCCATGCCACACTCCCGGCACAAAATAATTATCCAGTTCAATGTATTTAGTATGTGCATGAAATACTGAATTAGATGGCGTACAAGTGGCACCAATATTATCACACCAAAAAACTAATGTACGATCTTGAGAGATACCCAGTTCTCGTAAGAAGGATCATACTCAAACGAGATCAACATTGGTATTAGTAACTGCTTTATATTAAGGCACATTGTTTTTCCCTGACACTGTAGATTGCTTACGAGCACACCAAACAATTAAAATGTTAAAGAAGACTGCATATCCCTGTGGATCACCCATCATTAGGACTGCATGTGCAGTCAACATTAGAGAAAGGAAACAAAAAAACACGAAAATGCAGACTTAAGATGTCCATGAGTGATAGTCAAGACTACCAACAATGCTGCGATACTCAGTGGCATCATAAAAAGATAGGAGTTCCCATCAAGAGTTCAAAGTTTATCAGAAGACGTCATGGGTGTGTCTGCTACTTTAACACTTCAACATACGAGCACGTCTAAAGAGTTTGTGAGAGTACTTCTAAGAAAGAGAGAAACCATGGGTATTATGAGTAACTTCCAAACCAAGACAATAGTGCGGTTAACAACAAAAGTCAGCATGAAGATCAATAACTAGACGATCGGCTCCATCAACAGATAACTGGCAACAAAAATGTCTTCAATATAGAACAAAAGGTACATAGTGATATCAGACTTTTTTTTGAAATGGGGAGAAGTCACAGCCTCTGCATCGAGCGATGCACAGAACGTTTTTTTCAAAAAAAAGTGACATCAGACTCTAAAGTAAAAAGTAAGGATGTGTCAGCAGCCGAGGGAACAAATAATGCACGATCCCGAAGAACAGAGGCAAGTCATGCATGGCAAGCTCGAGACTCCTGTTTTTTACCATAAACTGCCTTGACCAACCGACAAAAGTACCGAGGATAGGCAACATCTGCAAAACCAGGAGGTTGACGCATATAAACTAGTTTCTCTAAAATACTATGGGGGAAGGCATTCTGCGCACAAAGCTGTCGAAAAGACTACTCCTGATTAAGATTCAAGGTGAGAACTGAGAAGTAGTCTCATACGACCTCCATTCCATAATAAGGCGTATAGTTTGTTCTCAAAAGTTAACGTCGTATATCTGTTTGAGCCCAGGCTGCGGCTCTCGTGGTGCACGGTTGGCTCGCCCCCAGTCTGTGCAGGTGCAGCGGCGCGGCATGGCCGACCCGGCGAGCAGAGACGGGTGGCCTTACCTCCACGATTGCGTGTCGCGGAAGGCGGACCAAGCTCGTTGCGGCCGTGGAAGACGGTTGGTACTGCCGGTGGCTAATGATGAGCACCCCCCTGCGTCCCTGGCCGCGACGGTGCTTGACCACAATCTCGCCGGCCGGTTGCGGGGACGGCAGCCGCAGCAACGTTGCCTTGCCCCCACTATCGAGTCCACCGTTGAGAGTCTACCGAACGGCTGCTTGATTGATTGCTTCATTGCGTGATTATTAGATCATTTGTCCAGTAGACATGGTTCGCCTCCAGTTTGCTCTTTTAGCTGTTTTGCGGTGGTTGTAATGTACGGAACTTTATGACTTTGGTGCTAGTAGGTTTTCGTCCTGTAGGGGGTGCTGGAGATCGAGCATTCGCCAGCAGGTTTCCTATTAGTGCCCCAACTCGCTATCCCTCTCTACCCCCTCTTTGAACTTTTTTACTTTGGTTTCTGTTCGATGTGTTGGTTGTAAGAACTCTGTATTTCCGTTATCTTGGTAATGGAAAGAGGGCTAGCCCGGTTGGAAATGTCTACTGGACAAGCTGCGTCAGAGGTCCTGAGGCTCGTCGAGGCTATTGGTATTTGGTAACGACCTGTTCTGATTAATCACTAGTGGTAATGCTTACCATCTAATACAAGGTTAATTTTGAGCTTCGGGTTCGGTTGTTCTTGCAGATGTGTACCTTGCCGGAACTGTCATGCTGATATTTGGGATGGGCCTGTAGCTGTTCATCATTAACGATTTGCCCGAGGAACCTTCGTCGGATCGCGCTCTCGAAGTTCACTTTAAAGGTAATCTACTCCAAGATTCATCTATTTTCGAGTACTATTTTCTTTAGAAATGCAAGCATATACCTGAGAGTTGGACTTTTTTCTTTTCTTGGATACTGCAGGAGAAGCCGAGGTGGATGAGGATCAGCTCCCTCGACGAGAACAGACCAAGCTGGGTCAAGTCATCGTGATGATCCTGCTGGTGAAAATGTTAGCTTAATCTTGCTTGGGTAAGAATAAGCAAGTTATTTTGTTTCCTAATCAGGTTGGTGACGTGCATGTAGGAGTCCAAGTAGTAGTCGGTATTGCATGCCAAGTTGAGTCCGGTTTGGACTATGCTAGTTAAATAGGAAAAGCTTTGTCCAGTTGGTTTAGAAAGAGAATAGCTGGGTCGGTTGGGTTCGTGTATATAAGCACGACCAAGGCTGCGTCTTGTAATACCAGATTGTATCGTGAGCATTGAGAAGAAAACAGAAAAATAGAGGCACGATACGTGCCCCTGGCCATAAGATTTTGATCATCTTGTGTTCGTGAATTTCTTATGTGATTGATCCTGTGGGTGAAACCCAACACTTGGTATCAGAGCGAGGTTCAGGATTTGAAGCCACGCTTGCCCCGGGGAGGCGACCCGTACTAGCGCCTCGGGGAGGACGATCGTCGCTCGGCGGAACGACACGGAGGATACGGCGAAGGGCTGTCGTCGGCAAGTCGGTAGAGGTGGATGATCGTTGATAGAGCGGTGGTGTCGAGGTGCGGTGCCGGGAGTCTCGTAAAGATCGTCAACTGGGGTGTTAGAAGAGTCGAAGTGTGTGCATGTTTGCACGTGTGGTCTTCGTCGTGCCATTGAGTCGTCAGTGTGTCCAAGTGCTCGTCTCTGTGAGGATCCATTGCGGTGGAAGCGTGGAGGTCTAAGTGTCTCGACGAGAGGATCAAATGCCAAGTATGAGGGGGCGGTAAACCAGAGAAGGTGAGTCTCTTCAATGAGTCCATGGCTCTACATGAGGTTGGAGTGGATGGTGTAGTCCACGAGGTAGTCGGCATGTATCGCGCTAGGTGGATGATATGATCCCTGGGTATAGCGTGGCTGGGTAGTCCAGGTCATATTTGGACTGGTCCGTAAAATTCGCCAAGTTAACATTGGGGAGAGCCAATAAGACTTGTCGTGGTGCGAGGCCCGGACAAGACGGAGATCTGCACGAGTCAAGATCAGAGGAGCATGGAAGACCAAGAGTCAAGATTAGGGAGAGATTGTTAGCTTAATCTTGGCTTGGGTAAGAATAAGCAAGTTATTTTGTTTCCTAATCAGGTTGGTGACGTGCATGTAGGAGTCCAAGTAGTAGTCGGCATTGCCTGCCAAGTTGAGTCCGGTTTGGACTATGCTAGTTAAATAGGAAAAGGTTTGTCGAGTTGGTTTAGAAAGAGAATAGCTGGGTCGGTTGGGTTCGTGTATATAAGCATGACCAAGGCTGCGTCTTGTAATACCAGATTGTATCGTGAGCATTGAGAAGAAATAAATAAAAAGAACAGGCACGATACGTGCCCTTGGCGAATTTTTTTTGGTGCGTGTGTCTTCGTCTAGATTCATGTGATCGATCATGTGGGCAAATCCCAACAGAAAATTTTCGAGAGGGGCAATATGGTCAAGATCACCACGGGGATGGACCTCCTCAGCTACTCGGTCTGCATCTTCCTCTCCTCGACGTCCCTCTACATCCTGCACAATCTTCACCGGCCTGAGCACGAGTAAGACCAAAGTTGATGTTGCAGTTGCTGACAAACTAATATGGTGCTCAACGTCTTTGAGTTGGAGCTAAGAAGGGATGATTCATCATTTTGGGCACGTCTTTTAGTCTGTGGTACTGCATGGAACTGGTCTTGGACTCTTTGCTAAGAAATGTTGTTAAAATGTTGGACCACACCTAGATGATGGGCTGTAGTAGATTCTAATCTAATTCTTGTAAGCGACTTGGTATACTATCAGTTGTTGTTGGATAATTAGGTAAGTTAATTCTTAATTTTATAATATAAATCGGGATTATAACAAATATTATCATGTGAAACTCAAACATAGTAGATGCATTACACAACATGATGAATATAAACTGTTGGAAAATTAGGCAAGTTTGTGATTAATTTCAAACTATAAATCACAACTAAAGTAACTATTGATACATGAAACTCAAAGATACTATATGCATTAAACAACATGAACAACAACCAACAAAAACAGTGCATACATAGCAATAGTCACAATAAAAGAGTAGATCAGCATAGGTCGCACATAATAATCGGTTGTACTAACGTTGTTGACGACAATGTTCGCGAAGGCCAGTCGAAGTAGACGACGATTAAAGATGGCAATAGGCAGCACATACCACTTAGACGGTACATGTCGAACCACGAGATTAGAGTTAAGCATATATGTTATGTGTATTAGACATGCTAGTAACGAGTATTAAGGGTGACACAACTATATCTGGTATACAAAGTTGCTTTCTAATATTTAGGGTACTGGGCTAAAATGGATGAATTTGAAACCCCTCGAAAATCTCAAGATAAAGCTTTCACTATTATATAGTGACAACAAAGCTTTCGGGGAACACGGCTATTTTGTATGATTGGGTACATGGCACATTTCATATTTTTTTTTAAATTCTAAATCATCTGATATAGGGCTATGGGGTGTAGCTCCACCATTTTCTCTATGGCATGACTATTCAACTAGATACACATATGCCCAGAGGTGGAGCAAGAAAAATAGCCCTGGTGCACAACTTGGACATCGGCAATATATTTAATTTAATCCTTAATTTAGTAACCAGTACTCCCTCTGTTTCTAAAACTAAGGCATATTTTTTTTTTCAAAAGCCAAACAATGTAATATCCTTTGACCAAGATCTTAGAAAAAACTATAATACTATATTGACATCATATGAAAATATCTTTATGACTTATCTAACGATCTTGATTTGACACTTTAGATATTAATTGTTTTATCTAGAAAATTGGTAAAACATTACATTGTTTGACTTTTGAAAAAATATACGATTTACTTATAGGAATGGAGGGAGTATAACCTAAAAGTTCCTACCATTCATGCAAAAGGAACCACACACCATGCGATAACAAATAAGGAACAAGAAAGTTCTTACCAATAATAAAAGAATGAATATGCCACTTGAAAAAACTGTCGGTAACAACCAAATATATCATCTGACTTTGAATCCTTTGTAACCTATAAAATTGAGATTATGACTTCAAATTATTAAATGTAAACTAATAAATGCAAAAATAAAACTATTTTAAATTACAGAGGTGATTGCCCAAATTAGTCTTTTTACAAGTTTCATCTAAGGTTTGTTCATGCATGTGTCGTTTGTCAAAGACTAAATGAACAAACTGAATTGTCCACTTCGTAAATCGCAACAAGCTTGTACAAGGATTTTTTATAAAGAATTTAGGTACCTTACAAAAAAAAAATTTTGCATTGCATTGGGTCCCTGGCCAGGATGCTTGACTAACTGGTGGGTGACGTTGGCCGTCCCTCCTAGCTCCCATCCACTGACGACCACCAGAATCCTTAATCACCTTGCCGAGTCGTGGGGAACAGAAATGACAACAAAATAAAAGTTAAGTTGGTCTATTTTTAACTTACAATATTACCTTCAGACTCCAGTTAGCGACCAATGAGCCTTAATGCCCAGATTGCCTGCCCCACCAAATCACTTACAAACTAGTCGGAATGCAGCGTGCAAAGAGCCATGGCCTGTTGGTGTGGCACTTTTTCTTGACTTCTTGCACCATAGTTTGTTTGACTTGGTGCACACGTTAGCTATAAAACCAACCGCGTTGTTCAAAATGGGAAACCGACCATGGTGCCTGTAAACTAGGGTAGCTCCACCCATGCACATGCATGTTCAAAATAGAGTTGGACCAGAATAAGTATTAACGATTTGTTTGTTTATAATAAACTTCATTATTTCTTTGTAACATGTATTCATGTACATAAAATGTTTGATATTTTCTTCTTATTATATTTTGAAAATTAACAAAGTAACCATGCTCCTAGATATTAAGGTACAATTTTAATTGTTATTTTTTGTACCATGTATTCATGCAAATACACATGCGCTAAATTGGATGTATTTTTAATGATGGTTATGTTTATGTTCTTAAAGTTTGCTCTCTGACATTGCCCCTTAGGACCACTTTTGTTAAGCGGGCCTGGTGGACCTGACAAAATTGAAAAGCATAAATTGCATGTCTTCCCAAATTACTTTATGCCACCGAGATGAACTATTGCATGTATATATGTTTTGATCATGCATTATATTATTCGAAACTTTATCGTGGAGAGTTATGGAAAGTGCGTATACCTAACAAGTATATATGATGGTTGATGTTGCTAGAGTGTTGCCTATCTTAGGTTTAGTTAATAAAAACTTCTTGAATTAACGAATGACCTGTATGCAGCAGTTTGTCCTAGAATTATTCAAGTTGCTTCTTTATTGCTCATTTCATGGTTAACTATGTCTTTTATCATCTAGCGGGTTCAGTTGGTGTCTCTCAATGCATGTGTAGTCTGTACTAGATATCAAATAGTGTCATTACAATATAGTGCACAAATGAGAATCTAAATCACAAACTATGATTCTACTATTATACATCAATTTATTTCTTATTCGAGTCTACATAAAATTGTGCAACCCAGCCATAGAAGAACATAAACCTCCCCTACCCCCCCCCCCCCCCCCCCCCCAATCACAACAACCAGGTAGGAACCATCCAACACATCAAAATTTATGATTTCACATGTTTACTTCAGTAACTATGCATATCATGAGATATCGAATTGCCCGACCCTGATACTATTTGGACTCAACAACAAAATGAAGTACCTTTCGATGGGTCCTAGACCTCGTCCTTGATGTTTTGACTTGGCTTGGAACATAGCCAATCATATTGGGTATTTTTATGGAAACACTGAGTAAAACATAGATGCACACACAATTACCATACTCACACACTCACACAACGTATACTGAAGATGAGAGTGGAGGGGCTTCAAGATTGGCGAACTCACCACCAACACATTGTTGTCAATGAGAACACAACCTAATACTGAAAAAAATTTGCTCATAACAAGAAACAAATGGTGTTAAACAAACGACTTGATGCTGGTGGCTAAGCGTACAAGGCTACAAGCATTTCTCATTACCATAAAAATTTTAATAGTAGAAAATCTCGAGAGGATTGCTATGGTGCCATGTTTCCAAATTATCTTGAAATGTTTCCATGTAAACAATTATGTCATATATGTATGTCTAATTCCATTGCCAGTATGTTAAATCGGTATCCATTCCATTGATGATGCATGTTGTTCGGTCGAAACATATATAATTAAGACAAAACTTAAGATAAATTATGCATTTTGTATACGAAAAATAATAAATAATTGAATTCGAAATCATGAAAATTTCATCCGCGATAGCAAGGAATCTTGCATCCAATTTTTCAAATCAAAGTCTAGTTCATAACCGTTGGTTCATTAATCTAGATCTGTCCCTCAGATCATCCTGTTGTTACCCAAACAATGATGACACACAACTGCCGCCACCAGGATGCCTCAATGAACAAGATTCCATCTGCGCGAGATTAGATCAACGACACAGTGCGCACGCACGAGTACGGTTGAGGAAGAATATCGTCATCGTGATCCACTTATCAAGGGTAAGTCGGCCCATGTCGTCTCTTCTCATGTAACACCCCGGCCACCCCCGGGCCGGGCCTGTCACCCCTGGCAGCTCGCTAGGATCTCCAGACTGGCCCCACAGATCAACACTAGTCTTTTCTGTGCACTTTGTCCTCACTCGTGCGCGCCCGGGAACCATTTCCCGGTCGGTCACCCATCCTTGGGAGTGCTCCGGGCCAAGCACGCTTAACCTCGGAGTTCCTTCCTGACAAGCTTCCGGAAAAGAAGTTGCAACTTGTTGATATGAGTATTCTATCAATCCTATTAAGCACTGAGCCGGGATCTCACATCCTTCCCCCCTTAGAATACCGACGCCCTCGTCGGTCAGCCCCCAATCCAGGAACTTCCCCTCTTGGTACACGTCTGTGCGTCCAGTGCCGGCACATGCTCCACATGTCCGCGCCCCTGACCCGCACACGCCCGTGTTGCCGCGAGGGTCGGCTCTGATACCAAATTGTAACACCCGGCCACCCCCGGGCCGGGCCTGTCACCCCTGGCAGCTCGCTAGGATCTCCAGACTGGCCCCACAGATCAACACTAGTCTTTTCTGTGCACTTTGTCCTCACTCGTGCGCGCCCGGGAACCATTTCCCGGTCGGTCACCCATCCTTGGGAGTGCTCCGGGCCAAGCACGCTTAACCTCGGAGTTCCTTCCTGACAAGCTTCCGGAAAAGAAGTTGCAACTTGTTGATATGAGTATTCTATCAATCCTATTAAGCACTGAGCCGGGATCTCACATCTCATGTTCAAATATTCGTTTTGGAATTGGTTGGATAACGAGGTTGTTTTAGTAAATTTCGTATAGATTAGAGATTGCGTTAATTTGAATTATATTCCATAAAAGGCTATCATATTGATGTATTTTGCTCGGTGATGTTGCAATTCGCCAACAGGATCAATCACATATGAGGATCCAAAACCAAACGCTCAAAAACGTATATGCCCATTATTTTTCTTTTTATTTCTTCTAAACTCATTCTATATACACGCACACACCTAGCTAAAACTCAAACCTACCCCGACAAACTCACGGTCCACCACACGGTTCCTAATTCAACTAGGAAACTATAACTAACTAGACACATGCATATCTAGCCAGCACAGCAAACTAACCATCCTAGTCATGGTTACTCAAACACTTGCATAATTAACTCAACCTAATTAGACTCAAATTGGTAATATGGAGGCTGCACGTATCTCCGACCCAAACTACACTTGACAAGGTTGGAATATTTCCAACACGTGTTTCATCAAACATTCTTCATAGTTCTCCTCCAACTTGTGAAGATGAGAATTCTTCCGTAACACAATTCATTCTTAATTTGTAAATGCGTAGATGCCTGGTCAAAATAATTGTTGGGACGAAATAGTTGTTGTGCCAAGATAATTATAAACATTTTTTACTTATTTGTACTAAACTTATTTATTTATTTATCTGTAACATGTGTTTTTTGTGAACAGAGGGTGTTGAATAATATTTTGATTCATATTATATTTAGAAAGTAACAAAGTAACAATGCTCCTAAATATTAAGATGCAATTTTCGTTATTATACAATTCTACCATGTATACTTGCAAATATACCTGCGCTAAATGGAATATTTGTAACAAAGTTTGTGTTTTATTTTCTTAAGATTTGCTCTCGTACATAGCCCCTTATGATCACTTTTGTTAAGGGGCCACGTAGACCTGAAAAATTATATAGGATAACTTGCATGCCTTCATGAATTAGTATACACCACTAAGATGAAATAATTAGTGTATATGTATTGATCATACATTATAGTATTCTAAATAATTAGCATTGAGAGATATAGAAAGCATACATATCGAACAAGTATATATGTTTATTGAGGTTGGCGCCATAGTGTTGCTTGTCTTGGGTTTAGTTAATAAACACTTCTCGAATTAATGTATGAGCTAGCTAGAGCGGGTTGTTCTAGAATTATTCAAGTTGCTTCTTTACTACTTATTTCATTATTAAGTGTGTCTTTTATTATCTAACGGGTTCAACAAGTGTCTCTCAATCTGCCGTGGTCTGTACAAGATATCGAAATAGCGTCATTACAATGTAATAGACACAAATGAGAACCTAAAACACAAACTATGGTTCTAGTATTATAGATCCGTTTGATTCAAGTCACGTTCTACATATGATTGTGCAACCCAACCCAAAAAACATCAGCCCCTCCCCCTCCACAACCCACTAGTAACCCACTAAAATCAATATTTTGATTTTCACATGTTAATTTGAACAATTATTCATATCACAGGATGCTGAAATGCACGACTATGATACTGTTTGGACTTGACAACAAACTGAAACACCTATCAATGGGCTCTAGGCCGCGTCCCTATTGCTTTGAGTTGGCTTCGAATGGTTAGCTATTTATTTATGATCACTAAGTACAACATAGATGCGCACACATACAAACAATATCATCATACTCGTACACTCAAACAACGTATAGTGAAGATCAGAGTTGAGGGGTTTCAAGATTGGTGGACTCACGGTCGACAAATCGCTAACGCCGAGAACACCACCTAATACTAATAAATATTTTAGACGGTGGTACGAGACACAAATGGTGTTAAACAAACGGTTTAATCTTGGTGGACTAACCCTACAAGGCTAGAACCATCCGTTGGTACCGTTTATCGATTTTTAATATTATAATCTGGAGGACTCCTATATGGTGCCATGTTTCCAAATTATCTTGAAATGTTTCATGCAAATAATCATGTCATTTGTGCGTGTCTAATTTTGTTGCCAGTATGTTAAATCAATATCCACTCTACTGAAGATGCATGTTGTCGAAACATACATAATTCCAAAAAACGATGATAAATTATGCATTTTGTATACCAAAAAAATAGAAAATCTAATTCAAATTCATGAAAACTTCAACCGCGATAGCAATGAATCTTGCATCCAGTTCTTCAAATCGAAGTCCAGTTCATAACCGTTGGTTCATTGATGTCGATCTGTCCCTCAGATCATCCTGGCGAGCCTCCAAAACCAACAAACCTCCGCGCCACACAACTGGCCCGTACCATCCGCGAGAACGACGTCGTTCGTCCATACCCGCGATAAACCCCTCTCCTCCTCTCCTCACATTCGATTCACTCCACTCCACTCGAAAACAACCGGTGCCAGCCAGCCACACAGTCCGGCGCAGCCACTCGCCTCACTCCTCTCACTCGCGCGCATTGCCCGGTGATCGAGGAACGCCCCTACGCGCGGCGTCGGTCATGGCTCTCCTGCTGCTGCACGGATGCCTCGCGCCTGTCCACGCCAACGCCCCGGCGCACCGGCGACCGGAGACGACGAGCCGTCTTCTTCCCTTCCGGCGGCCGTCCAGGTTCAGGGCGATTGTTGCCTCGGCCGCCTCCACGTCCTCGCCATCCGGCGACGGCGCGACCTCCGCGGTGCTGCGTGGCCCGGACGGATCCACTGCCAAGGCGCGTGAGTACGGCGGCACCAACGGCGCTGTGTCGGGCACGGCTAGCTCCACCTCCATCGAGACCACCGTGGAGAGGGTAGGCAGGCTTCTCTGGCTGGTTCACTCAAAGATTATCTTTTTGGCATATAGTTTGTGTGGTATTGGCGGAGTAGGCTAATGCTGTAAATCGCGCAGATTATCTTCGATTTCCGGTTCCTGGCACTTCTGGCGGTCGCCGGATCGCTGGCCGGATCCCTCCTCTGCTTCCTCAATGTAAATTTTCTCTGTCTGATCTCTGAAGCTCGACAGGATTCAGATACACAAAACAGAATTCTAGAACTTGGCTTTACGGCGTCCTTTACCCAACATTTGAATGGCTCGAATTAAGCATTCTATATCTGCTGACTGTTGGTGATCAGGGCTGCGTCTACATAAAAGAGGCGTACATTTGCTACTGGACCAGCTGCGTCAAGGGTGTTCATACAGGGCAGATGGTCCTCAAAGTGGTCGAGGCCATTGGTGAGGCATTCTGCTCGCTTTGATCAACAACCAACGAGATGTACTTGCATGATTGTCACTCTAAAGTTTTCACTTGTTCCTGCGTGCAGATGTGTATCTTGCTGGCACGGTCATGCTGATTTTCGGTATGGGTCTCTACGGGCTGTTCATCAGCAACGCGTCCAACGATTTAGCTTCTGGGTCTGATCGGGCTCTGCAGGGATCATCGCTCTTTGGAATGTTCGCTCTGAAGGTAATTCCCATCCCAATCGAGTAATCAACAAGTTTTGTTACAAGTTCAAATGCTTAATTCAGACTAAACTTCCCACTGCTATTCAGACTCCCAGACAAATGAAAAACATCTTATTGCACATAGACACTTCCTTCTGACGATCGACTCTCTAAGCATGACATGAAGCTGAACTTTTCTTGCTGTTGCTGCAGGAGAGACCGAAGTGGATGAAGATCACCTCCCTGGACGAGCTGAAGACGAAAGTCGGGCACGTCATCGTGATGATCCTGCTGGTGAAGATGTTCGAGAGGAGCAAGATGGTGAAGATCACCACGGGCCTTGACCTCCTCAGCTACTCTGTCTGCATCTTCCTCTCCTCGGCGTCCCTCTATATCCTTCACAACCTTCACCGGCCCGAGCACGAGGAGTCTGTCATGCCCAACTTGTAGCTGAACTTCGATAGATAGTAGGTCGGGAGCTGAGATCGACGGCGAAATTAAGGTCGCGTTGTACGAAGAACACGTACCGATCTCTATAACAATACAGCTAGGAAGGAAGAACGTATTCAGAACACACACACATATATATATATAGCACGAAATCTCTGAAATTTCAAGTTTGTGATGTCGTACATACACCTAGGCTAAGGTCTCAATTATACTGAGGAAACCGTATCAGCCTGAATGGATTGCTAGCTTTACCAGCCTGCACCAATATGTTAGAATTTGGTCCTATTTGTGGGCAGCCCAAATAAGCAAATCTGAAAATCTCAAATTAGCCCATGTGCATGACAGAATTTTGTAGGTGCAAGATGGTGCTAAAGTTTAGTCTCACATTGATAGTTGGAGGAGAGTTGCACCAACTTATATAGTGGAGTGTTGTGCTACATGGTGTGCTTGTGAGAACAGAAGGCTCTCTCCCGCGCATTCCTCCTCCTCCGCCGCCGCTCGCTCGTCTCGTCACGACACGCCGCGGGTTGCGGGAATGAGCCGAGCCGATGCCTATATGTCGCTCCCGAATCGTGGGCTGCTGTAACCGACTCGAACGTGTGCGACTTGGCCGTCCCACGTTGTACCCATTAGGGTTTCCCGGACCGCACTATATAATGCCTTGCACTACCGTGCGCCGTCACACACCGAACCAATTTAGGTTTTGCCAATCTCGTGTCTTGCGCCGCCACCGTAGTCTACTCCATCCCGAGCGCCGGCGTGCACCAGCGTTTGGGAGAGCAGGTCTCCGGAACCAGTCGCTCTTGTGATCCTATACGGGACAGGGCGAATTAGGTTTTTGCGAAGCGCCTCGCGTGACTGCTCGCCGCTTCCACCACGGGTCGTCTTCCAGTCGGCTTTGCGGATCGCCGCCGCAAGCATCTTCTGTGGCGACGAGCCTTCGCCAAGAAAGTCGCCAACTACATCGCTGCATCGACCACGGCTACTACGTATTCAATCGTTCAGTACTGTGTCATATCTCTCCTGGTTGGGTAAACATGTTTCATGTTTACATGTCATGTGATATGCTGCTACTGTTTATGTTGATTAGTATATCTAGTATATTCTTGTTTCACATGTTAGTAGTTGCGGTTGTCATGTTTAATATTCTAAAATTAATCATGAAATTATTGCCTAATTATCCAACACAATAAGGGGTAAATAACTTGAGTGCGGGAGACTGGGAATACAAAGTACCGTAGGTTAAATATTTTTATTACTCCGTCGCAACAAGCACGGGTAAAGTTGGTACCATCCCATCATATGTAGTACTACTAAATAAATAGTGAGCAATTAAGCAGCGGTAGCCGACGTTCATTACAACTAGATGATACCCCGCGCGTTGCTGCGGGATATGTAGTAAAATAAAATAAAGAGATGCGGAGATAAAAAAAACTGAAGTGTGCTTAATTTAGTTTATTTTGTACTAATCATAAGTTGGCCTTGATGATTGGTTGCGTGATAGCAAGGAATAAGCTACAGTAAAATGAACCCGGTGTTACTTAATCGCAACAATATAGAAATGTATTTGTACGAAAACAGTGGTGTTGAAAACGTGCTACTCAACCTAAGTTAAGAAGGGTTTCAATTTTTCCTGTTGTAGATAGAAGAAAGCATACATATAATATTTTTATATATAATTAAACGGCATAATGCCTCCACAAAAAGCGATGAAACAACGTAAAAAAATCACGCACGCTCTAGCAATCACCATGTGAATCAATATAGTGGAACGCAGCCCCATGATTTCATTTACATTTCATCAAGCAGTTTGGCTGAACGGATTAGACACATGGATCAACGTCCCTAGCTACCCACTTGAAAATCATGTCTACCATTGTTCCATCATGATGGAGGCGACATAGGATGTTGTCGAAATTGTGAGTATCTTATGCACGGGGGTGCAACACTTGCACGGGCTGTCTGCGACTAATGACGACTGATCAATCGGCGCTATTGGAGAGTGAATTAAGACGCCAAGCGGATCTTACATAACCGGGCTAACCGCGCAAAGTAGAACCACCCTGAGCATGCTCAGGCACAATGTTGGGCGCCAGTTGAGCAGCGAGGCGCTGCAGCGAAAATATATCGGTGGGGGCCGGAGAGGTGCGGCAAGAGCATGCATGAGGATTGCTGCAAGACCAGAGCACCCTTGTGGATGTGCTGATAGAGATCGCCGTAGTGGTAAGCCTGCATGGAAACTTGGATGAACTCATGAATGCGAATGCTTGCGGTGTTCTCACAGGAGCCTGTCGGGGGTATTTGAAGGGAAAAAATTGACTGTTTGGCTACCTCCATACTGCTAGATTTATTCTTCAGTTCCAAGAGAATTAATGGGAGAAAACAGTGATGGGAATTTGAAGAAACTTCCTTTGAACGTCCTACATAAGCCAAAGAGAAAACAGCGATTGCAAGACGGGAAGATTTGCATGCGGAGTTTAGGCTCTTAATTGCAGGTTAGTGGGTCGAGGAGTAATGATAAATAGGAACATGGGCTGGAATTTGATTGGAGGAGGCGTGGATGGAGGGGAATAAATGGGATGGAGATAGGGGTGGGCAAATAAACCGAGAACCGAAGACCGGATCCGAATAAACCGAGACCGAACCCGATTGAACCGAGAACCGAGAATTCGGTTCCTAAATCGGTTTCTAGTTTGGAGAAACCGAAATTCATTTGGTCATTTCGGTCATAACCACTGATTAACCGAATAACCTGAACTAACCGAAGTAATAGAAAAAATGGCTTAGATTAATTAGTACAGCCCATTTCGGAGCCCAACTCACGCGAGCAGGCCTTTACTAGTACTACTCCAAAGAACGATCAGGTTTCAGTGTTGCTCAAAGTATCTGCACGGACGTGCCTGGTGGTTTCGCACTCGTCGTCAACCTAGGAACTGCACAGCCGCCACGCACATTTCCCCTTTGTCATCTTGCTTCGACCGCTCCCAACTCCCGACCACCATGAAAATCCATGACGGAGCCTCCCTCCGGCCTCCTCAAATCCCAATCTGGACCTTCTCCTCCGCCTCTGTCTTAAATCTCAACCTCCTCCGGCGCTATGTCGTACTGCTTCCAACCACAATCTGCGAGCCATGGCTGCTGCGTCGCCTAGGTCTCCGTTTGTCCTCGCCCCGACCCTAGAATCATCCTCCTCCTTCCGATTGATCGGTAGCTCGATTTAGACCGAAACCGAACCGAAATTCTCTAAGGACCAAACCCTCGGTTAATGATTTTTCAAAATACCGATCGGTCATGGAATTAAGAAACCCGAACTTTCTAGTTGACCGAAGAACCGAACCGAACGGTTCGGTCTAACCGAATGCCCAGGCCTAGATGGAGAGATGTGTGACCGCGGTGGCTAGTGGCTTCCTCGGATGATTTTCCGTTTTCATTATGTGGCAGCTTTGCTTAGGTGGCACATTAGGATTGCTTAGAGATGGCTGATTGATGTAGGCCAGCCTACGGCGTTTACACCAAGTGGCCCAATGACAAGAGCAAGGGTCAAATCTATACATGCTAAGGCGAATTCACTCCTATCTATATGTGACCTTAATACTCCCTTGAATGGTTTGCTACTTCATTCTGATACATTGTGTGTACTCAGCTATGGTGGCCCTGATGACCACTTTGAAGATGGCCAAGGTAGCGTCAAAGTTGGACAAGAATCGAGTCAAAAAGACGAGGAGGAAGAACAAGACAAGATGGAGAAGAACTTCCCAGGCGGAGGTACTACCGCTGGATCAAGCGGTACTACCGCCCCTGGCCCAGTCAACGAGAACCAGGACCACGCCAGCGGTACCAGCAGCGGTACCGCCCGGTACCAGGAGCGTGGGATGGACCAAGCCCACGTCAGCGGCACCGGCAGCTGCCGCTCCGCGCTACCGCTGAATCGGGCCTTCGGCAGCTTCTTCCGGTACCGCCAGCGGTACGAGGAGCGGTACCAGGAGGTACCGGGCGCGTGGAGGAAGCAGCGCATGCCCGCGCCAGCGGTAGCACCGGCTAAGCCAGCGGTACTACCGCCAGTGCGGGAGCAGAATCGTCAGTTCGGCCACCAAACCTTATCCGTTCGTCCTCCTATTGCCTAGACTATTTAAAGTACCCTTGGACTAGATCTAGGGTTAGACTATGATTTGGGAACTAAAGTAGAGCCTTGCTCCTTCTTCTCAAAGTGTCTCTTTCCTCCTATGGAGATGAATCAAGACCTCCCATGTGGAGATGAACCAAGGCCTCCCTTGAGGAGAAGATCCCTGCGTGGATACCAAGGCTCCGCTTGTAGTTGCGATTACTTGCAATCTTTCATCTTAGGTGATTCTATTGGGTTGGTTGGATTGACCAATTGGACAAACAATCCTAAGAGTAAGGTGTGCTTGGGAGAGGAGGATTGGGGGCTGCCCTCGGGGATTTGTTACCAATCGAGTCTTGCCGGGTTGCTACTTGCTATTTACCCTTGTGTGTTTGATTTCCCCTCTTTTGTTCTTCGTTCTTCGCGTGTTCTTCGTGTTCATCTTCCCTCCGCACAAATCCGTGAAAATCGGGACCTACCCGCATCATATGGTATCAGAGCTCTAGGTTGACACGGATTTGTTTTGTGTTTCCACCAAAATCCACCAAATTTTTCTTCGTTTTTGAGAAATTCGAAAATTTCCACCAAAAATAGCCTTGCCTTGATTCGAGCCGATCTGTCGATTCGTTGCGTTTTTGGTAGTTTTTGTCCATGGATCTGTTGCTTTAGGACCCCCTCCACCTTTGTTTGCGTTCCCTAGCCTCAATTTTGCCATTTCCCCACGGATTCGAGGAAGTTTTGGAGCCCAAAATCGCACAAAATTCGAGCAGAAAAGTTGACAGCGGTACTACCGCCAGCTTAAGCGGTACTACCGCCAGGGCCAAATTTTTCAGAAATTTTTCTTTTCCTCGGTTCGTTTTGGCAATTCTCCTTTGTTGTTTGGGTCCTTCGCTGGTGTGTTCCACACGTCTACGACATCGACAAGCTTCCGCAGCGACTTCATCAACGCCAAGTGACGACGCCACCAAGGACTCGACATTCCCCCACCATCATTTCCGTTGTGAGCCCTTCTTCCTTTCGCGAAACTTAACCTATTGGACTAGCTCGGTGATATTGCGAGGCATTGCACGTGTTGAGTGTTTGTCTTCAAGTATTGGCGAGTGTGTATCGTTAGAGAGCTTGGCACTAGCAAAAGAGAAGGAATCATCGTCAAAAAGCAAAAATCAAAAAAAAAAGAGAGAAAAGAAAAGAATCAAGTGGTGCCAAGTTCATCTCTTGTAGGTTGCGACAAAGCTAAGACCGCCAAAGTGAGTGTGAGTGTTAACTCTTGTGCAAATCCGTTGCCCACAAAAAGCAATTGAGCTAGCGTCCTTCTTGTGTTGGGTGACATTTGAGCACGTAGTCTTCGTTAGGTTGTCTATCTTCGAGTGCTCGCCCTTTGGTCGCCCAACCCCATCATTCGCTTTTGTGTGTGTTTCTTGATACTTTGTGGTTGGAGTTTCTTTGGTAATTTGATCATTGTGGATTTTCTCTACCTTTGACAATATACTTGTCGGCGGGTTTGCTTGTTTCGTTTGCCACTTCATACCTTCCTATCCTCATAAGTGTGTGTGTTGGGTGTTAGAACCGGATACTCTCCTCTCAAGCCACATTATACTTGGGATATAGTTTGTCTTGGTTTTCCTTACCACACATCTCACTTGTTCTTGAGAAAATGTTTAGGGGAAGTACAAACGGAAGCTCAAGCTCGGATGAGGAAATCCATGGTGGAGTTCGCGGTGATCATGGCTATGTCACACAATCCGAGTTCGTCGGTCTTCGACACCTTGTTCGTGATGGCTTAGGCCGCTACGAGCGCCGTCTCCAAACTCATGATGCCAACTTCAACGCAATCAATGCGAACATGGAGCGGATGACCGAAGCTATCAACAACCTTGCGCGACAACGAGCTCCTTCACGCTCAAGCCGTACAAGAAGCACCTCAAGGTCGACACAAGCACATCATGGACGTCATGAACCTCGACAAGAACGTCAACATGATTCAAGGAGCGACGCCCATGAACGACCTCCTCCTATCGTTGAACAACCACATGATCTTCACGCGAACAATGCCAATGCGCATCAAGAACAACCTCACCAAAATGATGATCGTCGCGCACGCATACCATCACCACCACCGCCACACGTGATCGTCATGACCCATTGGCTAATGACAATGGCGTTCCGGGTGCGAATGACTTTGGTGAACAAGGACGTCACCCTCGTCATCCTCCAAGGCCACGTCATCAAAACCATGACAATGCGAACAATGTCGAGCAACCCGTTCCTCAACAAGAGCTACCTCCTCAACATGCGCCTCGTCAAGAGCTTCCTCATGATCGTCACCAACACCAACGTTCCGAGTCAAGTGATAACGAGTCAAGCCAACACAATGGTGATGGACTCAACCGAAGGAGACGTGGACGTGCATTCCCACGTGGTGGCCACGTGACGACTATGATGACTTGACCAACGTCCGCTTTGACATACCCAAGTTCTACGGCACAAGTGATCCGGAAGCTTACTTCTCATGGGTACTCAAGGTTGACAAGATCTTCCGTGTGCAACGCTTCTCCGACAAAAGAAGGTTGCCTTAGCCTCGATGGAGTTTGAAGAGTATGCTCTCTTGTGGTGGGAACAACTACAAGATGCTCGCGTCGCTAACCACCAACAACCAATTGACACTTGGGTTGAAATGAAAGAAACATGTACAAGCGCTTCGTGCCAAGCCATTACACTAGAGACTTATACAAGAAGTTGCAAGAGTTGAAGCAAGGTTTGAAGTCGGTTGACGAGTACTACAAGGAAATGGAAATCTCCATGATGAGAGCCAATGTCAACGAGTACGAAGAGCAATCCATGGCTCGTTTCATGAATGGCCTCAACTATCCCATCAAGAAGATCGTGGAGTTCCAACCATATGCCTCTTTGGTTGAGCTAGTACATCAAGCTTCCAAGGCCGAGCGCCACGTGCTTGAAGAGCTCAAATACCTCAAGACAAAGGCATTCTACGCCAACAAGCCTTCTTCGTCAACTCCTACACCTTCACAAGCTCTTCCTCAAGCGAACACTCGAGGTCCTCCAAGAGTCTCTACATCGACACCTCAAGCGCCTCAACCTTTCAAGAAAGTACCTCCCTCCTCCAAGGCGCCTCAAGGATCTTCGTCCGGCACAAGACTTTGCAATGCTACAAGTGCGGCGGACAAGGGCACAAATCTTTTGAGTGCACCAACAAGAAGGTCATGATCATCAATGACATGGGAGAGTATGAATCTATGAGTGAAGATGAGTACAATGCTTTGAACAAGGTCGCCACAATGCAAAGTGCTCAAGAAGAAGAAAGTGAGATATATTGTGATGGCGACAACAAAGACCCTTCCTTGGTTGTGGCAAGAGCTTTAACCACCAATGTTCAAGTAGAAGAAGACCAAAGATGCAACTTGTTTCAACTAGAGCGGGAGTCAATGGAAAGTCCATCAAGGTCATCATAGATGGTGGAAGTTGCCACAACCTAGCGAGCAAAGAACTTTGTGATAAGCTCAACTTGAAGTTCAAGAAGCACCCACATCCTTACCATGTGCAATGGTTGAGTGATACCGGAGCCGTCAAGATTCAACACATGGTGCAAGTGTCCTTCAAGATTGGAGCCTATGAAGATACGGTTGATTGTGATGTTGTGCCTATGAACGTTTGTCACTTACTCCTTGGGCGTCCATGGCAATTTGACAAGGGTGCTATGCATGATGGAAGGACAAACTACTATAGCTTCAAGAACAACGACAAGACCTTCGTCCTTCGTCCCATGACACCAAGTCAAGTCATCGCCGACAACGCCAAGACTATTGCAAGGGCACAACAAGATCGTTCGTCTAGTGAGATGAGTGGTGAGCGAGAGACCCACCATAAAGTGAGTGAGAGCCACAAGCCAAATGAGTGTGACACTTCAAAGAGAGTTCCCACAAAACTTACACTATTTGCCACAAAAGAGAGATGAGGGAGTTGAGAGAAAACCCATCCACCCTCCACTATGTGCTCATATGCAAGGGTGAAGTTTCTATGACTAACACTTTCACAAACCTTCCTCCTTCTTTGTTGTCTCTTTTGAAGGACTTTGAAGATGTCTTCCCTCAAGACGTGCCACCGGGACTACCTCCTCTACGCGGAATCGAGCACCGCATCGACCTTGTTCCCGGCGCACCGCTACCAAACCGCGCTCCTTACCGCACCAACCCCGAAGAACAAAGGAGATCGAGCGGCAAATACAAGAACTTCTTGCCATGGGACACATCCGCGAGAGCTTGAGTCCGTGTGCCGTGCCCGTCATCTTGGTACCCAAGCACGACAACACTCTTCGCCTTTGCATGGATTGTCGCCCCATCAACGCCATCACCGTTCGGTATCGCCATCCTATCCCTCGCCTTGATGATATGCTCGATGAGCTTTGTGGTTCCGCTATATTCTCCAAAATTGATCTTAAAAGTGGATATCACCAAATACGCATGTGTGAAGGTGATGAATGGAAGACCGCATTTAAAACTAAGCTTGGTCTTTATGAGTGGCTCGTCATGCCATTTGGTCTTTCCAATGCACCTTCTACTTTTATGCGTCTCATGAATCATGTTTTGCGTCCTTTCATTGGAAATTTGTTGTGGTATACTTTGACGACATCCTTATTATAGCAAGTCTTTGGAAGAGCACACTTCTCATGTTGCTCAAGTTTTGTTGGTTCTTCGCAATGAAAAGCTTTATGCAAATCTTTCTAAGTGCACTTTTGCCACCAACAAACTTGTTTTCTTGGGTTTTGTTGTTTCTTCGGATGGAGTCGAAGTCGATGAAGCAAAGATACAAGCAATTCGGACTTGGCCTTTTCCGACATCACTTGAGGAGTTGAGACGTTTTCTTGGTTTTGCCGGATTTTACCGCCGTTTCATCAAGGATTTTTCCACAATTGCTTGCCCCCTCCATGAACTTACAAAGAA
Organism: Poa pratensis; assembly: GCA_947311845.1. NCBI lineage: Eukaryota > Viridiplantae > Streptophyta > Magnoliopsida > Poales > Poaceae > Poa > Poa pratensis. Next base: position 47,183,931 of record CAMZMU010000052.1, read on the forward strand.
GAATGTACCTTTCATTTGGGGCAATGCACATGATTTTGCTTTCAATGAGCTCAAACGGTTATTAACCGAAGCACCACTCCTTGCCCTTCCGGATTTCTCTAAGACATTTGAGATTGAATGCGATGCAAGTGGATTGGGCATTGGAGGAGTGCTTATGCAAAATGGTAGACCCATCGCATACCATAGTGAGAAACTAGATGGAGCTCGCTTGAATTACCCCATTTATGACAAAGAGTTATTTGCTTTGGTTCGTGTTTTGGATGTGTGGCAACATTACCTTCGTCCTAAGGAATTTGTCATTCATTCGGACCATGAATCCTTGAAATATTTGAAAAGTCAAACAAATTTGAACAAAAGACATGCTAAGTGGGTTGAGTTCATTGAGTCTTTCACTTTGTAATCAAATACAAGAAAGGTAAAGACAATGTGGTCGCGGATGCTCTATCCCGCAAGGCCAACCTACTTACACGTCTTGACATTAGTGTCTTGGGTTTGGATGAGATTAAAGAGTTGTATGCTACCGATGCTTTCTTTGGAGACATTTTCGCTCAATGTTCGGAGCACAAAGGAATTGGTGATTTCTATTTGCACAAAGGTTTCTTGTTTAAGGCTAACAAACTATGTATACCCGAGTCTTCGCTTCGTTTGGTCCTTTTGAAGGAATCTCATGGAGGAACACTCATGGGTCACTTTGGACGTGACAAGACCTACGCCATGCTCCCACCAACTACTATTGGCCTAGAATGAAGCGTGATGTGGAACGCCTAGTTCGACGATGTTCTACATGTCTCAAAGCTAAGTCTACTCTAAACTCTCATGGTTATACACACCATTGCCTATTCCACATCACCCATGGTCCGATATAGCTATGGATTTTGTCTTAGGACTCCCACGCACTAAAACAAACAAGGATTCCATCTTTGTCGTCATTGATCGCTTCTCTAAAATGGCACACTTTATACCTTGCAACAAGAGCGACGATGCTTCACACATTGCTACTTTGTTTTTCAGGGAAATCGTCCGTCTTCATGGAGTGCCCAAGACCATTGTGTCGGATCGTGACACCAAGTTCGTGAGCTATTTTTGGAAGACTTTGATGGCCAAGATGGGAATCAAGCAACTATTCTCCACCGCATACCACCCTCAAACCGATGGCCAAACCGAAGTGGTGAACCGAAGCCTATCTACACTCCTTCGTGTGTTGATCAAGCCTAACTTGAAGAATTGGGAAGAGTGCATCCCACACGCCGAGTTCGCCTACAATCGAGCACTACACCGCGCAACAAGGAAAACACCCTTCGAGGTCGTCTATGGTCCAACCCCTACACCGCGCTCGACATGCTACCACTTCCACTCCGTGAACAAGTTAACATGGACTTCGACAAGCGAGCCGCTTACATGAAGAAGCTCCATGAGGAAACAAGAACTACTCTCGAGAAGCACAACAAAGACCATGCTACGAAGATGAACAAACACAAGCGCGCCATGATATTTGAAGAAGGAGATCTTGTGTGGCTACACCTTCGCAAAGATCGCTTTCCGGATGCAAGGAAGTCCAAGCTTCACCCTCGTGGAGATGGACCTTTCAAGGTTATCAAGCGCATCAACGACAATGCCTACAAGATCGACATCTCCAACTCCAAACACTTGGTCCATGACACCTTCAACGTCGCCGACCTCTCGCCATACTATGGGACATCAAGCGATGAAGAGGACCAAGAGTCGAGGACGACTCTTTTCCAAGGGGGGAGATGATGTAGCCCAGCCTACGGCGTCTACACCAAGTGGCCCAATGACAAGAGCAAGGGTCAAAGCTATACATGCTAAGGTGAATTCACTCCTATCTATATGTGACCTTAACACTCCCTTGAATGGTTTGCTACTTCATTCCGATACATTGTGTGTACTCAGCTATGGTGGCCCTGATGACCCCTTTGAAGATGGCCAAGGTAGCGTCAAAGTTGGACAAGAATCGAGTCAAGAAGACGAGGAGGAAGAAGAAGACAAGATGGAGAAGAACTTCCCAGGCGGCGGTACTACCGCTGGGTCAAGCGGTACTACCGCCCCTGGCCCAGTCAACGAGAACCAGGACCACGCCAGCGGTACCAGCAGTGGTACCGCCCGGTACCGGGAGCGTGGGATGGACTAAGCCCACGTCAGCGGCACCGGCAGCTGCCGCTCCGCGCTATCGCCGAATCGGGCCTTCGGCAGCTTCTTCCGGTACCGCTAGCGGTACCAGGAGGTACCGGGCGCGTGGGAGGAAGCAGCGCATGCTCGCGCCAGCGGTAGCACCGGCTAAGCCAGCGGTACTACCGCCAGTGCGGGAGCAGAATTGTCAGTTCGGCCACCAAACCTTATCCGTTCGTCCTCCTAGTTGCCTAGACTATTTAAAGTACCCCTTGGACTAGATCTAGGGTTAGACTATGATTTGGGAACTAAAGTAGAACATTGCTCCTTCTTCTCAAAGTGTCTCTTTCCTCCTATGGAGATGACTCAAGGCCTCCCCTTGTGGAGATGAACCAAGGCCTCCCCTTGTGGAGAAGATCCCTGCGTGGATACCAAGGCTCCTCTTGTAGTTTGCTACTTGCCAATCTTTCATCCTAGGGTGATTCTATTGAGTTGGTTGGATTGACCAATTGGACAAACAATCCTAAGAGTAAGGTGTGCTTGGGAGAGGAGGATTGGGGGCTGCCCACGGGGATTTGTTACCAATCGAGTCTTGCCGGGTTGGTACTTGCTATTTACCCTTGTGTGTTTGATTTCCCCTCTTTTGTGTCTTCGTTCTTCGCGTGTTCTTTGTGTTCGTCGTTCCCTCCGCGCAAATCCGTGAAAATCGGGACCAACCCGAATCACTGATGAGGTGGACACCTTGCATGTTGAGAGAATTCCTTATAGTGGGTCATTGCTATTTAGATATAAAAGATATATCACCACGAGACTGCTCTACAATATACAACAGCGGCGTCAGGCGTTCATTACAATATATCACCATGAGACTGCTCCACAATATACAGCAGCGGCATCAGGCCTTCATTACTACAATAGTTCCCCGTGAGATCGCGCCAGAATATAAGGATGAATTCAACAGGGCGACGCATCGAGTTCACGCGCCTCCGTTCCTGTCCATGGAGGCCAAAAACACGGCCCAACGGGGTGACGCAAACAGACCGCGGTTCGTTTTTTGTCCGCCACGACCTATTCTTGGCCCAAATTTGGGCCACCGATAGGTCGACCGCGGACGCGAGCGGAGCGCTTTTGTGTCCTGCCCTAGTCCGCCACTGCCCGCAAATCAGACCATTCCCCACCCCAACCTCCTTCTCCTCTCTCTCGCCCCTCTCGCCACCACCGCGCCATCGCTCCCTCGATTTGGCACTGCAGGCCATTCCGGGGACGCTGTCTGCTGCTCCTCTTCCCACCGTCACCGGAGCAGCTTCCTCCTCGCGACGGCCGGTGAATCTTGCGGCCGTCTCTTTCGCAGCGCTCGCAACACACATGCCGCCCACAAGGTGTTCGGCCGTTCGCCCCGGCAAGAACTCAGGTATGAACTCGGCCATGGATAGCTCAGATGAGTGGTACTACAGGAACTACATCCTGTACAACCCGTCATCATCGGACGATTCCTCCGACGATGAGAGTGACGGCCTGGTTGCCACCCTCATCGTCAACGAGTACATAGAGAGGATGCGGCCGGTGTTCCGAGGGTCGTTACCGGGCCGTTCTCCTGCTCTGGACCGGAACCGGAGAGCTGGTCAAATCCAGCTGTATGGGGACTACTTTCGTCCCCATAAACCCACGTATCCTCCCAAGGTTTCCAATGGCCTGTCACCCCAGGTGACCTATGAGATCAATGTCCACGAGTATGACAAGCCTTACTATCTCGCTGATGGGATTTACCCTACATGGACTACATTTGTCAAGACCATCTCCAATCCCGATGATGAGAAGAAGAAGAGGTTCGCCAAGGAACAAGAGAGTGCTAGAAAAGATGTGGAGTGTGCATTCGGTGCCCTGCAGTCACGATGGGCTATTGTTCGCCACCCTGCTAGGACATGGGACAAGGACCAACTATGGGAGGTGATGACTGCTTGTGTGATCATGCACAACATGATCGTGGAGGATGAACGTGACGAGGGCATGCATGATCAGGCATGGCAGTTTCAGGGTCAGTTGGTTGAGCCCCAGGGACCGTCCACATTTGCTCAGTTCCTCTACTTCCACCGTGATGTTCGTGAGAAGTTGTCTCATCTTCGGCTCCAAAATGATTTGGTGGAGCATGTCTGGCAGCACTACGGTAACCAGTAGTTCCATTTGATGAACTATTGGTCTTTATATTTATTTGGTTTGTAAGACTATGCATTTGTGAAACAATTTGTATTATTTGCCAAACTATTTGGATTGTAATAACTATTTGGATTGTATTATTTGTATTGTAGTATTTGGATTGCTATATGTTTTGTTATAATGTATTATTTTGCTTGCAATGTGATCGATCAAAAACCCGAGCCGAAAATGATCAAAATGATCAAAAACCCTGGCCGGGCGGACTCAATGCGTCAGCCCGTTGGGTCCAGTGGCCGGAAAGGGGCGGACATGCGCCAGACGCGCGTCCGTTCCCCGACGCAAACGGACAAAACGCGGACCAAACGCGCGTCCGTTTGCGTCGCCCCGTTGGAGTCATCCTAAGGCAGCTGTATGTATATACGGCAGGCGGCTACCACTTTATTGTCCAGGAGTTGGCTGCTTGCTAGACTGGCTGTATCTCCTCCTCCACACCTGCACTCTTGTACCTATGGCGTCTCGCAACCACAACAGAAACAACAAGGTTCGCCGCCCCAATAGCCGCCAACATGTAGTAGAAAAGATCAAGTCGGCCTCTGTTCACTTCGTTCCTGACCAGGAAGCTGCTAAGATAGAACCCCATGGACATGGCGGCAAAGAAAAGCCTAGTGCTTATGGACTTCATCTGTCCGGGCGCCTCGTGAATGAAAAACTCCAACTGGCCAACATACGCGAACGCCTCGCCGGCTCCGACTAGGCAATATTGTGGTATCAACCACCAGAAGGTAATGATCGTGGAAGCATCGTGGGTCGCAGCGTCGCGCCTCTTCTTCAAGACGACCGCTGCGACGATCATAGCCACGACGGCGAGAAGAAGACCGGCTCCAGAACGCTGCAGCGATGTGAGGCCGTCCGGGTTCTTGGTGATGTGTCGAGCGACAGGCACGATGACGTTCTGGTTTAACGAGGTGAATATGATGATGCATAGTATAAGGAAAGCAGGGAGGGCACCGGAAGAAATTGTAAGGCCTGAGGCGGCGCCGGGACGGACGTGTAGGTCCATGAAATTGGCCTGCTCGGTGGACAATGTGGTCATCTGCGAGTAGATCGTCCAGAATAAAATACTTGTGCACCAGATTGGGAAGAGCATGACGACCATCTTGGTCTCCTCCACCTCGGTAATAGTTGGTGTTGAATATATAAGCAATTTTGTATAAGATTTAATTCGTGAAAACAGTAAACAAATCATGATTAGAATAATAGGAATTAAACTAATCATGCGATCTACTAAAACAGTAGATAAACCGAACGAATCTAGAGCAACTACTACAAGCAGAAACTCTAGCAGTATTTCAAACAGGAAGATGAAGAGCACGTACGATGCTGCAGCTGCGGAGCCGCTGGCGTCACCCATGTCGTCGATGAAGAGGTTGGCGATGTCGGGAAGAAGTCGTCGTTGGGGAAGAACTCGATGCCAGTAGTCGCGCGAGTGCGCTCCCTAAAAACATGATCGCCCCTCTCCCGTACAGGATCATAAGAGGCGGGGTTCCGGAGGCCTACTGTCCCTTCTGCTGGTGCACGCCGGAAGACGGGATGGAGAAGACTTGGAAAACGGCGGCGCAATGATTTGGAACTGGAACGGCAAGAGACCATGTGTTGCGTATGTGGCGGCTAGGGTTTTCCTCTGCATATATAGTGCGGGTCGGGTAGGACGTGGGCGCAGCCCACGATCGAGTCGGTAACGTCTCCACGATCCAAAAGAATTGGGAACAGCAAAACAATTAACGCGTTCGTTAATTATTAATCAATGACTCAATAAATTTCCCGGACTGCAAAAATATAGGCATCGGCTCGGCTCATTCCCGCAACCCGCGGCGTGTCGTGACGTGACGTGACGAGCGAGCGGCTGCGTAGGAGGAGGAGGAGTGCGCGGGAGAGAGCCTTCTGTGCTTACATGCTTACCAAGTAGCACAACACTCCACCTTATAAAATGGTGTAGCTCTCTCCCAACTAGCAGTATGGGACTAAACTTTAGTCCCCAAACCGGCCATATAAATGGGCCATGAGAATTTCAGAATTTAGTTGGGCCATGGGCAAAAGCCCACAAATTCCAACAATCCCCCACAAAGTCTCATTGGCACATCTCACCAATTTGTTATACTGATACTTAGTGGAGACTGTTAAGTTGAACTTCCACTTAGAAACTTATGCTACACTAGATCACAACTTGGATAGTGGACTATGCCTTGAACTACAAGTTTGTTGCGAACTAGTTTCACACAAATCCTTGACTGATACTGGGCTGCCGCAAGGCTTCCCCACGGGTGGAGCTTATGTGTCATACTCCAAGGCCTTTCATGAGTTTGTTAGAGAGCACCCAACTCTCACAGACTGCGACGTTTAACAGTCAGGCTCATATAGGTGTAATCCTCAAGAGATGCTCTGCAGGACAACATCTCCGCTTATAAAAGTAAGCCGCTTGGAACACATTAAGATAAATATCAACCTACCATGCAGATCAGGAGAGTATTGCATCTTCACGGAGTGGGATAGTAAAATATAAGGGTACTCTCCTCTCAGCTGTCCAACAGCTTGTCATCCACTTCTACTTCACGGGATCTCCGATCACATAGAGTAGTTTATCATTGTGGACAACTCATACCGTGGGTCTCAAACCCATCTCCCTCGATGTACTATCTATCACATTACGTGATAAACCTTTGTGAAGTGATCTGCCAAATTCTTAAACGTTTGGATATAATCCAACGCAATAACTTCGGAGTTCTTTAATTTTCGGACAGATTTCAATCTCCTCTTCACATGCCTTGATGACTTCAGATTATCCTTAGAACTTTTAATCTTGACTATCACAGTCTGATTATCACAGTTCATAAGAATAGCGGGTATTGGTTTTTCAACCACAGGTAAGTCCATCAAAAGCTCACGAAGCCACTCTGCTTCAACAGTGGCTGTGTCTAACGCTATGAGTTCTGCTTCCATAGTTAACCTCGTTAAGATGGTCTGCTTGCAAGACTTTCAGGAAACAGCGCCACCACCGAGTGTAAACACATAACCACTCGTAGGCTTAATCTCATCAGTATCAGATATCCAATTGGAATCACTGTAACCCTCCAGTACCCTCGGATAGCTCACAGTGCCTTTTAAATAACGCATAACTCTCTCAAGTGCATTCCAATGATCATCTCCCGGATTAGAAACAAACCGGCTCAACTTGCTCATAGCAAAAGAGATGTCAGGCCTCGTGGCACAAGCCAAATACATAAGCGAGCCAATAATCTGAGAATATCTCAGCTGATCTCTAGCACTTTGTTGATTCTTTCGAAGCAACACACTAGGATCATATGGTATCGGAGAAGGCTTACAGTCGTCATACCCGATGCGACTCGAAACATTTTCCACATCGTGAGACTGAAGCAGTATAATCCCACCATTACCATCTCTCAGCAACTTGATGTTCAAGATAACATCAGCTACTCCTTGATGCTTCATATCGAAACAGCGAGATAAGAAATCCTTAACCTCCTTAATCAATTCAAGGTTGGTTCCAAAGATTAGTATGTCATTAACATACAGACCGAGAATAACTCACTCGCCCCCACCATGGCGATAGTACATACACTTGTCAGATTCGTAGTTGCTACTCACAGTTGAAATACTGCTAGAGTTTCTGCTTGTAGTAGTTGCTCTAAATTCGTTTGGTTTATCTAATGTTTTAGTAGATCGCATGATTAGTTTAATTCTATTATTCTAGTCATGATTTGTTTAATGTTTTCGCGAATTAAATCATATGCTAAATTGCTTATATATTCAACAATTGTTGGAATTTTGTGGACTTGTATTTGAGCCAGCCCAAAGCCCAACTAAAATTCTGAAATTCTCCTTGGCCCATTCATGTAGTGGCTGTGTGTGTGGAGTGGTACTAATGTTTAGTCCCACACATGCTGAGGATGTGACAGTGGTGCGGTTGGGTCTGCTGGGACGATAACTATCGCTGCTTTGTCGATCCACCTTCGCGCATTGCATGACACGTAAACTTAATTTTAGATATTTGCACATGCATGGAGTACTAAGACGGAATTAGAATGATTGTACATATACTATATATATAGCACGTGAAAAGACGGAAATACGTTTTGGATCTCGGGCACCAGTGCTCCTGGTGCCCAATTTTTTTAAAAAACTTTATTCTTTTGCCAAAAAATCACAAAAAAATCACACAGGTAGTAGTCTACATGTGTGCTTAACTCATAAATTTGCAAAAAATAATTCGAAATAATTTGACCTGTGCAAAAATAAGAAATCTGGGCATGTTTGCACGTTTTTGAATTTGCTTTGTTGACTGCTGATATTTGTTATTTTCACACAGCCTGCAAATATTAACATTTTTTTGTGATTTTTCCTATGGTAAAGAACATTCAAATCTACATGCTTGATTTTTTTCAGAATTTTATGTGTAAAAAAAATTTTGAAACAAAAAATTGGGGCACCAGGAGCACTGGTGCCCGGGAGCCAAAACTCCGCTTCCGTGAAAAGAAACCTATCGAAATAATGATCTAACTTTTGATGTTGGTGGGGATTCCTTCGATTGATTTTAGTAGTTCCAACTTATGTTCACGAAAGGATTTAGGCATGAGACCAGATCAACCAGACTAACGCCCACAGACGTAGCAAAAATACACCACAAATGCTTTTGACATGACTACAGCTCAATACTTTATAATACTGCAACATGTAACTAGGATGGCATATATACATACTCCCGCCAATATATACATAGATATGTGTAGTATTTCTTGCTTCATTAAAAAGAAAAAAAAAGTAATGCAGTGCACCGAAACCCGTTACCTGAGCCTGTCTGTGCGAGCGACGTTGGCCGCGCTGAAGCCGTTGAGCTCGCGTAGGTCAGCAGGCAGCGGCAGCTTGCGCTTCTGCCACGCCGTCCACAGCACCTTCCTGAGAATGGTGAGCGGGCTCCCCGCGGGCTGTCGGTACCGGTATTTGGACCTGCCGCCCACAAGCACAGCAATGGCGAGAAGCATTACGACGGCAGAGGCCCCGTAGCCCTAGCCGCGGCCGACGTTATCCTACACGTAAACCAGAACCGTGGCGGCGAGCAGGGATCCTATGCTGATGCCGAGGTAGAAGTGGTTGAAGAAGAAGACTGTGGCCCGCTCCTCTCGCGGTTCACGATGGTCGAATTGGTCCGATCCGAAATATGTAACAATGATATAAAAGTAGCATGGAACAATTAAAAATTATATATACATTTTGGACGTATCAGCAGCATGAGGCATCCTTTGATTTTTATTGTGTAATGACTTCTGAACTTTCTGAGACCGAGATTGTGTTATCATTCGCTACTTCCATCTTCCTCCAATTTTATTTGTGCTACCATTTGAATTATTAGGAATTTGGGCCACTATTAAGCATGTGTCGCACGGCAAGGCGCGCCTCCTAACTAGTGGCTTCAAGGTGCCTAAAGTCTTTAGAAGAGTTGAGGGGTTATTATTACGTACGTATGGGCTGAAACTGAATTATATATGCACTAAAATCATCATGAAACATGTTACGACCTATGGGGTAGGGGGGCCAATGCCCCCTGACAACAAGAAAGCTCTGCCACTAAGTCGCTGGTCGTTAAACAAAACGTATGTCCTCCATCACGACTAACATATCAGCAATAACTTGATTGCACTCTCACGACACCAAAAAAAAAAGCAGGTTCAACACTCCGATGAGGGACATCATGCAGTAGAACAACTGAACAAGTCAATTATGTCGATGTTTATCATTCTTGGTCCACGTGATTTGTGTTTTTTTAAGGGCATTACCGTAGAGGTGAACCCCTACGGTGTGATTTTCGATTTACAGATGAAGTCACCAAAAAGATGACCTCACCTCAAGTTCATATCAGTACAATACAAATAAAGAATATTCAGGGGGGGGGGGGGGGGTCGAAAGCAAAAGGGAAATACATGAGTTAAGTAAATAGATTTCTAGTCCACGCTATGAGAGGAGCCACTAAGTTATTCTTGACTCTGTGTTGGTGGAGAAGGATGTCACTCTGAAATCGAACTTTCCACGCCCCATGTGTAGCTGCTTGCTCACTAAAGATGTAGTCATTCCGGATCTTCCAAATATTCCAAGCAACACAAGCCACCACCTCCATGAAGCAGGGTCCAGCAAATGCAAGACTAGCATCGACAAAACGAGTGGTGATAGGCACTAGGCCGTTCCAAATAATTCCAACAGCATCCCAACAGACAGCTGCAAACGAGCAGTTGAAGAACAAGTGATCTCTAGTTTCCAAGGTGGATTGGGAGCAAAGCACACAATGAGGACCCCCATCAAAGTTCCAATGTTTTCGGGTCATTAGATCCTTAGTATTTAAACGATCATGAATCATAAGCCACAAGAAAACTCTGAGCTTCGGCAAGCATTTAGAAGCCCAAACAAGATCAAGAGCTTTGTTTTGAGTGACTTGTGAGAAGATGAATTTATAGTACTTGGCAGCAGTGTACATTGTATTACCCCACACAAACATTCTGGAGTCAGTGCCACCCGGACCTCTAGCAGTGTCAGCCAGAATCACATTAACATCTTCATGCTCCTCAAAGGCTTCCACAGATAAGGGTAATGCATAGGTATGTCCAGGAGCAGTGTTGTGCATCATCTCCGACACTGAAATGTCCGCATTCAGAGCAAACGAGAAAAGGTGAGGATATGTATCACATAGGAGTGAGCCCCCATGCCAAATATCTTTCCAGAACAAAGTCATCTCACCAGAACCCACCACTGAAGATGTTATGCTTCTGTAAATGTTGATCAAACTGAACACATCCCGCCACCAGAATGAGCCACGAACTGGCTGAGCATGAGGAGGCGTGTCACCATACAAGGACCACACAAGTTTTACCCAGGGAATATCTGCCTTGCAGAAAATTTATGGAGCTGCTTCAGGCAGAGCTGTGTTTTGAATTTCCAGATTTTTGATACCCAAACCTCCATGTTTTTTCGGCCTACAAACCAAGGACCAAGCAGCTAGGGACTGAGGTGAGTTAGCATCATCTTCCTTAGCCCACAAACAGTGACGGCGCCCTCTGTCAAAAAGTTTGATGATGGTCTTGTGTATTTTCAACGAACAGAGATAATGTGTTGGCAGTGAGGAAAGCACTGAGTTGACCAGAGTTACACGACCCCCATAATCCAGAAACCTAGCACATGCATTCAGCCTTCGTTCAAGTTGATCCACCACAGGAGATAAATCATGAACAGATGGTCTAGTGGTACCTAGGGGTAGCCCTAGATAGGGAAAAGGCATTACACCAGTGGAGCAACCAAAAATACCCGCCAGCTGATTCAGTCTGCTATCCGAAATGTTAATAGGCAACATACATGTTTTACTATAATTCACATGTAATCCTGTGGCTGAAGCAAATTGTTGAAGGACGTTTTTGAGGGCCAGAAGTTGGTGAGGACAGGCTTGGACAATCAGGAGGGTGTCGTCAGCATATTGCACTATAGGGAAGTCTGTGTCAGGTATCTGCAGAGGGGGAATCAGTGTCCCATGCTGGGCAAGCGTATTCACCATGGATTGCAGCAGGTCAGCACCCTCCACAAAAAGAATGGGAGACAAAGGATCGCCTTGTCGAACGCCTCTACGGCAAGGAAACTTTTTTCCCGGAACTCCATTGAGCAGCACTGAAGAAAAGCCTGTGGAAAAGATAGATTGAATCCATCCAATCCAACGATCATCATAGCCTTTGCATTTTAGAATTTGAATCAAAGCTTGGTGACCAATCGTGTCAAAAGCCTTAGCAAAATCAAGTTTCAGAATAATATTCTCTGTCCTTGACTGTGCACATTGGTGAATATACTCATAGGCCCAAGCAATGCAATCTTGAATTGTCCTGGTTTTTAAAAAACCATACTGGTTCACATGAACTAGATCAAGAATCTTTTTTTGGGCGGTTGGCTAATAGCTTTGTGATCAACTTGAAGCATGTGTTGAGAAGAGATATCGGACGATAGTCATTCGGGCCTTCAGGGTCATTGATCTTGGGGATCAAGGTGATAAATGCATCATTGATGCATTGTAAATTTACTGAACCTTCCCAGAACTCCTGAACCAGCCGATAGAAGTCATACTTAATGACAGGCCAACAAATTTTTATAAACAGACCATTAAAGCCATCCGGGCCCGGGGCCTTATCGGAGGGCAGATCCGCCACTGCCGAGTCAATCTCATCGTTAGAGAAAGGGAGTGACAGATTTTCCAAGCCATGTGCTGGTTGTAAGAAAGCAGAAAAATCAAAATTCTGATCCAATACCTCAGCAGTACCAAGTCTCTCATAGAAAGTGGAACGTAAAATTCCAGCTTTTTCATGGTGCTCAGATGCAAGTGAACCATCTGGTCTAATCAGAGTAGAGATGGTATTTTTTCTGTATCTAATTGTGGCCATGGAGTGGAAGAAGGCTGTGTTCTCATTACCGAATTTGGCCCAACGAGCCGTGCATCTTTTCCTCCAATAATCCAGCTTACAACTCAGCAAATGACTCAAACGAGCTTTCACAATATTTCTAAAATTCCACTCAGTAATGTCCAGGAGCCTATGTTCCTCAATCTCATCCAGTAAAAGGATCACAGCGTTACAATTGTCCACAAGGGTATTTAAAACCGAGATACTAGAGCTCCATTTTTTAATCCTTTTCGCAACAACTTCAGTTTGGAAGAAAGGCATTTTGCCCCATCCCCATGACAGTGGATGTCCCAAATACGACGGACAACATCAAGAAATCCATGCATCTTTACCCAATGGTTTTCAAACCGGAAGACTTTGGCCTTCGGAATTTTTGTACTAATGGCAATAACACAAGGTATATGATCTGAAGTTGGGCGAGCCAGAGGATGAACCAAAGTATTGGGGAATTTAATAGTCTAGCTGGGAGATGTGAAAAACCAATCGAGCTGCTCAAGTAATGGATCTGATTGCATATTGCTCCAGGTGTAGGCCCGACCTTTAATTGGCAGTTCAATCAACCCTAAGTAGCTGATGACTTCGTTAAATGTAGCAATATCAGAGAGATTAGCCCTGGTCCCCTGGTCTGTTTCTGCTGTCAGTGTATCTATAGAAATTAAAGTCACCAGCAAATAACCACAACTCATCATCATCGATGGGAAGACTGAAAAGCCAAGCAATGAAATTCTCACGAGGGGCACCCTCACAGGGGCCATACACATTCACTAGGAAAAAAGAGTCTGTGGAGATAGCAGAGGTGAAGTGGATCACCAAGCCAAAGCACTCCTGAAGAAACACCGTCCCCTTGAAAGAATTGCCCATCCATAGAACCAACAGGCCACCAGATGCCCCCTCAGAAGGAACAAAAGCATATTGTTCAAATAGTTTAGGGGCAAAATTTGATTTGTGTTATTTCATCGTCCGTAGTTCTGGCTGGACGCGAGCCAGCTCGGTCCAGCTCGGGGCGAGCCAGCAAAAAGCTCGGTCCAAATTGCCGAGCCCCGAGCCGGCTCGACATTGCCGGCGAGCCGCCAAACGAAGCTCGGCCCGAGCTTCCCCCAAGCTCAGTGCAGCTCGCGAGCCTCGCCGTGATGTGTCACTGACGGGTGGGGCCGCTCTTCTCCAGCAACGACGACCATGCGGGGCGGCGCAGCGCTGCTTCCTGGCGGCGGCGGAGCACGAATTCGAGGTCGGCGAGGATGGATTCGAGGTCGACGAGGACGGATACGAGGTTGGCGAGCACGTATTCGAGGTAGGTGAGCATGAATTCGAGGGGACGGTGTTGGGTTTCAGCGGGGCGACCGTGGGCATGGCGGCGGCGTGACCAAGCTCTACTGCGAGGAAGACGACTGGTGGCGGCGGCGATGCGGAAGACCTAAAACTGAAGCGTTCGTTGCCTGGTGCCTGTTCGTGGACAGAAACAACACGTTGTTGGGCTAGAACTGCTAAATGGGCTGCTTCCTGGGCTGTGGGCTGAGGAAAAATCTATTTGCAAAAAAAAAGAACGAGCTTTCGCTCCGGACCGAGCCGAGCCAGGCTCGGCCCGAGGTCGCCGCGGTCCAGCAATACCAACTCGGCTCGGTCCAATTTTCTGGCGGGCCGAGCCCAGGTCAGGGCGAGCCCAGAAAGCTCGGGCCGAGCCCAAAAGCTCGGTCCTCGTGTCCAGCCAGATCCGTAGTGGCATCGTGCCGTTTCTTCTACACGATTGTTGTGACGACCATGGCATAATGGCAGCGAGAAGACCAGACTGGACATGTTATCGAGCATAAGGAAGTTGGTCATGGAGAGACCGGCATGGACTTTAAGTCCTAAGGCGATGCCTAGATGGAGATGTTGGTTCATGTAGTTACCTTCTAGTGATGATCCTGCTGGTGAAGATGTCTGAGAGGAGCAAGATGGTGAAGATCACCACGGGGCTGGACCTCCTCAGCTATTGTTATGCAGAACGAACCATCGGGCCGTCGTCCATCGGTTCTTTACAAGGAAGAACACGTACCGATCTCTGTAACACTATAGCTAGGAGGGAAGAACGTAATCAGAACACACAGATATACATGCACAACACGAAATCTCTGAAATTTCAAGTTTGTGATGTCGTACAACTAGGTAATTAAGGTCTCAATCAATTATACACCAACGACCGAAAGGATTGCTAGCTTTATCAGCCAGCACCAGCCGCGGCGGCAGGTCTGGCGAGGTCTGCAGCAGCATGATGTTTCCACCCGAGCGACAGTACACGCGGCCTGCGGACGACCGGAAGCCGCAGAACAGTAGCTCGCAGCGCGCACTTTGGCCCAATGCGCATCGCCAGGCCTCGCGACGCCTAGCAACCGGCCGCCGCCGACATTGATCACGACCACGAAGTCATCGGTCAGCTCTGCGCTGAACTGAACCTCATCGAGCCTTCTGGGGAAAACAATATCGCGCGAGAGGCCGGACAGCAGCGTGGTCACCAGCGGGAGATCGACCCGGACGCCGGTGATCGGGTTCACTACCCAGACTTCATCGGTCTTCTTGTTTATGAGGACGAGAAGGCCCTGGGACGTATGCGCGAGGAACGTGCGGCCGTCGCGGCCGTTTAGCCCTCGGATTGTCATCCCGATCTGCTCGCCGGTGGCTACGTTCGCGAAGAGGCTGTGGTGGTAGCGAGGTCGGGCGCCATGGCCTAGGACGTCCTTGAGCATGATCCATCGCGGGGGGTGGAACCGGCGGTCCAGGCCGTGGTCGCGGGGGTCGGCTGTGTAGTGCCGCCATGCGCTGCACGCGGCGCGGAAGCGTACGTAGTCGGCGACGTCGGCGAAGAGCAGGCGGTCCGCGATCAGCATCGTCGGCCCGCACCCCAGTCTCCCCAGTCCCGCCTGCACATGCGGGCACGGACGAGATGTACAGGATGAACCATGCGGCCAGGCATCATATCGTCGACGGCTCTTCCGCGAAGCATGATCCAACGCCGACGCGGGCTCGCTTCGCGCGGCGCCGGAATGCCTTTTAGTCACTTCGTCCGGCGGGCTGCTGGATGATGTCGATACCATGTCCGGCCAGAACGCTGGACCTAGCCGCCTGCATCGGGGAATTTGAGCTGCAGTACTGAACGTAAACAACGGATAGATGGAACTATCGCTGGAATTACCGCGACCGACGCCGACGCCAACGCGAAACACGATACAAGGAAGCTGCCCTGGGGCCTGGGCCTTAGGTGGGCTCCAAAAAACTGTTTTAAACCGTCGACAGAAGAGATCCTGCCATTCTGTTTTTTTTTTTTGGTGCGGGGGAGCCACTTTCTGGCCATCTAATAACTGAAAGCAAACGATGTGTGTTCTACAGCAAATGATTTGTTTCCGACGAATACATTTACCTTTGGAGCGAGCATGCATCGAGCATGAACTGGACTAAAAAGCGACCAGCGACGTACGCGATATCCAACCGGGCTTCATGCCCCTTTCCATTTTATTAGAACGGAAAGACCACCACACAGTGTTTTACAGCCAGCAAAAGTTCAGGGAAAAGGAAGCAAGGGGCAAAGGGAAACGGAAGCGAGTTGGGGCACTATCAGGAGGACTGAGCTTCGGTGACTTGTAGACTGGGCCTTTCATTATTGATCCAACGGACACGAACAATCAAAGGCAAAATCCAACAGAGGGGCTCCTGTGTACATAGGCAGAGCGAGGGGATTTTTCGCGGGACGGGGCCAATTTCTCTCGCGCGGCGCGACGGAGGCGAAATTCGATGCGGGAGCACCACCGCGGAGATCGGGCTGAGTGGCGCAAGTAGAGGCGGAGCTCTTCGTCATCGCAGCGGCGCCATCCTTGATCGGGTTTCGACCGATTCCTCTCCCACCGCGCCGCCGTCGCCGGCGGCTTCGACCCTGTTCCCCCGCGTCCAGGCCCTACCGTCGTCGAAGTTGTCCCTGCTCCGCCGCTGGAGAAGCTGGAGAAGATACGACCAAATATTCAGGCCGTTTCAATCAGCCGAGGTAATTCGTTTTCTTAATTGAAGATGAATCTGAACTTGGTGCTGTGCGTGTGTAGATTGTGGAATTGTACTGAACCTATCAGTTCACTAAAATATTCAGTACACCAATTTGTAAAACTATACTGAACCCGGTGATGTGCGTGTGTAGATACTGGACCTGGTGATGTGCGTGTGTAGATACTGAACCTATCCCTGAACCTGGTGATGTGCGTTTGTAGATACTGAACCTGGTGCTGGGCGTGTGTGCACGCAATATTCAGTACTGAACTTAGTGTCTTAATTATATGTGTTCTGTAATTTTACATATTAGCTAGTGTTGTGTAGCTTTCTCAGATTTTTTGTCAACTGATTATATGTGTTGGCAATGGCAGGTAAATTGGTGCTGCACAACATATTAGCATTTGAAGAAGCATTTGAGACCAACATATTAGCTACTGACCTTGCTCTGTCTTCCATTGGAGACCAACAGGTTCAGACGGCTGCCCCTACTCTCGGGCCGCGGCGCAGTCCCCGTCTTGCTTCTATCGAGCAGGAGAACCAGGAGACCGTCATCGACAGGGCCATGAAGCGCAAGGAGAAGCGCATGGAGGGCTCGGCGAGGGCCGGAGTCGGCTGGAACGGCGAGCTCCCTGCTGAAGATCTGATTGCTGTTGCTGTCGAAGCCGGTGCCCCTCTCTCTGACAAGGATGTTGCGGCTCTGGCTGGGGCTTGCGACATCTCTATTGCTGGACTGGGCGCGGCCTAGCCAACAGCCAGGAGATTGAGCAGTCTCCATGATTAGGCCCATCCGGGCTTCCTGGGCCAGATGGGCCCCTTTCGCCGTCTCCCTCCTGTCAAGACTCAAGTGCCAAACTGCGTCTGCTACCCACTCTGTGCTCTTCCGTGCTGGGCCTCGCTTCGGGCCCAACTACTTAGGCTGGCCTGCCACACGCTGTCTTAGGCCTTTTTATGTTTCCTTTCCTATTTTCTATTGGGCTTCGACCCCTATCTGTAACCGTAAGACCTCTATTGTTTTAAGGCTTTGGAGACGGCCTCTTATTCGTTATTCCTGCCTCTACCGTTGCTTATTTCGTCCCATGAATATTAAGCTTCTTATCTCCTCCTGGAACACGCGTGGGCTAGGACAGAGGCCGAAGCGTGATGATGTCCGTGCTGCCATTGATTCCTTCCTCCCCTCTATCCTTTGCATCCAGGAATCCAAATTAGAATCCGTTTCCACTTACCTTGCTGCGTCTTTTCTACCCCCTACGCTTCGAACGATTATCACTAAGCCTTCCGTGGGCGCCTCCGGTGGAATTATCACGGCTTGGGATGACAGCAAATTGGAGCTGATCTCCCACTCCATTGACGACTTTCCCTCACTGCCTCCTTTTCTCTGCGATTCGACAAGCTTTGCTTTACTATCATCAATGTCTACGGGCCCTGTGAACATGACCGGAAGAGCACCTTCCTTGACTCTCTTTCCTCGATCATCTCTACTCTCTTGGGCCCTTTCGCCGTTATTGGGGACTTCAACCTTATCCGTGCTCCTAGAGAAAAATCAAATGACAACTTCAATGCCGCCGACGCGGCTATTTTTAATGATTTTATCAATTCCAACGCCTTAATGGATATTCTGCTGCTTGATCGCCAATTTACTTGGTCCAATCAGCAAAACCCACCCATCCTAGCAAGGCTAGATCGCATCCTTGTCAACGATGAATGGAGCATTGCTCTTCCAGACTCCACTCTCACATCTTCTAGCCGACCGACTTCGGACCATGTCCCTCTCCACCTTGGGGCTTCCACCAAAGCTCCCCGCAGCTCCATCTTTAGAATGGAAAACACCTGGTTGACGCACGATGCCTTCAAAGCCCTTGTCGATGCTAACTGGTCCAGCGTGACCGGTCAACACAATCATCTGCCCAACATCAACAAGCTTTGTCTCCGTCTAAAACGTGTGCGCTCGGCTGCTCGTCATTGGGCCCGTACGCGCCGCCTCCCATCTATTTACCTTGCTAATTGCAGAACCGTCATCAGACTTTTTGACGTCCTGGAAGAGCACCGTCTTCTTTCCTTGGCGGAATTCCAACTCAAAAATCTTGCCAAGACCGCCCTTAGCCACCTTAACGCCTCTCGGGCAACCTATTGGCGGCAGCGTGCCAAAATTAGACATTGCACCCTCGGATACGAAAACTCTAGATACTTCCACCTCTGTGCCTCCGAGCGCCTCCGCAAGAATCAGATTAAAGTTCTCGATGACAACGATGGGAACACCATTTTTTCCCATGAAGCTAAAGCCTTACTTCTCCATCGATTCTAATGTGATCTCCTTGGTTCGCCTCTCCCTGTTGTCTAACAGCTTCCTCTCTCCGCCTTGGTCCAGTCCACCTCGCTTGATTCTTTCCAGTCAGCCGCTCTTGTCGCTCCTTTCACCCTTGCTGAACTTTGGACCACCGTCTTCTCCATGAAAGACAACTCGAGCCCTGGACCAGATGGCTTCGGCCCTGCCTTCTATAAAAAGAATTGGAACCTTGTAAAAGACTCCCTACTCGCCTCTTTGCGTGACTTTCATTCCCTTCAGGCTGACATGCGCCCTATTAACAAGGCGTACATCGTTCTTCTTCCCAAAAAAATAGGTGCCAACAGGCCGGAGAACTTCAGACCGATCTCTCTTCAAAACTTCTGCCTTAAGTTCCTTACGAAGTGCCTCACCCTTCGCCTGCGACCTCTCATCCCGAAGCTTGTTCACCCTGACCAGACTGGTTTTATTTCTGGGAGGTTTATTGCTGAAAACTTTATCTATGCTGCGGACATCGTCCAGACCTGCCACAAAAGGTCAGCTCCGGCGGCTGTCTTCAAACTGGACTTCCGCAAAGCTTTCGACTCCATAAGCTGGGAGGCTCTCGATAGCATCCTGGCAGCCAAAGGTTTCCCCCCCCCCCATGTCGATATCTCATCAGGGCACTTAACACCACTAGTCAGACGGCGGTGCTTCTCAATGGGGTCCCCGGCAAGTGGATCCAGTGACGACGTGGCCTTAGGCAAGGAGACCCTCTGTCCCCCTTTTTCTTTGATATTGTGGCGGATGTCCTCCAACAGTTGCTCCTTCAGGCCTCTCGCGATGGCCTCCTCTTGCATCCCCTTGTCGACGACCTCCATTGCCCCATTCTACAATATGCAGATGACACCCTCATTATTATCCATGCTATTCCCCAACATGTCCTCCACCTAAAAAACCTTCTAGACTTCTTTTCTGCTGCCACCGGCCTCTCTATAAACTTTCACAAAAGCACCTTCGTTCCTATAAAAACTGAATCTTCTATGGCGGCCTCCATGGCGGCATCCTTTGGATGTGCAGTCTCCACCTTCCCGCAGACTTACCTTGGTCTCCCCCTCTCCCTTCACAAACTACATTTCTCTGACCTTGCCCCCGTCATTGCTAAATGTGATCTCCACATCTCGGGTTGGCGTGGTCGCTCTCTCCCTATAGGCGGGCGTCTAGTTCTTGTCAACTCCGTCATCACCGCCAAGTTCGCCCATGCCATGAGTGTCGGCCTTCTTCCTGCCGGTGTTGTTGAAGCCATTGATAATCGACGCAGGGCGTTTCTCTGGAAGGGAGAGGAGAGCTGCTCCGGCGGGCATTGCAAAGTCGCTTGGGATGAGGTTTGTAAGCCTAAAAACCTTGGGGGGCTTGGGGTCCTCTCCCTATCCTACCAAAATTCTACTCTCCTTTCCAAATTCCTATCTAAACTCCACTCTCCTTCCGATGCCCCCTGGAACCTTTGGTTCCATCGCCAATATGGGTGGTCCGCCTCCCGAGACTTTGGCGAGAGCCACCGCCTCGACTCACCTATGTGGAAAAGTATAGTTGCTGGTCTTTCCTCCTTCCGGTCTCACTCTACTGTCGTTGTGGGGAATGGCTCCCATACCGCATTCTGGTTAGATTGCTGGAATGGTGACTCTCCTCTTTGCGACCGATACCCTGCTCTCTTTTCTCACACCACTAGGCCGCATGCTCAAGTCGCCGCTGTTCTAAACTCAAACCTTTCCCTTTCCCTTTCCCTGGCTCCTCGCCTCTCCACTCGAGCCAGCCACGACCTTGGCTTGCTGACAACCGAAATCCAAAACCTCACCCTCATGCCCCTTGTTCCGGATAACCGTGTATGCCGCTGCTCCCAAAAACCCTTTACTAACAAAGATTGTTATGCCAATTTCTTTAAGCTCGTTCCGACTGATGACCAGGCCGAAAAGGTTTGGAGAAATGCTGCTCCTCTTAAGTGCAGGATCTTCAATTGGCTTGTGCGTCGCTGCCGTCTACCAACCAATGACCACAGGTTCCGGCACAACCTTGCCGCCTCACCGAGATGCCCCTGCTGCCCCCAAGCTGAAGATGTCAACCACCTCTTGGTTGGCTGTCATAAAGCCCGAGAAGTTTGGGAGAGCTTCTTCCCGAACAGCGCTCATCAAATTGGGTCGGTCCGCGACCTTTGGCGACATCGTAGTCGCAACTATGCAGAGGCCACTATCTGCACGGCCATCTCCTGCAACATTTGGAAACGGCGCAACGCCAAGGTGTTCAATGCTATCGACGAACCGTTGTCCTCTGTCCGCAATAGATGTCTCGAAGATGTTCGTTTATGGGCCTATAGATGTAATTCTGCTCCGGTTGTCCAGCTCCTCCAATCTTGGTGCCTCTCCTTTGAGCCACCCTGAATGCTCTCTTATGTAATTCTCCCCCTCTGTAAAGATCGCCAAACCCTGTGATTGCAAAAAGTAATAAAATGTTCAGGCTGGCTTAACGCCGCCGTAGTTCCGTTCAAAAAAAAGAAGCATTTGATAATTTGAGGTGTAAAATGCATAAGCAAACTTGGTTAGATTATATCTACAAAGTAAAAGAAAAATGGGCTGAATGTTTTATGAGAGATATCTTCAGTTTGGGAGTGAGAAGCAAACAACTAAGTGAGAGCTTCAACAATTCATTGAAGAACCACTTGAAATCTGATTTTCATATTATCAGATTTTTGAAGCATTTTGAAAGGACACTCGAAGTAAAAAGAAATAAGGAGTTGGAATCTGAATTTGAAGCAAGGAAAAATATACCAAGAATCAAGATGAGCACCCCTATGTTGGTACAAGCAAGCAAAGTGTACACTCCAGTTATTTTTGAAGCTTTCCAAAGTGAGTATGAAAGATCCATGGCTGCATGCACTAAAGTATTGGATGGAAACAAATATGTTGTTGCTATTGGTAGTTTGCATGGCGATTTATCTTTTGAGGATGAGCGCCTAGTGATAGGTGATCCTGTAAACCAAACAGCAACATGTTCTTGTCAAATGTTTGAAAGGGCAGGAGTATTGTGTGGACATGGACTGAAAGTTCTAGATATGATGAACATAAAGACATTGACGATGCATTATATCTTGAAGAGATGGACTAGAGAAGCACGTCAAGGGAGTATATTGGACAAGCAAGGAAGAAATGTGGTAGAAAATCCAAAACTGGAATCTATGCTTCGGTACCAGGAACTATCTTATAAATTTCATACTATGGCACATAAAGTGGCCTACTCTACAGAATGTTGTTTGTTCTTGGAAAACACACTTGATTCCATTGGCCCAAAGCTGGAAGATATGCTAAATTCATCTACTAGTGCTATGAACGAACCAAGCAATGAGAAGGAAAATGCTGACCCAAACGTGGAGCAAACAGACGACTTGCTTAGAGCTGCGCGACTGAAGAAAAAAGAAGTGCAATCCAAATATTTGAAGAGAAACAAAACTTGGATTGATAGGTTGTGCAAGGGCAAGCGCAAGGCAACTAAGCCTGTTGTTTCTACCAAAAAAGGATCAAAGGTATGTTCTAATCCGAACATAACACATCCATTTATAAACTAATTCGCTGAACTTTCATTTGACAGAAACAAAAGAAAAAAAGATGATCCACAACCTCAAGTAGAAGCAGAAGATGACGGCCACAAGAAAGAAGCTGCTGTAGAAAGTAAACAGTACGATGTCATCGAGAGTTTTACCCAACTCCTCACAGCTCCTCCTACTTGTGATGTTAGTCTTTATGGTCGAAATCTGTTCTAGTGTATGCAGGGGCGGCGCCACTACCGGGGCGAGGAGGGGCGGTCGCCTCGGCTCCCTGAGGCGGAGCGGGCACCCCATATGTAGGATTCTAGCGGCGGCGGCGCACCATTAGAGTCGCGAAGCTAACGCTCAATTTTGATGAAGAGGTAGCTGGACGCCTGGACCGGTAGATGGGCCTTTAACTAGTAGATGGGCTGGTGGACAAACCCATGTCGAGCTAGTTAATCGTTTTCTGTTCGATCCCCAATCGCTGCGCATGACACGACACGGCTTTCCGTTTCCGTTTGAGAGCATCTCTTCCGGATACACTAAAAACTTGTATAGGATAAATCATATTCGGTAAAAATTAAAACTTTTTTGCGGTGGAAGAGCCGGGGAGATATAGATCTAGGAAATGGTACTGCATATTTGAACTGAAATTAACACTACAATTCGTGCCAGATTTTCACATAATACGATGCTAAAACTATAAGGCCCCGATTGGTTCGCCGGGTGAGAATACGGCTCCGAAATTATTTCCGCTCTCGCGTTGGATTTTGAGCAGGAGGTAGATAGGTCCGTAAAGTTTTCCGGCTGTTTTGGTTATTATACTCCGAACCAAGCGGGGCCTAAGTAGAAATAAATTGAACCCCACATATCGGCAAAAAAAATCCAGGCCAGGGGCTTATCCTATATCTGCTAGAGATGCTTTGATATCCAATCATCGCGACTCGCTTGAGCGCAACCACATAGAGCTCGGTCAATATGTGCTAATTATCGATAGTATTATGGTTAGTACATGGAGAGGAGCACCCGTTAAACAGCCCCGCGTAAATATTTGTTGATCATTGAATCGTGTACCGAATCTCGGTATAGTTGTTGTGAGTGTTTGCTCGGTCGATCAATATAGGCCTACGATAAATTGAATAAACTTACTTTTACGCCTTAAATTTTTTTAGACCTTAGATATTCGCCCCGGTTCATCTCAATTCCTGGCTCCGCCACTGAGTGTATGTATGTTGGCTACATGGTACTTTAGGAGCTAACTAAATCTTTTGCATGTATTTTGGGGGTAATTATAGTTTGATGGGGCCAAATTGTACAAGTGGTATGGCCTACATGTATTTTGGGAGATAACTTATTGCATCAGGAAGGGAATGATATGGAGAGCAACTAGGGGAAGCGCGCGTCCGCACGGAAACTGGAGCACGCGAGCGAACGGAGAGAGTCAGCGTGAGAGCCCCTCCGTGCCATCCACGTGGCCTGCAGGTAGCACCCGCGCGCGGAGCGTCCATCGTCGCTCGCTTGCGAGCCAAGCGAGCCGAACGATCCAGCTAGTAGCGAACAATCCAGCTATAGTAGCGAGCTGAATCGATCCAGCTACCTCCTTGCCTATTTAGCTTAGTGCGTACGTTTTCTTTTTCTTTTCTTTTTTAGGGAGATCCTGCAAAATGTACCAAGTGCACAAAAAATATGAAATACTTTTAGAAAATAATAATTCGCAGTGCACCACAAAAACGAAGGCAGTGCACCGAAAAAAGACAGTACACTGCCCCACTCGAGGTAGTACACCGAAAAAAAGAAGGCAGTGCACCATAAGAGGGAGTGCACTGACCATCTGAGGCAGTGCACCACAAAAGAGAAGGCAGTGCACTGTCCGATCCAAGGTGACTACCCATCTGAGCATCTGAGGCAGTGCATCGCAAAAGAGATGGCAGTGCATTGTCGATCTGAGTCAGTGCACCGCAAAAGAGAAGGCAGTGCACTGTCTGATCCAAGGTGCACTACCCATGTAAGGCAGTGCACCGCAAAAGAGAAGGCAGTGCACGGCCCATCTGAGGCAGTGGACCACAAAAGAGAAGGCAGTGCACTGTCCGTCTGAGGCAGTGCAGACAGTGCACTGTCCGTTCGAGGCAGTGTATAACAAAAAAGAAGGCAGTGCACTATCCATCTGAGGCAGTACACATAAAAAGAAGGCAGTGCACACTGCAGTTTAGAAATAAAAAGGCAGTGTGATCTATATACTTCCGGCAGTGCACAAATAAAGTTGGTCAAAATATATCAACATGAGATCTAGTTTTGAAGATCTCGACGCGACTAATCCATTCCAAAAAATAGATAATGATTTGGAGACTCGGTTTAAAAGATATTGCATTTTTTTCATTCGGGTCGAGAAAAGAAAAGGAACACAGACCAGCAAAAGGCAACGAAAGGACCAGCGGACACAGCCAGACCACCACGTGGTGGCCATACGAGGGCTCAGTGGGATCAAGCGGGAGGGCAGGGGTGTGTTAGGCAGCTCCACGTGCTGCATGCGCATGCGACGCAAAGCGTGCTCCATGAACGCGCATGCTTTTTCTAACAATTTCGAATGATATGCTGCGCTGTGCATTATGTGAGCATTTTAAGCTTTGTACCAAATTTTGAGCTCAAAATTGAAACTGCCCAGAAAAATTTGAAAATTTTCCAGTAAATCTAATATGTGACCTTATGCATTCTGAGAAAGTTTCGCTGAATTTGGATACATGGTTTGTGAGTAAACAACATTTTAATTTTCTCTCCCAAATTTTGAAGTCAAAATTCGAACTGCCCAGAAAATTTTGAAAAAATTCCAGTACATAGAATATATTGTGTTATGCATTCTGGGAAATTTTGATTAATTTGGACGAACGGTTTGTGAGTAAGCATCATCTTAAGTTTCAGCTGAAAAATGCAAAGCGTAACACAATATATTCTATGTACACTTTGCCCAGAATAATTTCGGATTGTTTTCGGATCAATAACTTGGTGACTTGTGCAACATCTTTGGTCTGTTGGATCAATAATGGAGGGCCCAGATGTGCAACATCCAAATAATTTCGGATCAATAACTTGTGCGTGCATACAAAATAACCAAATAATTGATGTTTTAACTCAAAATTTGGGATTGTTTTAAGGGAGCGACTAGGTCTCACTCGAGTGAGAATTACTCAGATGATCCTATCCAATTACGTGTGCAACGGAGAATATTTTACTTGTAACCCACGAATCACGATGTAAATCTGATGGGAATAGAGTTGAGTGAGACCTAACTTAATTATTACTCGAATGAGAAATAGTAAAACCGTTGTTTTTAACTCTGAGCATACCTTGTGATTGAGCAACTACAGCCAGCAAGCCAAAACGATAGTTCGACATGATTCTATGCGAATCAGATTGTCGGGATAAGCTTTGCCTTCAAGGGAACGTATGCATATGCAAAACCATATTCTGCCTGTTCCCACCTATTGCACCCATAAAAATAGATGGTGTTGTGAGAATGATCAAGTCCCATCTCGGCCCCTATGGCCCTATCCATCCCTATGTCACACAAACAACACTGTCAACAGTAGTTTTTTTTTTTTGAGAGGACACTATCAAGAGTAGTCAACTAAAGTCCAAGTCTAAGACCTAGTCAACAAGCGAAAGAATTAAGAAATCGAAAAGAAGAAATCATTCTGAAGGTCTAAGTGAAAGAGCTCAAGATGATATAGAGGGTTAGGTGAGCATGGACTATGCAACACCCTGACAAGTTTATAAACAGGCACCGTCAGAGCTTTGCTAGTTTGGTTGACAAGGAAAGACAAGGGCACGTCTAACGGTAGGCCCGGATTTGTGCTTCTATCCACCGGGTAAAAGCAGGTGCCATCTCGACCTTATTTCATGGCTCAAAATAAGCACATTCAAGTGGAAGCAGATTTGCAGCTCCCAAGCTGCAGTGAACCTGCTATTTGAAATTTTTGAAAATTTCAAATTTATGTTTCAAAAAATCCAAAAACAAAATCCTAAGATACATATGCATGTTTCTTACGTGCGTGCCAATTTATGGTGTAAAAAACGTCGTATTTCAAGCTGTATAAAAATAACAAAATTCTAGTCAGTAAAAAGTGTATAAAGTGTGTTGAATCTGTCAGAAATTTCACTTTTTGGCCTAGCCCAAAATATAATGAATTTCTTTCTGAAATTTTTGGCGTACCTGCGGGATATGTATGTGTGTTGGTGTAAATTTTTTCAGAATTTTTGGAATAAAAAAATGTGATTTTTAAAAAATTCAAATAAAGGGAGCCGTGGTGCTCGGGTGCTGCTGCGGATTTCCGCATTCAAGTGCTTTAGCGGACACATTGGTAGGTTGCCTTAGGGAGCAGCGACATCAGAGCATCTCCACCGGGGGCCTCCAAATTCGTGTCCGGCACCCCCAATGGAGGCCCAATTGGGGGGTGCCAGAGATGTGTCCGCCCATGTTTTTGACCCTGCCCACAGCGGCGCACCCCAAAGGCCCACCCCCAAATGGCCCTAGTTTTGAGCAATAGATCGAAGACCTTGCGGGCGCACGAACCGCCGCTGGTTCACCTTCGCGTCGCTTTGGAACACAGCGGTTTGGTGTGGACGTGCAACCGCCGGCGCGTCGCTTCAGGGTTGCATTCACGCGGTTTCGCAATGATATATC
Source organism: Poa pratensis (assembly GCA_947311845.1). Taxonomy (NCBI): domain Eukaryota; kingdom Viridiplantae; phylum Streptophyta; class Magnoliopsida; order Poales; family Poaceae; genus Poa; species Poa pratensis. Next base: position 47,211,236 of record CAMZMU010000052.1, read on the forward strand.
CACGCCGTCACAATCTCTCCACGCACCACCGCCCAAAACTCGCTCGCCATGTCGTCGCCTGAGAAGGAGCCCGTGGTGGCCAATCAGGAGCGGGACATGGAGGCCGTGGTGGCCGATCAGGAGCAGGACAAGGAGGCCGTGGACGTCGAGGCCGATCAGGAGCAGGACGCCGTGGCCGATCAGGAGCAGGAGGCCGAGCACGCAACTCCATCACCGGCACGCCCTGCGTACTCACCGTGGGAGCCTTGGTCCCCGTGGCCGTCCCGTGCGGCTGGTGCACATGCTGAACCAGCCTCCCCCCAGGCAGCGGTGGCACCGGAGTGGGAGCAGGGACCTCCAGACGCGGCGCCGCCGGACGACGAGCCAGGAACACCGCTGCCCAATGCCGACTCCGATGACGAGGAGTAGTTTTCGGAATTTCTAGTTGTAATGATAGGCAAATAAGTAGTTTCATGCATTAATAAAAGTGTCGAACTCGTCCGGCAATCAAACTGTTCAGCCGCGCCGGATTTGAAGTTGTCGGCATCATTCTTGCCACTCTCATCTCTATTCATGATTTGCTCATGGCAACCATGAAACTTGCTAGTGAGAGCCGCGATGACGCCCCAACGGCTCTCAACCGATTTGACATTGCGATCGGGCAAATCATCATTAGGTGGATACGACCTTCTTTCGGTGAAGTCCTTATGGATGCGTGCCCAATATTCATCCCTCTTTTGGTTGGCGCCCTTCGTGGTGCACATGCTCACATTCATACATGCCTCGCACAACAACACGTCCTCCGTGTCGGTCCAAGTCCGGCCTCTGTAACCTGCCTTCTTGCCGCCATCTTCGTCGTCGTCGCCGTCCTCTTCGTCACCCTCCCCTTCCTGGTCCTGGCCGTGGTTGCCATCCTATTCGTTGCCCTGGCCGAACTGATCTGTGTCGGCGTCACCATCCTACGACACAAATACAACAATTTACATCTGGCCGCCGCTCGCAATAAGTACACACACCAACAATTTGCATCCGGCCGCTCGCAATAAGTGCGCCCAACAAACAATCGGCCGGGAACACAATAAATAGGCGCGGATCAGGAAGATAAATAGCACGCACCTGGCCGAGTTGGTCGAACGCATTGCCGAATAGGAGGCCGCGGGAAGCAGTCGCGTCGGCGTTTGTGCCTATCGTCCGCCGCATCACCGGCGATTCGCTGAACACCAACGGCGCCTCGTTCAGATCGAGGGCGTCGGGGGGGGGGGGAATCCACGACTGCTGCGTCTGGTAGCCGGAGGTGTCGTCGAAGAAGCCCGGGCCAGACGATGACCCGCAAAAGACGTCGGCGCCCCCCGGGCTTGAGCTGCTTTGGCTCATGGCGATCAACATCTCGGCGGTCTCACCAGCCGCCTTGTCCTTCGCCTTCAGTCACCTCATCTGCCAAAGGTGGGAGGCGGCAGAGCGCAGGACGCCCTGGCTCAGCGGCACCTTTTTAAGCGGCACCGAATAATCCTGCGGCTCCCGCTTCATCGGCTTCTTCTTCGGCTGCGACGACGCCGGCGGCTTGCGACCCCCCTTGGGTTTCGCGAGGCCGACGGGCTTTGGCGGCATGGTGGCGGAAGGCGAGGAGCTCGCGGCGGCGGTGGCGCAAGGGTTTTGGAAATGGAGGGGAGAATGGGAATTTTGGCGCCGAGGGTGGCAATGTAGACGAAGGGGAATTTGGGCGCGCCGCGCTGTCTCTATGACGGGCGGGCCTCCCCTGGCAGACGCATGTCCGCCCCCATGTCTGGCACCCCCGAGAGGGCCTCCAAATTTGGAGGCCCTCTCGGGGGTGCCGGACATGTTTTTGCTCGGGGTGACCCTTTGGGGGGTGCTGCTGGTGGCGTTTTTGGCCGTCCGGACCCCCAATGGGCCTTTGGGGGGTCACTTGGAGGCCCACGGTGGAGATACTCTCATGACCTCGCCTCGGGACACCGTGCTCAAACGGGGCCAGCCAGTCTCCGTTTCCCTGCCTAACCTGAAAGATGGTGACATGACTCATCCATGGCATGTCCCACAGTACCAAGGACATGAAGAAATCGGCTCCAAGATTGCGAGGCGCATGCACAAGACTACCATCATCGGACGCTTCAATCTCATTGTTTCGAGGGGTTGTCATGCCGGGGCAGCCACGCGCGTGCGCGCACACACACATGCACACGCACACACACAGCGATATTTTCCGGGGCCCGAATTTGCTCATATCTTTGTATCTTCGTGTGTTCACCCATCGGGCATTTTTCTCATACCCACATACCAATTCATTGCGGGAATTGATACCCTGGTACACCCCTAATCACTAGTCCACTACTTGAATACCGCTTACTCGAGTGGAGAGAGCTAGAGACTCCAAAATCATGTTGAGGAGCTCTCTAGTGTCGAATCTGAGGGGTCCCCGAGGACTCGGATAAACATCGAAAAAGGAGGAGGCTTAAGGCAACACTTGGAAATTTCACGATGGCCAAATTCTCGTTAGTCCAACCTCTTCTTCGATGCTCTCCTAAAAAAGGACTAAGCGCGCGCTTGATGACTGTTGAGAACCCTAAGTAGAAGGTATGATATAGTGCAACAACAAATTTCTCTCAGTTAAGAACCAAGGTTTATCGAATCAGTAGAGAAGATGAAGGAGCTAGAAAATTTGAAGTGGACCTACAAGCAAAGACACAAAGCTCTTTGTACCCAATGTAACAGGAAAGTTAAACGTGTAGTGTGGAAGATAATAGTAATACACAAAAAAGTAAAAAAGGACCAGCGGACAAGTAATGGTGGAAAGTGTGTAAACGAGGTTTAATCAATGTAAAAAGATGTACCGCGGGTTATGGTTTGACTAGTGGTGTCTCTCTTAACCATAAAACATTGTTGGGTAAACAAATAACAACTAGGCAATTGACACGATTATGATCATGACATTATGAAAAAATGCACAAGGCAAATATGTATAGTAGGCATCACGTCAAGGTGTATAGACCGCCTATCCGCACTGCATATATACCTAAATACTCACTTCGATACGTTATCCAGCAACACATCTCTACGAATTAAGTTGTTGAAACAACAGAGTATTGCATTAAGTAACTTTTATTATCAAAAGTAGGCATAAATACCTTTTTTTACCCTTTGTAGCAACCGCACATGCCACCCTTAGTCGTTCATGTCACTCAAGTTCAGGGATAGGCAAGGCAAGAACCCACTATATATCGAACATATACTCTCTCTTGGAGACTTAAACAACTATTTGGCCGAAGCACTCATATAAATTGGAGAGCATGTAGGGACATAAATAAACCAATATCATATTTAATATATCATGCACATAACATCACAATTCATCATATACCAACAAATACAACAGTAAACATTACATCAGATGAATCTCGATCATGTTAGACAGCTCATGAGATCATGGCATGAAACAATCAAAAATTATAAATACATTTTGGACGTATCAGCACCATGAGGCATCCTTTGATTTTTTTTTATTGTGTGATGACTTCTGGCTTTCTGAGACCGACACTGCGTTATCACTCGCTACTTCCATGTTCCTCCAATTGATTTGTGCTACCATTTGAATTATTGGGAATTTGGGTCACTATTAAGCATGTCTCGTGCGACAAGCCGCGACTCCTAACTAGTGACTTCAAGGGGGGCTAAAGTATTTAAAAGAGTTGAGTGGTTAATGTTACATACGTATGGGCTGAAATTGGATTACATATGCACTAAAATCATGAAACATGTTACGACCTATGGGGTAGGGGGGCCATTGCCCCCCTTGGCCACAAGAAAGATCTGTCACTAGGTCGCTGGTCGTTAAACAAAACGTATGCCCTCCTCCATCACGACTAACCCACCAGTTGTAACTTGATTGCACTCTCGCGTCACCAAAAAACAAGCAGGTTTAACACTCTGATGAGGGACATCGTGTAGTAGAACAAGTTAATTATGTCGATGTTTATCATTTCTGATCCACATAATTTGTGTCATTTCATCGACGACGAAGACGAGAAAACTACTAAGGTGAAACCCAAGGACACTGTGGCCAGAAAGAGCCCCATGCTTATAGACTTCACTTGCTCTAGAGCCTCGCGAGTGAAGAATTTGAGCTGCCCTACATAGGCGAACGCATGGCTCATCATACGAGGGAATGTTCACGTCCAACGATCTATCTTCTGGATCAGATCGGGCTCGCAGGGATCATCAATCTTTGGAGTGTTCGCTCTGAAGGTAATACCCGATCCCAATCAACCAATCAACAAGTTTGTTACAAGTTAAGAAGCTTAAATTTTCTGAACTTTTCATGATGTTGTTGCAGGAGGACCGAAGTGGATGAAGATCACGTCCCTGGATGAACTGCAGACGAAAGTCGGGGAGATCATCGTGATGACCCTTCTGGTGAAGATGTTTGAGAGGAGCAAGATGGTGTAATTTTTGGCAGAAGGATCACATGCCCGAGTGAATTGTCAAAAGGATGTTGGTCCATGTAGTTGGACTGGTCAATGGAGAAGGTCATCGCGTGAGTAGATAGTCCCGAACAATATTTAGGTGCGCTAGATGGGAAGGAGCATAACCACCATCTTCACCTCCTCTACAACTCTACAGAGGGGTAATCATAGATGGCGCCGGCCCAGTTGTCATGCATGGTAAACATAAGTAATAAATTATGCCATATTTTGTTTATATCATGGTCCTAAACTCCTGCATCCTACCCTTTAATTAAATAAATCATATAACACGCGTACATAAACCTTGATCGAAATAATGATCTTACTTGGCACATACATGTTTTTTGCCATGATAATCAATGCCTAATAATTCAACATACTCACATGCTCCTTTTGCATGTGCGAAGACACGGGGGGCAGCGGCCCCCTGATCCCTGGTGGTTATAGATGACGTAGGGACTGGTATAATGACTATATATTTTATCTAGACTCTCCAATTTGTATACCAAACCAATTAGATTGGCCTTCAAGTGAACCGTGAATGTCATTGTGACCTGTCGTTTCTACTCCAAGTGAAGCAAAGATAAAATATAGGATATGTTTACTAAATTACCTTGGAGTGGGAAGGGTTCAGTTTTACTTTACTTTTACCGAATAAGTTTTGACCCCAAAATTCGAAAGGGAACAAGTCAAAATCTTATCTAGTCCAAATTCAACAAAATTCTGACAAAATAAGCTCTGAACTTGTCGGATATCTTGGAGATGTACAAACTTTTGAACTCTCAGGGATATCCCAAGTGTAGTAATGTTGCATGTGCAAAGCACGTTATTGATATAAATTCAATTGGGAATGACTACGTTAAGCGCGCGCTGTGGCCCCAGTCCATGCACCACGTGGCAACGGGAGAAGCAACGCGAGGAAAATTCTGACCTGCGGACGAGCTCCTTTCCCTTTCTCCTCTTTTTTGGCGCGCGACTCGTTCTCTTGCGCGAAAAGACTGATCGATCGATCAGCTGGCTTCCACTGGTACATGTACGTACGTATGTACGTGAGAGATGTTTTTCTTTTTTTTTTTCTGTCCTTTCCCTGTCTATTACAATATCCATAAAACACTATGAAATTTTTTGTACAGTGCATTTTGTCGTAGCGCATGCTACGGGCTGCGCTTCAGCACGGCGCCTTCGGCGCGTAACCATTTATAAAGATCTTGATGGGGTTACATTGGTCGTTGCGCCTAATATTTCGTAGATGTATTTGTCGTAGTGTGTGCTGCGGGTTGCGCCCGTTTAAAGGCAGGACATCGATACACCAGAAGGCAGTATAATAGAGGTGTTTATGGATGTGCATCGTAAGGCAACATACCAGTGCAGCGGAAGGCAGTGCAAAAACGACACTCAGAGCAGAACAGAACAAGACGGCATTGCAAAACATGCACTCAGAGCAGAACATCGAAGGCAGTGCAAAACTGCACTCATGGCAGAACACGGAACGCAGTTCAAAACCTGCACCAGGGCAGTACATGGTTGGCGGTGCAAACCATTTACTCGGGGCAGAACATCGGTATAATAAAACGAAGTGCAAAATAGACGCTCGAAGCAGGACATCAAAGCACAGCAAGGCAGGACATAACATGCACTCGAGGCAGTACATAACATGCATTTCGCGCAGTGCAACCAAAAACAGTGCAGGAAATATCCATTACACTGCAAACCCGAAGGCAGTGCAACCTATATGATGTAGGCAGTGCACACAAAAAGTTTGTCAAACATATGAACATTGATCTAGTTTTGAAGATCTTGACGCGACTAGTCCATTCCCGAAAACGGATCATAATTTGGATACTCGGTTTGGGAGATATTTTACTTTTCGGATTCAAATCTAAAAGAGAAAAGGAAATAGAAACCAGGAACACACTGGGACAGCCACGTGGTGTGCAGGGAACCACCCGCGCGGACTTCTCAGCCAGGACGAGCGAGCGAGGCTGCTCCACGTGCAGCTCGCGGATGGATGCGAGCCGTGCGCCCTAGACGCGCGCGCGTTTTCTAGTATTTTCGAATTCAATTTGGTGTACTTCAAGAGCCAATGAAATAAGAATCTCTCTTATAAGATATATGAAACATTGCTAGTAAACTACAAGCAAATAGACAATGCATAGTTATTAGCTTACACATTAAACTGATAAATATACATAAATTTGAAGCCACATAGGGTTTAACCATGCTACTATTGGTCATCCCCACCGCAACAGAGTATTTAGAGATGATGGTAGCCCATTTGTAGTAAATGGAACTTGATCCTTTGCTCTAGTGGACAACCTCATGTACATTTCTACCAAACAACAATGTTAGACATAGTCAAAGCACAATTCTCACACTGGCGCCTTTGCATATGAAATCCAGATATGCTATCCCATATTAAACTCTGCAATAATTTTACTCAGTGGCTCACTTTAGTGATAGATCTTGTTTAATTAATAAATGAACTTCTGCATTGTTCAACTTCATATTGTATATATAGTATATACCATGTCCTAGACATTAAATAGTATATACCAACTTCAGTCGCAGAAGGAAGACGATCTCTCACAAGATTCCATAAGAGAATGCGAATTTTAAGCGACACCTCTGCCTTCCAGATGTCGAGCGCATCGAGATTCTCTGCGTCTTGACACAACTTCTGATAAAGGGACTTGGTAGAGAACACCCAGACTCCTCTAGAGACCAAGACACACTATGCGCTCTTCCGAAAGCTCAACATCTTCAATCTCCTGCACCAAGAGTAGCCATTGATCACTTTCCACTACCCCAAAACACCTCGTAAAGCGCAAGTTCCATCATGTCCCTATGTGAACCTGGCTAATCAGAGCCTTTGAACTTGAGGAGATAGCAAAGAAGTTTGGGAACCTAACACTCAGGGACCCATACAGTCCAGTGATTAGTCCAGAACCTGATCGAGTTACCATTGCCCAACAAAAACTTGGCACCCAGCCGGAAGTCCTCCTTGACTTAATGGATACCATGCCAAAACTGTGAACCCCCCACCGGGGTAAAGCCAAATATGTCAACGGCTCCAGGGTATTTATACCTAAGTAGCCTCGCCTAGAGGCCGTTCTCATCCTCCTCTGAGAAGATACGCCCGATCCATTTAGCGATAAGAGCTCTGTTGAGAAATTTGAAGTTTACCACTCCTTGCCCCCATTGTCTTCTAGGTTTACAGATGTCAGGCCACTTCGCCATATGATACTTGCGCTTATTGCCTTTCCCTTCCCAATAAAATTTGTTTCGGTGCTTATCAAAACCGGCGTGCGTTCCATCTGGAAGCATAAACAACCCCATGGTGAGGATTGGGATATTTGTAAGAGAGCACTAAAATCAATCTTAGAGTAGAGGACATGAATTTCCCTTACCTAGGCTCGTACAAAAGCCCACCACTGGTTCTAGGTCACCCATTTTCAGTTTCCGGTCTGCTGTGGTCAAACCGAGATATTAAAGTGGAAGGATCCTTCCTGACAGTTCAGGATGTTAGCCACTCTGGCTTGCTCCCCCTCCGCTCCACCCATATCTATGATCACACTTTTTGTAGAAATTGATCTTCATACCTAACATCAATTCAAAGCACAGTTGACTGTCCATGAGTCGCCTTGACGCCCTGTAACCCTTTGCCGCCCATGGAACGTATGTCATGGCTCCTTTGAGTGCCTCTTATCCAGTGCTTCTCATGCCTCCCTTTTGTCTCGCTCTGCCCGGAGGCCTTGGCGACGAGCGAGGAATCTCGGATGGCAGATGCGGTCGACGACAACAATGGTCTGGGACGCAGCAAGGTGGCCATCTCTAGAGAAAAAAACCAAAGCGGGAAGAACAAGTGAGAATTGAACACTCACCAGTGGGCTTAACTTGTTAGTGTATATGTATATGCACAAGAATGATAAGAAAGTGAGTATGAAGGAATCTATCAGAAGTACACATTCCTTATGATACTGAAATATTACAACGATCTTCCTTATAATAACTTTTGAGAATATTTTTGAGAAATCTGCCTGAATGTTCCAAACACCACCAATTTTACGAAAGCAGTCCGCTCGAAGCCAACGTGGGAGATACTACTAGTGAAGAAGATTTTGAGCCACATAATCACGGCGGCAAAATTCCAACGGCCAAAACGAAAACAGACCATCCGAAAAGTCAGCATGATATGGCAACCGAGAAGAAAGGGCGAAAAGTCTTGAGGCGGGAGAAAAGCGAAGAGGGTAGCACCTAAACTGAGAAAATATAAAAGAGAGAATTCCTTCTATGACACTCATTGAAAATTGAGTTCCTTATTTGGCCCTGAGAAACTTTCTCTTCCTTATATGACCCTTTGTGTAATTTTTTTGCCTCACATGACACCGCCGTTGGTTCCGTTACATTGCTCCATCAAAAAAAATCATGGTTCACCAAAATACCCTTCCGTCTGTGGCAACCTTTCCCGATCGATTCCAGTAAAATAAAAAAAGAAGTCGATCGAACCAGTGCTCTACACCCACGCTACTCCCTTCCCCGATTCCCCATCTTGAACTCTACCGGCGGCGGTGGCACTGGCCTGCTCTGCTGGCTCGTAGCGATCTCCATTCGTCGGCTGACGTGCCATGGAGCAAGGGGTGGCTTCAGGCGGCATCCATGGGCCATGGCGGGGCGGAGGGCGACGGCGACCACGGTGGGGCGGAGCGCGGCATCCATGGCGTGACGGAGGACAACAACCATGGCGAGGCGGAGGACGGCGACCATGGAGGGGCGGTGGCCATGGCGGGGTAGAAGACGGCGTCCATGGTGGGGCGGAGGGCGCCAGGACCTCCACCACCACACCCCCGCAGAACTCCCTCGCACCGGACGGAACATCTCTGTCGCGCCACACAGCCAGCAGCGCAGCGCCCTGCCGGAGACGAAGCTGTAGGACGAAGGCACCACGCACCACCGACAATGGCCCGCTCGGCCCACCGCCGACCCAGATCGGCCCCGGGTCACCGCCGCCTGCAACGGCGCCGCCCTGTCGCGGCTTGCGCTGGAGCCATGCCTTAATTTATAGAAAACTTATACGGAGTACTAATTTAGCAGACCCGTGCACTGAACCCGGTCCAGCAGTCGACACATATTCCTGCACTGACTCGTGCCAAAATGTATCACAGCACCAGGGGCAAAAGTGTCTTTTCATGTTCGTATTTAACACCGTGAATGATCAAAATGAACTAGAGTGTCATATAGGGCAAAAAAATTCCACAAAGTGTCATATAGGAAAGATTTTTTTTTCCAGTGTCAAATAAGGAACTCAACTTTCAAAGAGTGTCGTAGAAGGAATTCTCTCAATATAAAATGCGCATCGGCTCGCAACGACGGCGACGTGTGGTGGCGGGCGGCTGGTCCCAAGCTCGGGCATACCGCTACCGATGCCGATGCTCCTCCCACTCCCCCTAGCCCACCACCTAATACTCCCCCCTCCCCTACTTATCCGCCCCACCTCGCTCCCTCCCTCCACGGGCGATGTCGTCCTCGTCGCCGCTGTCGCCGCGCGGGGCGGAGGACGAAGACGAGGGGGCTGCCAGGAGCGACGGCGCCGGGAGCGGCGGCGGCAGCACGGTGTTCTGCTACGGGGAGGCGGGGTACTGGGACGCGCGGTACGTGGAGGAGGGAGGCGCGCCGTACGACTGGTACCAGCGCTACGCCGCGCTGCGCCCCTTCGTCCGCCGCTTCGTGCCGCCGGCCTCGCGCCTCCTCATGATCGGCTGCGGCTCCGCGCGTACGTCCTCCCCCCTTCTCTTCCGCAAGTTGGCTGTGCGCCTCATCATGTTGATTGTTGCCTGTGCGCGTTGTGCTAGTGTTTTCTTGTCTGTCTCGCTTTCCTTCCAGAAGTAGAACGTTCTTTTCTTTCTTCTTCTTCCCCTTTCGGGAATCTTCTCAAACTGTACGTGATTATGATTTGTGAATTGGGGTGATTGTCACGCACCAGTGATCATCTAGACAAATTGCTTGCATAGGGCAACATCTATTCTGATGGCCTGCATGGCTACTAAATAGTTTGCTGAAAGCTGCTCCCCTAGGCGGTGATGTGGCTGCAATTCCTTTCTCTGCCTATTCTACATCGTCATGGCAATCATATAAAGGCCATGCTATCAGTCCACGTGCTGACATATGTCAGTGACCTTAATAAGATAGAATGGGATACTGTGGTATATTGCTGCAATTAGGAAATGTGTGAATTGACAGCGTCGTGATGTTGATGTCAAACAAGAGTAGTCACCCACAAGAGCAGTCACTGTGATATGTGAACTGTCATAGTGTAATGGGGCAGGGATGGCGTGCTCGAAAATCTAAAAATTTAGAGGAACTACGGGAGAATCAGAACACATCTGAAACCAGCAAGTTTTGTATGATAAGCCCAGTCACAAACAAACCTTGATCTGGAGAGTTCCACAGCAGCTCTTGGGCTCAGCACTCTGGTTGCAATTCTTGTTGCAATTCTGTCAATGCATATGCATACACTCTACGGGTTGGGTTTTGCACCCTGGATCAGAGGAGCGGGATCTTAAGGCTGTGCTTCTGAATCTAAGCTTCAGAATATTAATGATTATGCTCCCTGTGCTAATTTAAGTTTTCTTCCCATGCTCTGCTGTTTGTAGTTATGTCAGAGGATATGGTTGCTGATGGCTACAGGGAGATAATAAACATTGACATTTCTTCGGTTTTAATCGAGATGATGAGAAAGAAGTATTTCGATCTTCCACAGCTACAATGTATCCTCAAGTAGATTTTCCTTACTGCCGTATCATCATTTCCTATTGTTTTGGGAAGTGCAATCTAGCGGTTGTTGATTTCCTTATGATCTGTAGACATGCAAATGGATGTTAGGGATATGAGTAAATTCTCTGATGAATCATTTGATTGTGCCATTGACAAAGGTATGAGTTTCTTCAGGCTACATTGGATTTAGTAAGTATTGAGTCTATTGACACACGTACTTAATACCGCTTGTCCTTTTTGTGCATTTCATCAAGGTACTTTGGACTCTTTGATGGTAAGTAGGTAACATTCTATTCACCGTGTATTCCTATTTTGGTACTTACTTCAACATCACGGTCCCTGCTACTTCCACAGTGTGGTGTGGAGGCTCCTCTCAGCGCAGCTCAGATGGTCCTGGAAGTGGACAGGTTTTTAATACCTTCACCCTTATTGAAGTATCACTTACATTCTCATCAACACCAATAGATCTCGTAAATTTCAGCATTCCCTGCATTCTTATCGGTCGTACCTTCTGATTGTAGGCTTCTTAAACCAGGGGGAGTCTTTATGTTGGTATGCAGTTTCCATAAATTTCTTTGTAGTGCAGTTAATATGTTATTTCCTGTCACTGATTATAATGATCCAAACTTTGTGTCTTAACTGCTAGATAACTTATGGTGATCCATCAGCGCGTATTCCTCATTTGAACCAACCAGTATGCAATTGGAAAATTGCACTGTACATTTTGCGTACGTACAAATATTATGTCAATTTTTTCCTTTTTTTGCATGGCAGACATGTTCAAGTTTAGTATGCTGTGTTGACACAGTCCCTTCTTAATAAAAATAGTTTTTCTGTTTGTGTGCCCATGAATAGGATTGCCCCATATTTTGTATAAATTGGAGCTTAAAATTGTGAATTAACTGTAATTCGTAAGAACTTTACATACAAGATCAAAACTGAACTGCAGTATTATTAAATGAAAACATTTTTTTTTGTAACAGATCCTTGCTGAGTTTAGTTTATGCAATCTGTAGTTTTTTATGTATTTATCATCGGTATTTTACTGAATTCGCAGCAAGACCTGGGTTCAAGGGAAAGGCAAGAAGGTCTGTGTTCGATCCTGTTCCAATGACTGAGAGTGGTAGATTGCCTGACGGCTTTATTCCGGAGGATCCTGACTCTCATTATATTTATGTCTGCAAAAAGGTTGACGAATCAACAGGGATAGGTTCTCCAACCTTAAACCACTTAGAGATGCAAGTTCAGTGTGAGCTGTAGCATGATTCATCTCACGATATGTGTGCATTGTTGCGCGTGATGTTGCCACCATTATGGCCATCCAAAGATAGAAAGTGTGGTTTTGCACGTGTGTACATTTTTTCCGTGATCTTATAAGAATCATTGAGTCATTATCTTGTGTTACACTGGTTACTATCCCGTGCTGAAGGGAGCACAGGATTATTTGGCGCATTTGAGGAAGAAAATGTTTCCATTTTCATCCACTACGCAATGCAGAAGCAATTGCCGTTGTCATTGTATTTTGTTTGTGTGCAAGTAATACTACCACTTTCCTGAAGGAGTATATCACGCAGAATTTTCGTATTTGCTGTTTCTGCAAGAATATTGTTACTTCTGCATTGAGATATCTGAGACTTGGTCATATCTCAAGTTGCAGTGCTTTTATGCATCTTAAGTTCTTAACACATAGTCAAATTTACAAATTTTACAGTATCCCTATATTGTTACCAATATACTCCTCATTGGTCATTGTAACCATGGTTTTGGTTACCGGTCGGTAACCGGATATCCCGAGCACAATCGGGAAATGGTCATACCGGACGAAAATGCCCAAAATTTTGAATTTTAACGAAAATTTTCGATAGATGGTTAAACTGGGAACCAAAAATTTTGAATTTTTGAATTTCAGATTTCAAATCCGTCCGGTAGCCGGTCAGGATTTTCCGGTAACCGCGGTAACCGGAAATCCCGACCACCCTCGGAATTTTTTTTTCTACCGGTAACCAAAACCTTGATTGTAACACATGTAAGCCCTAGCTTTTCAGCACGCCATGTGGGCAATCATTCTTCAGACTTGGTAAATTACATAATACAGACTTCTATCTATGTAGTAAAAGCATGTTGTTGACATGAAGCTATATGATACGGGAAGCTGGTGGATTTGATATTTTGATGGCTTATTATATCTGGCTTCACTTGATTTTTCTTATTTCTTGTACTGAATGAAATGATATAGCAACAGAAATTATGCAACTCATGATGCTACTCCTACTGCCAAATTTCCAGAGCTTACAGTATCCCCTGCTTTGGAACCAACATATAGATTCATTATCCTGATTGATCAGTGTGACACATAGAGGCACCAGTATTGCAGTATGCCATTTTGGCATAAATATTCAGACTTTACTTGATACAATTCCCTATCTATATGAAAGCATTTCCTGACCTGCAGTTACAAGATCTGCGGCCTGGATGGGTTTCTGTATCTAACCTTACTTGATTTTGCTTATTTCTTGTACTGAATGAAACGATACAACCTGTGAAGCTGCTGTTCTACTATTTTTACTGTAAAAACCTATATTCGTCTGCTAATTCTCGCCACACGTTTTGCAGTCAGGGAGGGTTGTGCCTGTGAGGAAATACTGGACAAGCACAAGCGCTCGCTGCGGCTGGTAGCTGGGGACCTCATGGCCTGCTCCTCTCACGGTTACCAAGCTGAGGTCGCCATTGTACTGCACAACGTATCCACCAACCTCTCCAGCACCCTGGTTTCATAAGATTGCACAGATGATTATATTTGCCAGTCCGAGCATAAAACGGGTAATGATCGTATCAGAACATCAAGACTTCGAATTCTCCCGAGTTTATTATCTCAACTGAGTATTAGTGTTTGCTAAAAAAAAATTATGTTTGCTTGTTGTTGTTGTTGCAGTAAACAGGGTTAGGGAACGGAAGAGTTGAGTGTAAGTGAGCACCTTGGTGCTGCTGAACCATGGCCTCCATTTTGCTGCCACCGGAAGCTGGAGCTGGTTGACAGAGAGTCTACTAGAAGTGACGGGCACTCTCCCATCAGTATCTCCACTGCAAAGGTCAATGTTCCATTGTGTTATAATTAATTCGCAATTTGTGTACACCACAAATCAGTTCACTTCTCATCTTCAAAAGTCTTGTCATGTATGCATACCTGTATACCCAGACTCTGATGTTGTTTTTCATCAGCTCCCGGATAATAGGCAGGACAGTTGTGGCGCTATCGACCCAGCGTTTCAAGACATCACTGAAAAATAAAATGGAGCAAACATATTTACAAATCGCGCCATGATTCGAAGGAAACAAACTTGATTTTTTCAATGTGATCTAGATTGAAGGATGCGATTGCACATGGGCCAGCCAATCATCGCGGATTCGGCAGCATGGGCAACTAGCGTGATATGTGGACAAAACCTCCCTAATAATTCCACGCATGTCGTGTAAGATGTGGAGTATAATACAACTATATGCACATATTAAAGAACCCAAAGACCATATGGTGGTAGATACAATCCACCATATCCATTGGATCACGTCATGAATAGGAAAACATAGCGGATGCAGATGATAATACGATAAGATGTTGGTGTGAATCTTTCCTCGAGAACACGCGTATAAATTAGTCAGAACAAACTGGTACCACGCATGACCTATCTTCTCGCTTGTTAACTCGAACAAAATATTAAGGATTTGGACGCCAACTTCATTGAAAAATGTTAATTTGCATCTACCATCTAGATCACGTGAAGGGCAGCTGGTGATCGCTACAAGTTTGAGCAACCAAACCAGGCCTGTCAGTATATACTAATGAATTACCACATTGCTTGCAAGTTTGCATCTACCTTCTTGTGATGCACCTACCGTCCATGGACGCTAGGGCATATAGTACGGTTTATTGTAGAGGAAAAACTTTTTTTTTGAAACGCAATTGTAGAGGAAAAACTAGTACTTCCTCCGATCCATATTAGTAGGCATAGGTTTGTCTAAATTCATATGTATCTAGTTAATTATTTAGACTATATACATGTGTATCTAGACAAAGTTGTGCCCACTAATATGGATCGGAGGTAGTACCAATAATGGAATAAGCGCTACATGCATGGTAGTATAAAGTGTTGAACTACCTGGTAGATGAACACTTTTCGTGCAAGGCTATATTGATTAGTGTGGTGTACAAAGTCTAGAAACTAATGATTGAAGATCGTAACCACCGTGGTGTTTTATCAAATTAAAGCCGGGCATTTATGCCTGTTATTATCTAAAAGAAGAAAATATGCAAAATAAAATAAATCTTGATGGAAATGCACGTTAAAAAAGATTTGGTGCCCGTTTCAAAAAATAATTCGCGATAATGAAGTTGTACAATTAATATGAAACTGATTTTTCCTGATCTAACCAAAACTAAATTGCGTATGCGATAATGAAGTTGTATAGCCATTCGTTTTATACAGACCATCATTTTGCCCCTCCATGCAATTTTTGGGGTGATTTTTCGGGAAACAAATTTCTACCTTCTAAATCTAAGTGTGACATAGTTCTAAAAAAAGTTTTGACATACCAAGCTGTAAATTCGAAATTAAAGTTACCATTAATGCCATGCATACAGGTTTCCTTGTAACGTGGGGTTTAAAAAGGAACGTAATAATTCTGGTCATTCTCCTTCCTAATTGCAATTTAGTTCATCATTTTGGGGGATCAATTTGGGAGCATAAAATTTGGGAACATAACTATCGCCATAACGTGGGGTTTGAAAGGAAGTACATCAATTTGGGAGCATCCTAAGATTTCTCTGTGGGGACCACATACAGGTTGGAATGAGTGAACAAATATACTAAAACGTGTCTATATACATGAGATTCATCAGATAAAAACATAAGATTTATAATTGGAAACGGATTGAGTAGTGTTTTCCGTTTTCTTTCTAGAAAAGGGGAGAAAAGGTGAGCGGATAGGATGAATATACACGGATGTACCTGCAGGCTGACCATGGGTGGGTGAGGCGTGAAACGTTTGCGTGGAACGCCTTTTGTACGTCCGGGCGGTTGAGGTAGGCGTCCACGTAATAATCCGTGCAAGGATCGAAGCTCTCGATCTGGCCACACGTAGAATCCAAGTTAACTTTAATCAATATCCCTATGAATTAGCCTCATATCAATGACCCAATCATCCATGATTTTGTACCACTGGCACTAGTACTGCAATAGCTAAGTGATGATGGATCGTAAACGCACCGAGGGGGTGATGGCCGGCGTGACGAGCTTCTCCGACTGGCAGTTGGGCGCGTAGATGTTGTAGATGTCGAGGTCGCCCAGGTCATCGGACGCGTCGGTGGAGGCGGCGTCGCAGAGGTCGTTCGACGTCGCGCCGGCGGTGAAGTTGCAGTTCTTGCTGATGCCCTCCGCCGTCTCGTCGGAGATGAGCGCGTGCGTCCAGAAGAAGTCGTACATGCCCTTGGTGTCCGTCGCGTCGTTGATCACCGCGTTCCCGATCTACCAAATATTATGCAGTTGATTGAGTAAAACTACTGTTTATATGCAACTAATTATAATGTGTGAGCGGGACTGCGTACCATGATGCCTCTGAGGTTGATGGCGGGGGAAGCTTGGCGGAGGATGGCGTGGGCGAGCTGCGGGACGTAGTGGCCGGCGTAGCTCTCGCCGGCGATGTAGAATTCCCGGCCCTTGTACTCCGGGAACCGCTCCATCCAGTTGGCCAGGAACAGGTACGCGTCCTCCGCAGTCCGGTTGTCCCCGCTCCGGCTGTAGTCGGCCGTCGTGTTCGAGTACGAGTAACCCACCCCCGCCGGGCTCTCCAAGAACAACACGTTCGCCACTGCATGCACACCGATCACACGTCGTCACAAATTAATTTGCCAATGGATCGGCATCGCACGCCGGAGGGAGATGCCATGACGCCGTCGTGCGTGCGTGCGTTGGAATTTATGAGCCTACGTGGTGCGTACCGTGGTTCCAGGCGTAGGGGTTGCGGTAGAGCGTCTTGCCGTCGCTCATGACGCGGAACGGGCCGAGCTCCTCCATGGCGCCGTACCCCAGCGACGAGCACCCGGGCCCTCCGTTGAGCCAGAGGAGGAGGGGCTTGCCCTTGGACGACGACCCGTTGCCGTTGCCGCCCACGGCTTCGGCGAGATAGTAGAACAGGGCGCGGCCCGCCGCTGCGTCCACCGTCACGTACCCGGCGTACTGCGCGAAGTCTACGCCCTGCGGCTGCCCGGGGAGCGCCTCTACGCGGTCGGCCTCCTTGCGCCCGGGCTCCGCCGCCGCCGGCACCGGCGAAGGCTTTCTGCTACCCGTCGTGGCCTTCGTCGTCTCCTCCACGGCCAGCGACGGCCACGATTGGCGCGAGGATGGCGACCCGCGCAGCCGGTTCAGGTAGTCGCCCTGCCGCGCCCGCCGCGCCTTCGCCGCCGCGTCCGTGCCGGAGCCCAGCGCGAGGCATTGCGCCGCAACCAGCAGCAAGATTGCTGCTACCGAGCTCTTCATGGCGAGTGCGGGATTGCCGGGACGTCACTGTTATATCGGCCCGTAGCTTTCGGACAGGCACGCTGCACAGTGGAGACAGCGGGCCGGGTGCCCGTATCGATCCGGTATTTATAGGGCGAGAATTCGGAGTACGTGGGACAAATGACAGGTAGGAATCGGTGGCAAAGTTCCCATCCAATACAAGATAGAGATCCGGCCATGCATCCACTAGGTAGCACATGCTTTCGTGACAATGAAATTTCTTCTGTTATAACCAACTGACTGCCCGTTCGGAAAAAAATACTAGAATACTTGGCTTAGATTTGTCTAAATTCATATGTATGTATACACTATAACTTGTCTAAATACTCCATATTTAGACAAATCCGTGACAAGTATGTCTAAATAAATCCGTATTTAGACGAATCTAGATCAATCTTATTTACATTGAACTTAGAAACTATGTATCTTGATCCAAGACAAGATAAGTTTTGGGTAACTATGAAAATATCTCATTTAAGCGATAGTCAAAATCGATGATAATAGTCTATAGCGACATAGAAGGTGTCCACTCTATAAAAAATCAACAATGAATTGATGTCTTCTCCTTTTTAATTTTCTTCATTTTGTTACCATTGCACGCCCATATACTTAGAATTGTGATGCCATTTTCTACGCAAATTGACATCGCCCAAGAGGGCTCTCAAGTCTCAACCATAATTTCTCCGATTGAGAAATATGTCATCATAAACTTAACTAAATACATTTGCTGAACTAAGATAATTAGAATTTAGATCGACAAAATATACAGAACCAAAGTAGGCAGAATTGCACCGAAAACTTGATCGGAGATGCCACGCTACTGTCAATAAACAAATTATTACTCGTTGAATTAGGCAGGAGTCTTGGGTGCTCTTGTCGGTAGACATCACATTCATGCGCAGACGTGTATTTGACTGATCCAGCGGTGAAAGCGGAGAACCATGTTACCGTAAGAAGAAGAAAATAAAAAACTTCAGCTGATGAGATGCTTGATGAACCATGCATGTGCAGCTCGGCTGCTTGTTCTCGAAAACAATTGGTTGTAATCACAAGGAATCTGCACACACGCTAGCTGCGTCTTGCAAATAACGTGGATGAGTCTTAATCCGTCAACTTCAATGACGTCGTAATCAGTCATGATCATCTAGAAGTGCTGATTTATTCGACAAAATAAAAGGGGACCAATTACCATATGGTGTGCGAGTTGCGACGCATATAGTCTGAATAATATGCCTCGTGCATTGGACAGCCGTTGGCCCTTGTGCTGTAGATGAGTGGTGGTGGAAACAACTTTCCGGCCACGTACAGCGAATCTGCTGGCCGCTAGTAGCTCCAGCTATTATATCCTTGGGTTGGTTGGGCAAGCTCCCAATTAGGCCATCGATTACCATGGTGATCTGGTCAGAAGCTTGGTCAGCATCTGGGGCCTTTCCCTAAGAGTATGACTTCTACATCATCGAGCATAAAATTCCGGTGGCGGTGGACCTCACTCCCAAAGGGGGTGGGGTGGATCAGCTCGCGCGGGTGGAGGTCGCCCGGTCTGGGGTCATGGCGGCCGGAGATGTGGATCCTGGGCGGCGGCCCAGAACCTCGCCGGCGGGCGTGGACGTCGCGGCGGCGTTGGTTGCAGCCTGGATGGCTGTGGGGAAGAGGAGAGAGGCGGCGGCGTGCGCTCCTGGAGGCAGCCCTGTTCTAGCCGCGCGGGCCTCGATCTGGGTCGCGCGGGCCGCAACCGACGGAAGGGTGGAAGAAGTTTGCTGGCCGGCGGAGAGTCTCCTGGTCTCCCCTTCGTCGATCTGATTGCCTCGTATGTGGTGGTGCGGTTCGCCCTTGACCGCTTGTCGTTCCTTGCCGTGGAGCTCATCTCTGCGTGGATGCGGGGCTCTCCCGGGTGCCGTTGGGGCCCTTCGCGGCCGGCGGTACGTCTGTACGAGGCGCGTGTGGAGCTCGGGGAGCCCGGAAGCTTGCCGGTCGGCGGAGTAGGTTTCTGCGACTTCCTCCCCTGACCGTGTACGTGTACGTGTACGGCCACGTTCCAGCAGGGCTTTGCCTGCTTTCTCTGGCTGTGGCAGCCGTGGGTACCTCTCCGTGGAGCTCAGTCCCGCTCGGGTGCGGGGCTCTCCCAGATCCCTAGATGGTCGGCTGGCGATCTGGAGAATTGGAGGCTGTTCTCCATTTTAGCTTGTGCTAATGGTGTGTTCAGCGGTGGCTTGAGCACCATGTCTCCCGGAGTGGTTGATCGGAAGCAATGCTGGAAACTCTGTCCTCCTGTGTCCTCTTGGTGGCTTCTCGCATTGGTATCTCGGGTTGCGGTGAAAACCGTGCAAGGCTGTGGCCATTGCCGGTGACGACGTCACCTCCGGATGCCCTTCCTGAAGGCGTCACCTTGAAACCCTTACCTTGTTTGCTGGGTCACCCATCCGCCTCAACCTGCGCTCTTGTGGTTCTCGGTTAGGTCGAGTCTTTGGTGGGAGGGCTGGATGTTGGCAAAAGCTCTGTAGGTCCTTGGATTCTACCAGCGACGACGACGCTCATGAGCGCCGTGTTCCTTCTTGGAGGCGTCGTTTGATCCCCATCCTTTGTACTCTCAAGACCTGCTAGTCCCCTGTGGGTGGCAATGTTGGCGCGTTTGAGGCTTTCTAGAGTTGATTGTTTCATCCTTACTTCCGTGCAACAGAAGACGACGTGCTCCTTCAACTGGACCAAGCTTTAGACTTTTTCTAGTTTTGCTTGTTTCCCTTATCTTTTGTAGTCTTGTGTTGTGTGCGCTCTTGTTCGGTTGGCTTTGCCAACGTGTGTTTGTAAGTTTTAACTCTTAGCCGGTTGTTGGCTTCGTTAATTCAAAGCCGGGCTCTTCTCGAGCCTTCCGTCTAACGTGCAAGTTTAGGGAGATGTCGATGCAGTTTACGTATGTCACATGCGGGCGACGAAAGATAAGAATGGTTGGATTTTTTTTTTGAGGTTAAGACGGTCGTATCCGCCATCCAATTAGATAGAATAGAGGTTTATGTACAGAATTTTGAGGAAGGGAAAAATCCCTTTACAAAAAATTAAACAATAGAAATAGAACTCAGCAATAGAAATTAAACAACCTCTTTTCCTTATATCTCACTATATCTGCCACGGTAGCCAGGTCGAGCGAGTCTGGCGGACGGATTTCCCAAGCTTTCAGCCAAGTGCCCAACGTGAGGTCGTTCATACTAATGCTGGACGGCGTGGCCTTAAACCGGACGTCCAAATCCGTTCGGTCACCGTCGCCGTGGACCTCAGTGCACCCATGCTATGTGTGGAACTGTGGATATAGAGGTGGAGCCAGTCGCGCATCACGGCACAACAATTAGCACGCTAGATTTAATTTTCATTTTGAGTGAAATCATCGCAAACCTTATACATCGTCCGCAGGCGATGCTTCGAGCGCGCGTCGCCCGAAGGATGCGCTGACGGCGACGCTGGTGGGCTGGCCCGGTTGGCATTCTTTTTTCCGTTTACTGTCTCTGTTTCCGTTTTTCCTTTCCTTTTTCTTTTTATTTTCTTCAGCTTTCCTTTTTTTCTTTCGAAAAAATAAATTTCGAAAATTCGAATTAAAATTTGTTTAGATTTGATTATTTTTCAAATTCGAAATTTGTTCTAATTTAAAAAAAATCGATTTTAAAAATTGTTTCGATTTCGAATTTTGTTTAACTTCAAAATTTGTTCCGATTTAAAGTTAGTTCAATTTTGAAAAATTTTCCAATTTTGAAACTGTTTTGATTCGAATTTTTGTTCAAATGCATAATTTTTTCACTTTAAAATCGTTAAAAATAGGTTTTGTTCCCGACCTTTTCTGTTCACTTTCAAAACCGTTCAAAAATAGTTTCCGTTCACACCCATTTTCTGTTTATTTTTTAAAATCGCACAAATTTGTACTCACTTTTAAAATCGTTCAAAAAAGATTCCGTTCACCCCCCCCCCCCATTTTTCTCTTCATTTTTTAAAATCGTTCAAAAATAGGTTTTGTTCACCGGCTTTTTTTATTCACTTTTAAAATCGTTCAAAAAGACTTTTCGTTCACACCCATTTTCTTTTCATTTTTTCAAATCGTTCAAAAATAGTTTTCGTTCACCGGCTTTTTTGTTCACCTTTAAAATCGTTCAATAATAGTTTTCGTTCACCCCATCTTTCTGTTCATTTGTTAAAATCATTGAAAAATAGTTTCGTTCACCGGCCTTTTTCTGTTAACTTTTAAAATCGTTCAAAAAAGTTTCCGTTCACACTCATTTTCTGTTAAATTTTTAGAATCGTTCAAAATAGATTTCGTTCATCGACTTTTTTGTTCACTTTTAAAATTGGTCAACAATAGTTTCCATTTCAACGACATTTTTATGTTGATTTATTTTAGTCCAAAAATAGATTTTCGTTCACCGGGCTTTTTGTTCACTTTTTAAAATCGTTCAAAACCAATTTCCGTTCAACCCCATTTTTTCTGTTTATTTTTTAGAATCGTTCAAAAATAGATTTCGTTCATACACTTTTTTATTCACTTTTAAAATTGTTCAAAAATAGTTTTTGTTTCAACATACATTTTTTTGTTCTTTTATTTTAAAATCTTTCAAAAATAGATTTTCGTTCACCGGCCTTTTTTGTTTGCTTTTTAAAATCGTTCAATACCAATTTCCGTTCAACCCCATTTTTTCTTCTTTATTTTTTAGAATCGTTCGAAAATAAATTGCGATCATAAACTTTTTTGTTCACTTCTTAAAATCGTTCGAAAATACTTTGTGTTCATAGACCTATTTCTGTTTACTTTTTCAAACCGTTCGAAAATAGTTTATGTTTATCGACCATTTTAATGTTCACATTTTTATATATGTACTCCGTCTTTCTGCATATTTGTACTTGGTAATATTTTTTGTGTAATTTTTTTCATACTCTACACATCTATACTTCCGCTATTATGTATACGTCCAAGATTAGAATGCTTTTGATTTTTGAACGTGGAAGTACATGAGTCCCAGCATACTGCTGGTAGACAACAACGTACATGAGTGCATGCAAAAAAAAAAAGTACGACGTACATGAGTAAGAATCGGTAACTGAACTAAGAATTTTTGGGATTTGTTTTGCCACCGGAAGCCACGCATGCCTGCGCTTGACTTGGTTGGACTGAAGGAAGTAGTTGGGAAATGTTTCGCGTGTGCGCGACAGCGCGAGCGAAGAATCAGTAACCAGTAAGCATGCGGGCCAATAAGAGTTTCTGGTAGGCGATGTTGCTAGGATTGGTCGGCGATGTAGAGGAGCTCCCTGAAATCATGCTAGAGATAATGGTACAGTTCGTTGACCGGGCTTGGGCACTCATCTTTAGATCACAGCCCAGCAGGCTATTTTCGGATTTCCTTGTTGGGCCATAGCAAAGTGTATCACCTCGTGGTGCTGAACAATAAAAGAATCTAGAAGGGTGCCGCACGGTTGCAGGGAAACATTTTTTTTTAATTAAAAATCTCTACGGTGTGTTGCTACGAAGAAATAAAGATAATGTATTAGATGTATAACTGTATATTAAAAATACATACTGAATGCACAAGATTTATGAATGTGTTTATAATTAGGGTGCATCTAAAAGTCAATCGACTGAGAATTTGCTTAATTCTTAATGAAGTGACCACAATTTTTTTTACACGAACACTTTTTAGTAGGTCGACTTATTGTTACCACGTGAACATTCTTCCTCGGTTTAAATCAGTTCTCAACTCATAAAAGTCTCAGATGCATCTCATATACAAGTTTCAGACCGCGTGAAGATGTTCGACAAATCTCACATTATTACATAAAATTCATGTGATCCAACTATGGTTCTTTTGTGGGGAGAACTGATTCCATGATTATTTCACAAAAGCTTCTATCGTCTAGAAAAAAGCTCCTCTCTCAAAATTTTATTTCCATGATTTTTGGGATTTACTATTCCCTCTATTATTATTTTTTATAAATCCGAAGGACCATTATGTTGTGCCTAAGGAAGAGTTTGCAACGTGTTTATAGAAAACCAAATACCCTTTCATCATGAAATTTTACATGTTTATAGAGAATATTTATATGTTTATTGATAATTTTTAGATATTTTTCTTAATGTTACAACAGTTATGGGCGTCTACTGCAGATTTTGCTTCAATGTTATACTCCCTCCGGAGTCCGGTCCAATGAAACTGTCGGGAAGATTGAACTATGGTAGTATAAAATATGTGTACAAGCCACGACAGTTAACAGTTATGTGAACATAGGCAAATGTTGCTATCTCCAAAATTTGCTCTGGCGGATAGGGAATTATTACGATCACTGAGGATTTGCCTCGTTTCTTTTTTTCTACTGCATATTTCGAAGTGTTGCAATGTTATTTTACAGTTTTTAAAACCACCGCAGGACGGGACGATTTCCCGGATCATCGTCCGGGCCCTCAGTGCCCATATTGGTTTTCACGGGAACAAAGGTCTGAACAAACTCCAAACAGTTGGTGACGCTCCGTAAGTGATGAGTCCCGAGTTTCAGGAGTGAAACTTCATTACAGCATCCAACGAAGTGCCCCATACCACCACTTTTTTTTTACGATGACAGCGAGCGCTGTGATCTTTTCTATTAAGAGGGAACCGGACAAATGCCGGCGAAATTACAGATAGAAGCAAGACAGAAAAAACAACTACACAAGGGGAGAAACAAGGCACAAAGCAGCAACCCGTAGGCAGGGCCTTCACCACTCATCGTCTTCTGACTACCGTTGGACGCTAGCGCGCAAGGAGCTTCACCGCCGTAGACGAAAGGCTTCAATCAGCCTAGAGCAGCCACGATGGAGTTGGAGCAGCCGAAGGGCAACACATCGCCAAGTCCACACCCGGACGAAGGGCCATGTGTCGCCGAGGCTTTACACAACCGCCAACAGCGTACTCGAAGGGCATCACGCAGCCGAGTCGACATCCGGGAAACATCCCGGCACTAGCCCGGCCGTTAGCCGTCCTCGGAGGAGAGAATCCAGCCCTTCCGTAGAAGCGCGAGATTCATGAGCACGGACACCAACACCGGCAACACCACCTCCGCCTACTCCTCGCTGGTCCCTCCAGTCGGTTCCACCTCCAAGAACGACGCCCTCATGAGGGAAATGACGGCGGGACGCCAACATCGTCCGATCCGGAGAACCCGGATCGAGGGTTTCCCCCGGAGGTTGGAACGGTGGAGACGAGCAGAGTACCATGACAACGCCTTCAGGAAGGAGGCGACACCCGCGGGCGCCGTCGTTGTCGGCTCCGGCCAATGCAGGAGCAAACCTAGGCTCGGTACAGACTCTCGCCACACCGGACAGCTGGTCCGCCGCAGCACCCCTCAACCTCCAGCCGCGCCGCCGTCCAGCGCATCGCTGCGCCTTGAGCACCACAGCCACCGCCGAGCCTATGCCCGCTTGGCAGAGGGATGTCGGCCACACCACACAGCCCCGAACACCACCTCCACAGCACGCCAGCCCGAGCAGCTGGGCGCCCCCAACGCGTCGCCCATAGCCAGCAGGTCGCCGGCGGTGGATCTGAGCGGGCTCCTAGATCCACAGCACCACAACCTCCACCCAACCACGAAGAGCGCAGGAGCTCCTCCGCGCTCGTGAGACTGCGAAGAGGGGAGGCGGGCGCCGCCCCAGCCGCCACGCACGGACGAGCTTCACAACAGCCGCCCCAACCGCCTCTTGGAGCCTCCGCCGCGAGCCACCACACCCTACCGCCTTTGGCGTGTCGGGCCTGACGCCACCGCGGACTTCGCCGGCGGCAGCGGCGACGGGAGAGCAGCCCGGGGCGCGGCTAGTGGCGGCGCTAGGGTTTCGCCCTGGGGGACGACACGGGAGCGGGTCGATGGATTAAAATGCCCCTAAAACATTTTTCCTACCAGGGGAAACCAAACACCGACAACCACAAAATGAGGGCGCAAATTGGGAAGAACACACATGGGAATGCAAACTCGCTATAGAAAACTCCAAGCCACCGATACCTTTTTTTTTGAAACTCAAGCCACTGATACCTTTGCTACACCTACAACACTAGCTAACTAACCTGCAAGTGCTAACTAACCTGCTGCCCGTTTGCAACACTACTACCTGAGGGCCCGTGCGGCCGTGCCCCGTTTGGCTTGCAGCGTAGCTACTCGGTGCCGTCCATCCTGAGCGGCGGATTGTGGCGGTCGCGGGGCAGCCTGAGGCGGCCTAGCGCGCCGGCGGGGACGAGCTCGAGGTTCTCGCAGTTGCAGATCTCGTTCATGAAGCCGTCGGGGTCCTTGAAGAAGAGCTGGTCGATGGGCGACCCCTCCTCCTCGTTGATGGTCCTCTTCATGTACTTGATCCCCATCTCCTTCAGCCTCTTCTCCATCGCACCCATGTCCTCACACTACACACCAAATTAAACGAGCCAATTAGCTGGTTTGACTGATCACCCGCTGAATCTTAGCGGATGTAATTAGTACCTGGAACGAGATGTGGTTGTCCATGGGGTCTAGCTCGCCGGGGTTGACGTCGGCGGCTCGCCTCGCGTCGTCTCGCTGGACCAGATGGATCCCGACACCGTAGTTGAAAAGCCTGATGTAACATGTTGACGTCGCAGACAAAAATTTCAGAGGTCATGCCGCCATGAACAACTGCGCGAATTTGTTCAATACGTCACGGTTTAGTACAGTACATACCAGGCGCCGGAGAAGTCGAGCGCGGGAGGGCGGTGGATGAGGACGAAGCCGAGGGCCTTGACGTAGAAGCGGACGGACGCGTCGACGGACTTGCAGAGGCGGGAGATGTGATTGAGCGCCATCAGCGGAGTTAATGACACCCGCGGTCACACAACTCGACGCCAATGTGCACTTAAGTCACACTTCTCTAGAACGTGATTATTTGGTCACACAACTCGACAAGTGCGTGCACACAGGTCACTGACCTCACTTGTCAGTCCGTTTTGGATGGTAAATTTTCAGAAAACCCCCTGGAGTAATATTAATTTTACAAAATTAATATTAATATTAATTTAATCGCCTATTCACCCCCTCTAGGCGACATCCTTGTCCTTTCATCACCTCCTCTAGGTGTCGCGCTGGCAATAGGAGGGGTGGGGACTTCGGACCTACGCAGTGGTTTTCTGAAAATTAGGAGGACCATTTTGTAAAATTAATATTACTCCAGGGGTTTTCTGAAAATTTACCGTCCAAAACGGACTGACAAGTGGGGTCAGTGACCTGCGTGGACGCACTTGTCGAGTTGTGTGACCAAATAATCACGTTCTGGAGAAGTGTGACTTAAGTGCACATCGACGACGAGTTATGTGACCGCTGGTGGCATTAACTCCCATCAGCGGCATCGGCGGTACGTCCTCGTACAGCTTCTCGAGCGCCGCCGGGTCGACGACTCCGCTGCCATGGCCGCCGCGGCCGTTCACGTCCTTGCACTCTTCTCCCATCCCTAGCTGTTCTTGCTCTACAGAAGCGAGCGGGCGAACCTTTGAGTCGGCCTTTTTAATCCGAGCTTCAACGGGGCGCTCCGGTCGTTAATGGCTGCATGCCGTGTACACGCGCCGCAGCGAGGCCTGGCCACGTATCGCCGTATGGTTCTGCGTGCATGGCTGCATGCACGGGCTGCGCGGCACGAGTGCCGATCGTCAGATGTGTCGACCGTGAGGCTTGCCACGCCAACCTCGGGACTCGTCTGCATGTCACTGTCAGGTCGGCACGACGGCAACAGGCGGCGGCCGGCCGGGATCATGCCGTGCGATGCCATACTCCGAGATCCTTGGACCATGTGATGAGCAGTTAGCCAGTGACCACAATGAGTGTCCCAGTCTGCGGCTGGATAAACCAGCGTCAGCGAGCGAGTAATGAGATTCAGCTGCTTCCTAGGTTTTTTTTCCTAAAAAAAAAACTGCTTCCTTTTTTTAAAAAAAATTACATATATATTAAACCAACAAAGAATACATGATTACTTCGATTCCAAAAACAATACTAAAAGAGACGAGCAAATCTATGAGATCTTCAAACCCTTTCTTCTTCCATGACACAATCTTGTACTTTTCTGACGGCAGTCGTAGAACAACGCCGAAAACACCAAACCACAGACCTGTGAGTTCTCCCCTTTTAATTTTGAACCGCAATGTCAAGCCTTTGTGCATGCACGCAACCATTAAATTAATCAAGCAACATCGGCAAGAGCACCATCACTGATATTTCAAGGACAAATAACCGAGCCACTTTGTCGACATTGTTAGGAGCCGAGAGAACGAATCACCATTGCCGATGACGTAGTAGCCGGGATAGATAATGCGAGGACAAAACTCCTCGCAGCAACCATGAGAAACAATCCAAGATTGATTTGGCGAAACAAGATCTGAAAAACCATACTTAGACAAACTTAATCTTCCAAAGTCACCATTGACATCGGGAAGGAGATCTCGCCGGCGAACGAAACGTGGAAGATCACTTATTGCAGACGATGTCATCTCCATTGACGAAGAAAACACCAACCAAAACCAAGCTCTAACATTAAAGATCTTTGTATAGCGCTCTGCGTAGGTCCGAGGTCCCCACCCCTCCTATTGCCAGCGCGACACCTAGAGGAGGTGATGAAAGGACAAGGATGTCGCCTAGAGGGGGTGAATAGGCGATTAAAACCTTTCCGGTTTAGTCTTGCTAATTGCGGAATAAAACTAGATGTTTAAATTAACAAGCCAACAAACTAATTAAACTAGTCTCACCTATGTGCACCAACAACTTATGCTAAGTAAGACAAGCAACACGGTGATAGCAATATAGAATACTTCAAGTACGAAGGCTATCACAATGTAAAGTGCATAAGTAAAAAACTCGGGTATAGAAATAACCGAGATACGCGAAGACGAGGATGTATTCCCGAGTTCCTCCTTTTTAGGGGAGTACGTCTCGTTGGAGAGGTGTGAACCAACACAATGGTTCAACAGCAACAAAGGCTTCACATTCTTCTCCGATGAACCACATCATAAAGGATTGGTTCACCTTTCACTATCGGAATCCTTCGAGGCTGAAATCCGGAGCCTTTCAACAACGATCCGGGGCACAACCCACAACGGGATTGGGGGCTGCCGAACAGCTACAAGTGACCACCAAGGGTCTCAACCACCACACGGGCGTTTAGGGTCCAAAGACCCAAGAGTAACAAGTTCACAATCTTTCAACTTCCACGAATCCTCGTGGAAAGCACAAACCGATGCAACGAAGCAATGGCAAGAGCACAAGGCTCAAATCCTCCACTCTCAAATCCCATCACAAGCAACTAATGCTTATGAGGAGAGAAGAGAGGAAGAACAAAAAAGAATTCAACAAATGGAACTTTAAGAACTAGATCGAAAGGGTTCCCCTCACTTAGAGGAGAGATGGATTGGTGAAAATGTAGATCTAGATCTCCTCTTTTTTTTCCCTCAAAGATATGCAAAATCATGGGAGGAATTGAGAGAGAGAGGCAAGCTTTGCAAGGTCAACAATGGTGGGGGAGAGAGAGAAAATCGTGCTGGGCAAAACTAGCTGGCTGGAGGAAGGTGGAGGGGTATATAAATACCCCTCCCAGAAAAAGAGCTATTGCAGACAGGGGAGTCGGATATTCCGATATAAGTCAGGACCGGATAATCTGACTGAGTCGGATAATCTGAGTCGACTTGGACCGGATATTCCAAAAAACTTCAGTACGCATTGCTTAAAAAGTCCTTAGCCGAATTCGAGCAAACCTTGCGAGTCGGATATTCCGACACAAGTCAGAACCGGATAATCCGACTCAGTCGGATAGTCCGATTCGACCTATACCGGATACTCCAAAAAACTCCAGTACGCATTGCTTTTAAAGTCATTAGTCGAAATCGAGCAAACCTTGAGAATCGGAAATTCCGAGTCAGCATGGACCGGATAATCCGATTCCCCTGCTTGAGCAAAATAGACAGAAACAGCAAAATCTGAAATGCAATAACTTTCTCGTTCGAACTCCAAAACAGGTGAAATCAATTTTGTTGGAAAGGTAATGAAAAGAGCTTTCCTCACACATGGGAAAGAGTTAAGTTGACACACATGGGAAGGTGTGGAACTTTCCTCACGGATAAACCGATAATATTTCCAACCCGAAAACACAACAAGTTTCCCATATGAAATCCGTTTTCAGAGAACTTGGGCTTGTCATGAAGATCACAACAAGCACAAAAAATCAACAAGGAGAAAAGGAAATAAGAACCAAGAAAGATGATATGCCCAGTATGCAAAGGTTTGAGCTCTCCCCAAAGATGCGATCAAGTTACTCACTTGAGAGGCCCTCTTGATAGTACGCCATCTATCCTATAACCCGGTCTCCCACTAAACCAAGAGACCGGTAAAATAGAAACCCTATCAAGATCATACCTTTGCCTTGCGCATTCCACTTGAGTTAGATGATGACGATCTTGATCTCTTCAAGTGGACCACCTTTCTTGATTGCGCTTTGCATGGTGAAGACTTGCATAACGCCCCCCCCCCCCCATGCACCAAGATGGGACTGCCTCTCTTAGGAACATCTTCACTTGACCATTATCTCCAAATGGGTTGCAAGCTTCAAGCATATGATATCTTTTAGATGTCCATCTTGAACTTGCACATCACAACCTTGATAACGATCACCACTTGACGTCATCCTCCATGAGTTATAAGAAATCTTCCTTTTGATGCAAGCCCATGGAGAGATGCCTAACCCCAACAAAGGAATGCCACACACACATAATGGGTTAGTTCACAAAGCTATATAGACAATTTCTTACCATACCATTGGATCACATGATCCCACATGGTATATCATTTAGCTTTGTGTGTTGATCAACTTGAAACCACTCTTTGCACTTAGTATTGATCAACCTTGTATTTTTTTCATCTTCTTGATCATATCAAATATGTCCATCATAATCAATGATCTTGATGGCATACAGTCTTGAATCCAACACATGGAGTTCAAGCGATGCCAATGGACAAACCTATAAGAATAACTCAATATAAACATTAGTCCTTAAGGATTGTCATTAATTACCAAATCCACGCATGGGCAACACATGCACTTTTAGGTGAGGACCCGTCAATTCTTAGACGAAGGCGACGATGAACGTGCAGATGGCGCCGGCAAAAAAACCCTGCTTCCTCAGTTTGTAGGCTTGACGAGATCACGAGACTACACTGAACGAACTAAAGGGCATCAGTTGTGCAGCCCACGAACAATAAATAGTGTAAATTACGACCAAGTATTAACAAAAAATATTAACATGTATAATAAAAAATCAATACAGTTAGATACATCATGAAATGTATTTTCATATGATGTCCATATAATATTATGATTGTTTTTTTTTCTTCTGAAAACTTGGTCAATCTTTCTATGTTGTGTGACTGTATAAGAAATGCCTTAGTTTCAGGAACGACGAAAGAAGTATATATAACGTTTTGAACATGAATTTCTCTTATTTTAGCATTCAAAATGTTCTGTTATAATAGATCGGCATGTTAGATCGATGTGGTGCAACAAAATATATAAACATCGGGTGACGTTATCAAAGATCATGTTCATATTTTTCTTCACCATCTGTTTAATTCAGTTATCTTCTCTCACATCTTGTCCAATGGATGTGCATCAAAAAAGAGGTCTAAATTTTGTAAATGTGTATTCTAAATATTTTTCATTATATAGGGTGATTAGTGTCACAAATGCATAAGTAAAGAATAAATAGTGGATTTTTTGCATGCATGTCACCACGAGTTGGCTTCAAATCCTATACGAGGCGTACAGGAGCACCGCTCGCCTGACTTTAGTGAGTCGCTCGTCCCATTAGCATTTTCTTATTTTCATTCTTTTCGTGTTGTTCTTATTTTTTTCCTTATCTCCTTCCTACCTGGTATGTTCTCATTCACGAGTGAACCACAACATCCTACTTGTCACATTGTCGGTAATTTCTGTTAGTTCGGAACGTAAGGGTTTGGTGTTTTTTATTTTATTTTTATTTGAGCATATAAAAAAACTTATAAACCAAGCTCCCAAATCATGATCCATTTGGTGCATGAGCTACTTGTGTCGAGCTTTTTAATATAGTATATCTTATGTTGATATGTTTGCGATGAAAAAATTCACTCACTTGAGTACATGATGTGTGTTGCGTACAGTTATGCTGCACTACATTGCCTTCTCAAATGCATTGTTCATATCTGAATTTCTTATCACATTATTTTAGTAGATCCAAAAAATAATAGCTTTCAAACTGAATATTCACATCACGATTTTACGGTAGTGGTAATCGTCTCGAACTTTCAATCCCATATTGATATGTTTTGACGAACTCTCTTTAATTCACCTTGCATAGGTTACACTTCCTTTAGTTTTGCATTTTCCCCACATTGCCTTGATATGAGCTGCCCTGAATGCATTCAATGATGTCCCACCCTGAGCTCCTTTTTCCATTGGGTTCGTCGATGCCGTTTTGATGTCCATTTCTAAGTGCATGTTTAGCACTAGGTTCCGTTGTAGTGATGTCTAACCTCCCGAGTTCATAGGGTCTTTGCCCGCTGCACGCCCTACACAAAATGAATCATAGGAACTATTATGCGAAACTGATAAATATACCCTTTGTAATATCTATATGAATGCTTTACGCGTCCCGGTGCTCAGCCTGCAACACGGACACATGCACCTTACCAAATATTACATTAAAATGGTTAGGAACCTCGTCGTAGCCATAGATGCTCAACACCATGTCAAAGAATCTAGTGCAGTGCTCTGAAGTTTGTACATAACCTATCGCGTAGTGTGGACACATGAGCTTAGGGGGAGTATCTGTAGCATAGTCGTGTAGATGCAAGGTGTAGATGCAAGGTATGTTTGATAGGTGGTGACACCCATATACATGCTATCGAACATGATAATCATGAACTTGCATTTGTATTTACCACACGCTATTTCTCATATATATACTCCATTTTGTGTCACCATGATTGTGAGGCAGATCTAGTGAACCCGTGAACCGATGTTCGTCTTCTTTATACTTGCAAACTGTCTTTTTTTACTTTGTTGTGTTATACTATATTTCAGTGTTTGTATATTGGGTGTTTTAGATCTCTCAAGATGTATCTTAGTTCTTTTATTTCTTATAAGTGATAATCTAGTATAGTAACACTTGGGAATTTATGACCACCATTAAGAAGTGTGTGAGTGCGTATGCCTTGGGGGGGGGGGGGGGGGGGGATGTAAACAAACCAAAGTTGAGGATAGAGCAACTTATAAGGAGCTTGCGCTATGAGAGCCAATCATCAAGATTGTCAAAAACATGATTTTGGATCGGATCGAAACCCTACGATCCTAAATCGCATGATCATAACCGGTAGAATATAATATCACAGATTCTACTAACTATAGTCGTAATCTATCCACTCAGTTTGGGGTGTAAAGTCGTATAATCGCATGGCAAAATCGTGATTATGATAACCGATGACAAGTTGCTATGGGAAGGTGAACCAAGAAATTATGGTTAAGGACCGCGAGTCTTGTCGGTCCAACCATACCTCAGATCAAACCAGGTTACAGTTCAAGTACGAGTGATGTTATCGCTGAAGGAGTGTTGAAGTTCATGGTGTCCCATGTGTGTTTCGATAATTAATTACAATCCATTTTGACTAATTATTTCATGGAGTTATATTTGAGGGACTTTTTTTAAGGTAATGTTTAAAAACCATGTGTTGGATTCAAGATTGGATGCCGCGAAGATAAATATATATTGCATATTGGCATGAAGATAATCAGTTTGAACATATGAATATGATACAAAAAGAATAAATGAATATGGATCTCTATTATGAAACTCAAATTAGTCGATGCTCCACCTTACGGCTTACGTGTTAAGCAATGAAGGAACAAGGTCTTAAAAGTTTGATTACAAGAAAAGGATTCAAGATATGGCTCAAGTCGAGATCATGATGGACTCGTGTGTTGAGTCTTGGTTGACCACAATTTGAAACATAAATCTAGTAAAATATTCATTATGTATGTCAATATAGTGTGGCAGAGCATGAATTATTGTGGAATCAAAGTAGTCCATGCTCTACCTTATGTGTTAAGCAATGAATGTGCGAGATCTTAAAAGTTTATTTACAAGAGAAGGATTCAAGACATCACTCTAAAGAGAACATGATGGACTATGTGTTGTCATGGTTTACCAAGACTCGGAGCATGTAATCAAGTCAAAATTTTATTATGTAAAATTTTATTATGTATATCAAGATAATGTGATAGAGCATGAAGATGGTCAGGAGATGACCAATGGTGTTCAAGCTGTGATCCAAGGTACGGTCATGATAGAGGTGAGCATATGCCGAGCATGCATTTTTACCCTTCAAGCCATTTTGCTTGTTGCGCCAACTTTTTTTCATCCAGGTAAAAACGCAAAGTTATGCTACGCCGGCCGATCGAATTTGGGTAAGGTTGTGCCAAACATTGTTCGACCAAAATTTTCCACTCCCATTACAACACACCGCGTGTTTACAAGTTTCGAAAAAAGTTGCTTCACACCAACGTAAAATCGACACAGGGGACAACTCGTCGATCATCTCCTTGCCTTGGATCAAACAATCTCCCTGACTACGCGTCGATCATGTTCATTTTTTCAACCGACATATGCAAGTTCAAACATGTTCATCCTCGTAAGGATAAACAAAAAGTTCAAGCATCTTCAAATCCGACGGCGCACAGTGACCCACTCGACCAAAACGGACGGCCGAGATCACTGGTATGACGCGGCCGGACGAGCCCTTCCATCTCACGCGAACCAGCGCGGACGCACCGGTTTTAACCCGATCGGAGATCCGCGACAGATCACGCACAGGCACAGCAGCGCCACCATAATCGAACCCACACCCGCCGCACCACCACATCTCCTCGCCTCCAGCACTCAGCAGTCTAGATCGCGCAAAATTTCCTACAACCCCTCCTCCGCGCAACGCCTCTGTACTCCGGCGGGCGCGCCCAGATCTGGTGGGGTGGTCGCCGGAGATGGCGTGCATCAAGAGCGTGCAGCGGGCGGCGCTGACGGCGCTCGCGCCGGAGGCGCCCTACCTCGCCGCGGGCACCATGAGCGGCGCCGTCGACATGAGCTTCTCTGCGTCGGCCAACATCGAGATCTTCGGCCTCGACTTCCAGTCCGACTCCCCCGACCTGCAGGTCCTGGCGGCCGCGCCCTCCCCGGACCGCTTCAACCGCCTCTGCTGGTCCCGCCCGGGCGCGGTCGAGGGCGACTCCTTCTCCCTCGGCCTCCTCGCCGGGGGGCTCAGCGACGGCTCCGTCGCCGTCTGGAACCCTCTCAGCATGATCAGGTGAGCACGGATCCGCATGCTCCATCCCGCCTCCGAGATCTGCTCCCGTGTCCTGATCTGTTTCTCGCTGCTGCAGCTCCGAGGGCCAAGCCGAGGACGCAATGGTCGCGCGGCTCGTCAAGCACAACGGGGCGGTGAGTGGGCGCGCCGCTGCTTCAGCTGCTTGGATAGAATTGCGTGCCAGCGTCTCTGATCGATTGTGTCTGTTGTGGCAGGTTACCGGACTGGAGTTCAGCGAGCTCCAACCGAATCGGCTCGCTTCAGGGGCTAACGAGGGGGACGTTCGCATCTGGGATCTCAAAAAACCCACCGAGCCCGAAGTCTTCCCGCCACTCAAGGTATCGTCTCTCTGGCAAATAGGTTGTTGTTGACTTAGAGGATTATTGCATCCCTAGTGTTAGCCTTTGTAATGCACGATCCCTTTTGCTTGCATCCTATTTTGTCTTCAGAGCATGATGCTGTGTCGTGTATTTGTGAGGGTCCATTCCGCCAACTACAGTTGTACATGCTGTGTCGTGTATTTGTGAGGGTCCATTCCGCCAACTACAGTTGTACATTTCCTCTATGAAGTTAGTAAAGCACCATTCTCATTGTCAACTTGAGTTCACTATGACCAGAACCGCAAAAACCCTACCTACTTCTGGATTTAAAAATTGATTCCACCTGTAGGTTATATAGCCTGGGAGCCACGTCTAGGTTTAGGAAATTGTTTTCTATAACTGAACAGTTCATTCTACAGATATATGTTTTTAACCGCGCTGCCAGCATGTTTTTTTCCCAATTTCATGTGGGATGTTAATACATCTATTCCTTTTTTCGGTGTTCGCGAGGCTAATAAAGGATTTAGATCTTCAATTTAAAGAAAAAATGTAACTAAGGTGTTTACAATGAAATACTAGAAGTGCATTCATGATCTCCCAACAAGTATTGTATCATTTTGAAATTTCTTTTGCGGAAGGACATGATGGTTGCAGTGCTAACAAAATTTCCGGTCGTCTTGTTGCATGCTTCTTAGTTATGGACATGCATCTTTCTTTAAGGTGCTATTACAATGTTTAGTTTCTCATCAGTTTGTCTACTTTATTTTGCTTGCTTTTGTTATGAACTTATGATTCTTGTAATTCCTACAGAATGTTGGCTCGCACTCTCAGAATGAAATAACTTGCTTAACCTGGAATCCCAAGTTTCAGCATATACTAGCGTCAGCTTCTAGGAATGGGGTCACAGGTAAAGGACAATTTGGTTTCTTGTGTAATAGTCTGCTGTCTATTACCAGCGCTGGACTTTTGACTGGTTTGACTCACTATTTTGAGTATCACTCTTGCAGTTGTTTGGGATTTGAGGAACCAGAAACCATTAACGAGGTAATTGATGTAGCTAACTTCTGCCATTTCTTTGTGTATCCCCAATTTAAACCAGTGTGTCCTGTTATTTGTGTTATTAATTTCAATCTGCTTTTAAATAGCTTTTCAGATTCAAGTAGGAGGAATTGTTCTGTTCTGCAGTGGAATCCAGACATGTCCACCCAGCTCATTGTTGCATCAGACGATGATAACTCTACTTCTTTGAGAGTAAAGGCCATTTTCTTTAATTTTAGTTTTCCATTACTTCTCGTTATCCATTTGCGGCTAGGTAGTCTAACCGGTACAACTATTCATTCTATCAACTTTTTAAAGTGTCTGTTTAATTCTGGTGGTGCTACTTCTGTTTTATTCACATTAGGATCCTTCTTGTGGAGAGCTTCTGTTTATATTGTTAACGTTGCTTATTTATTTTTACTAGGTTTGGGATGTGAGGAAAACTATTGCACCTGTACGGGAACTTGTGGGACATTCGAAAGGTTTCATTCTCTTGTGATTCTCCTTTTTTTTCATCAAGGGAATGATGATATATATATGTAAACCACACTTAATTATATACTTATCCTATTCAAAATTATTACGTTGACCAGGTGTAATTGCTATGTCGTGGTGCCCCTATGATAGTTCATTCTTGCTTACCTGCGGTAAGGACAATAGAACAATATGCTGGGATACAGTTAGCGGAGAGGTATATTATAACTTGTACATCGCGAGTTGTGAAATACGATCGCACATTCCTATAATATTTATGGGGTTATAACTGTCCGTCCTTGCATCATTCGTTGCAGATTATCAGTGAGCTACCGACAAGCTC
The DNA here is from genome assembly GCA_947311845.1 of Poa pratensis. NCBI lineage: Eukaryota > Viridiplantae > Streptophyta > Magnoliopsida > Poales > Poaceae > Poa > Poa pratensis. The sequence continues at coordinate 47,248,545 of CAMZMU010000052.1, forward strand.
TAACGGCAACTTCGACATTCACTGGTACCGCAAAATTCCAGGTGTCGTAGCATCGTCCTCCTTTGATGGGAAAATTGGCGTACACAACTTGGAGGTAATATGACTGTTTCACAAGGGAATTGTGGTTTATATTCAGTCTATCATGGTATTATAAAATGCATGGAAGTGTTTTATCTAAATTTATTTTTGTTGGTTCTTAGCGCTACAGAAGTAATTATGTGTTACTCCATTAACTGAAAAAGTAAGCCCCGTCATACAGCAGACTAATTTTCACGAAGCCTGTTCTGTTTGACAACAATTAATATGATGATTATCCATTCACTCTAATACAGAAGTTAATGATTTCTGCCTTTTATTCTAAAGATCACTCATGGCGTTATAATTTAGCAATATGTATAAGACTCCAAGATAGGTTGTTGCAAAATAGCTATGTCCTAGAAATGTTGATTGGATCCACCAGTACTTCCATGTTTGACTGTCTTACAAAGCCAGTTAGTTCTCTAAAGTTTTTATTTATTTCTTTTACAGTTCTCTGGCCTCTATGCAGCTGGTGATAGTGCTGTTGGTGCCTCAGGTAATTTAGAATACTGCCAAATGTTAACTTCTTAAAACCATCAAATATTCGTTTTGCTATGACTTTGATCTTGTTTGTGAACTCTCAGCAAGTTTAGATTCATTTGCATTCTCTAAAAAGAAAATTATATTGCCTTTGATCAACCCTTCATTTGAGTCCAATTGGACCAGTAAAATGGAATATAAAAGTAACATTTCTTCTATTGACCAAACACCAATAGAACAACTTCAGAGGTTGTTTGTTCTAATTATATAATTTTAATGTTTCTTTGGGTATTTTTCCTCTAACGAACACTAAAATTATGTTTAGCACGTCCAAGAGCTCCAGCTCCAAAATGGTTAAAATGCCCCACTGGTGCATCTTTTGGCTTCGGGGGTAAACTTGTTTCGTTCCATCTGGCTGAAGGCACGCAAGCGAGTACTTCTGAGGTAAGTTTGCTTGGTCACTGGCTGCGGTTTGCTTCTCTTCAAGTTCCTCTGTCTTGATGTATTTTATTTTCTTTTGTAGGTGCATGTACATAATTTGGTGATTGAGCAGACTCTGGTAAGCCGATCAACTGAATTTGAAGCTGCTATGCAGAATGGGGACAAAAGTTCACTGCGTGCATTGTGTGACAAAAAATCACAAGATTCTTTGTACGTTCTTTGTAATCTTAGTTTAACAGTTTTTAATCTTAGCTTAACAACTAACTCTATATTGACATGTTAAAATAGATCTGACGAGGAGAGAGAAACATGGAGCTTCTTAAGGGTGATGTTTGAGGATGGGGATACTGCCAGGACAAAATTGCTTGCTCATCTTGGATTCAATCCACCTCAAGAACAGACTGGAATGCACCTGATGAACTGAGCAAAACATTGGCTGATACACTTAATCTTGATCATGGAACACCAACCGATAATACAGATGGCCAGTTTTTTGCTGATAACGGTGATGATTTTTTCAACAATCCTCAACCGTCAGAGACTAGCTTGGCTGAGGAGTCGATACCCACGAATGATCCACAGATCGAGCAGGAAACGCCTGAAAGTGTTGTGCCTTCAGATCCATCAACTGACAAAAGTATTCAAGATGCATTGGTAGTCGGGGACTACAAAGGGGCAGTTGATCAGTGCCTTGCTGCAAATCGTATGGCTGATGCTCTGGTTATCGCCCATGCTGGCGGTTCTGCTTTGTGGGAAAGCACCAGAAATCAATATCTTAAAAACAGTGTCTCGCCCTATCTAAAGGTATTGAGGACTTACTGATTTTCTGTGCTTTTCTTATTTTATAGTCAAATTACCATTTTACCATGATTTCTCTGACTATTGGTTTTAACTCAGGTTGTTTCTGCTATGGTTGGCAATGACTTGCTGAGTTTTGTGAGTACATGGCCACTAAACGCATGGAGGGAAACACTTGCACTACTGTGCACAGTAAGTGTCTTTGCGACGTCATGTATATCTACTTAATTTTTTTCTTGAATCAAGTTTCATGTTCTAATCTTATTATTTATTGTCTAGCGCAAATCTGGGAGAGCAGATATGTAGCATGTATTATCTTGCTTGTATTTATTGTCTAGCGCAAATCTGGGAGATCAGATATAATCTTATTATTTATGTCTGTTACCTACTTACCTAGTTACCTTCATATTGCTTTGGGGCATATTTTCCTAGTTATCTTAAACAAACATACAAGTAGCTTCTAAAACTCTGTAGTATATAATTTATGGACCATCATTATTATTTATTGGAGTTACCCTTCAATGAGAGAACCGTATTTTGGGGGGGGGGGGGGGGGGGGGGGGGGGTTCAGTTACTTTTCCAGTTTTTAAAACTATGTTTTTTATGAACTTGTATTCATAAGCTAATGTACCTTGCTAACGGAAGTTCGCTGTCCATTACCAGTTTGCACGGAAAGAGGAGTGGAATGATTTGTGTGACACTCTTGCATCTAGACTTCTGAGTGTTGGTGATATGCTAGCTGCCACGCTATGTTATATTTGTGCTGGAAATATTGACAAAGCTGTTGAAATATGGTCTCGCAACTTGAGGTCTGAGGATGGTGGGAAGACTTATGTTGATCTTCTCCAGGTACAAATGGATAGCAGAACTTCATTTTTCTTTCTGTGTGACAATCATTTCTAATCGATTAGTGTGCAATTGCAGGATTTGATGGAGAAGACCATTACTCTCGCCCTTGCCACGGGGCATAAAAGATTTAGTGCATCTGTATCTAAGCTTGTTGAGAACTATGCTGAGCTCTTAGCCAGTCAAGGCCTTCTTAAAACTGCAATGGAGTACTTGAAGCTTTTAGGATCAGATGAACATTCACATGAGCTGGCAATACTGAGAGATCGAATTGCATTTTCTACAGAAGGTTTCTGCAAACTTACTTGACTTGATATTGATGCTTAGTGTGCCATCTTACAATGTTTTGTTTACGGTCCCTTTTTTAAAGGCTGGATTCGGCAAACTTTTCACTTTCGCTTATGTTCCTTTACTTTCATGAGCTCATTCTTGGTCAAAAGTGATAGTATCATATGTGAGAAAACTTATTCTTGTTTTTACTAGAATAAATCATGTTTATATGCTGCTGTGGTGGTATTATCATGTTTAGCAAGTTAATGATATTATGGAATTTGATATTTGATATTTCATATCATAGTATTGATAAAAAAGTACGATTTCCAGAGAATGATGCTGCCAGGAGTACTCTTCCTGAGAGCAGTGCCAACAGCTCCTCCTATCTTCCAAATCAACCGACCTACACCCATACCCTTCTCAGAATTCCCAGGTTCCCAAGAGTTACATCACAGATCCTTCCCAGAATACTTACGAGGTTTCCATTATACATCCTTATCTCAAAATTTATTTGTGTGTAATTTTTTTTTGCGTTGTCATATTTCTAAAACGAAATATTATGTTTGATGAAGAGATGCATTTTCTTAATGTTCTGTTCCAACTAACTGCAGGTCCCTCAAGCATATAACAATGTGCCAAGCAATACATATCCAGAAGTTTACCCGCAACCAACTAATACAGCTTATTCAAGATACGGAGGACACCAACCTCAAAATCCAGCCAATATGTTTGTTCCTCTTAACGCACCCGCAGACACCCAGGTAGTTTGTGATGCAGGGACCTTTTCTTTGCGTGCGGTATCTTGTCTTAGAACTAGCAATGCCAATTGTGCTTGGCAGAAGTGTTCCTGCGGAATTGACAGGGGATATTTCAAAAAGTATGTAGTGCATTGCCATGATGCTCTCCATTCTGTTCTAGGATGAAATATCTAAACAAATGCAATATTATCATGTGTGATTTCTGAACAGATAGTAAACCTCCATTCTGCTCTCCATTATGTTAAGTTTTGAAATTTAGTCCAGGGCTTTCTTTCCCTTGTTCCATACTTCAAGTCACTTTCTTCCCTGGTTTCCTACTTCAAGTATTTGTTTTAATATTACGTGTATTGTTTACATTTTTTTCCTTGTTAACAGACAAGTTCTACTCCGTTACCGGTTCCACAACAGAATGTGAAGGGTTTTACTCCTGCAAACGTCCCGAGTCTAAAAAAAGTAGATCAATATCAGCAACCAAGTACCTTGGGCTCCCAGCTTTACACGGTATGTAGAATGAAAATCTAAGTTCCATCACATGTTCATGATAAGTGAGTTGGAGTGATGTCTCTTTTCTAAACAGGCTCCTGTGAATTCGCCATATACGCCTGGACCACCTGCCCAGTACCCAAGTGGACCTCCCGCCACATTCCATCAGCCTGCACCACCGGCTCAATACCAGCCTGTTCCACCGGCTCAATACCACCCTGTTCCACCGGTCCCTTCTGTACCAGGAACAAACGCTAATCAGATGTTCACCCATGCTGTTCCGACTAATTCAGCTTCCAGGTTTATGCCGTCAAACAATCAAGGTTTTGTTCAGCACCCAGGTCCAAGTCCTGTACAGCCCTTGAGCCCAACACAGGCGCAGCCACCGGCGCAGCCTGCGGTTGCCCCTCCTGCACCGCCCCCAACTGTGCAGACAGCTGACACATCGAATGTCTCTGGTATGTGGATTGCGAATCGGAAGCGTGTAGTTGTTCTATGACTAATTTATGTCTTGCTCACTTGCCTAGTCAAGGGACACCAACATGATTTTGATTTTTATATAACGAACATTTGCATCTTCATTGAGATTTTGATTTTTATATAACAAACATTTGCATCTTCACTATATTTTGCTACATGTACTATTTGCCTGATTTTACATTTATATTCTAGCACTCCTTGTGTTGTTGTTCTTACAGTGGTGCTGCCTTCTGTGCTCTGTCTTTTGCAGCTGAGCTGAGACCTGTTATTGCAACACTCACCAGACTATTTGATGAGACAGCCAAAGCTCTGGGAGGCACACAAGCTAAAAAACGTGAAATAGAAGACAATTCAAAGAAAATTGGGGCATTATTTGCAAAACTCAACACGGGCGATATCTCTCCAAATGTTTCATCAAACCTTATTCAGATGTGCAGTGCACTTGATGGTAGTGATTTGGCCACAGCGTTGCAAATTCAGGTAAACTTTACTAATAAATCTTATAGTTGCGCCTCATGGATTTTTCCCGACTTTTCCTCTCCCCACAGCGTTGCTAATTTTCACTCGACCATGTAAACCATGGTGACCGGTCCACTTAGTCCACCTTGTAACATTTTCGGAAATAAGTCATGCTTCTGCTCTGATCGTTTATATCTGACGTTCTGGTGTTACATCTTATATACTCTCTTAATGTTTTGTAATTTCATCTTTGGTGCTGATTGCACAAAAAACATAATCAATTATTTTCTTCGAATTAGAACCATTTTCCTTTCAGAAAGGTGTTTCTTGGACTCAGTAGTCATCATATAGGTTTAGACACCACCTATAGTTCACCCTTCATACTGACAAAGCATTCGAATAGTGAGACACATGAAAACGTGCATTCTGAAATCGAAAAGCATGTAAGCAGGTGTTTGGTATACCAGTATAATTCAGTTTTGTATGTGCTCCGCAAGTCTCTTTTGCCAATTTATTGGTGGAAATTGCGTATTTCTTGAGAAGTTACCTGACCATCGATCTCCATACTGTTGTTTGATTGTGCAGATTCATCTGACCACCAGTGATTGGGACGAGTGCAACTTTTGGCTCTCAGCATTGAAGCGTATGATCAAGACAAAGCAAAACTTCAGAATATAAATCCGCGTGGCCTTGTGCTGCAGCTAGTTCTGTATACACCTTTTCTGATTGTCAAATTTTTAGTGTTAGCAATTCTGAGGGTTTGTCTGCACAGATATGTTGTCCTGCTTCATGTGTTCTCACCCGCCAATTCTTCCGAAGCTTGTTGCCGAAAGTGGTGTCTCAGTCTGGGTGACATTACGTTTTGACAATAGTTTTTCCATATTTTTTTGTAAGAGGATCAGCCCTTGTGGTGTCGTTGGTTTTGAAAATTATACTAAGTTGTAAGAGGTTACTTAGTCTGTCATAGCTTGTCCATTTTCCTTACCCTTGAATTGCTCAGTTTGGACCTTGGAATGATTAATGGTAAGGACACTGGTTTATCAATTGGATTGATATCAATAGATATGATACTAATAAATGTGTCTGTTCTGGTCTTCTGGCTGCTACCGTAATCGTTCAGTATAGTTTTGCAGAGCCACTTCTGAGTAATTGTATTGCATATAAATCAGATGGCCACACCACATGATCTGATTTAGGCCTCTTTTATTCAAATCGGTTTATGGTAATCTTAGAGGTTCAATATCCTATAATTTTATAACATCAATGTTTCGATTTATAAAGTTGAATCACATAGGAATTATCTTAGAACTGCTTTGTGTTTTGTAGAAAATTGAACATCAACTCAAACCTCATAAAAAAATACGAGTTCTTGGAATCCTTGAATCATAAGTTCCTCCTAGAGAAGAAAACATATGAACCTGACAGACATTTCTGCCTTCGTCATGAAACTCTATTGGCAGGTTCCTACAGTTGATTCGCGCTTTAAGATTCATACCACGGCGTGGGTGGCCTTAGTGACCATATCCATGGTACACAGCATAGAGCTAGCTATATCTGTGCATTTCTCGGGCCGGGTCTAAAAACAGCCTGTTGTAGAGAACCCCAGGCCCGAGCCTGACCTGACAGTCAGGCCGCAGAAATCAAACCCGGGCCGAGCCGACAAAGCCTGACTAGGCCCGATCGGCCCGGCCTGATCCTTGCTAAATGAACGTTTTTTAAGCCCAAGCCCAGCCTGACCTGTTTATCAGGCCTGAAAATCGGGCTAATAGAGCTAGCACATGCGCTTAAAAATTAAAATCCCAACCATGCATAAGCACTTTGTGCGCTAGGGACTGAATTTTGCACGCGATTCTGAAGTGTCGGACTCCTCTTTTTTGCGTGGCTGCCGCTGAAATGGCTACAATTTCGTGGAAACAGCTAAAATGATCGGGATTTGTTTCCTAGCGCTCCTCCAACCGGGCTATCCCCATTTCCATTAATTTCTCAACGGAAATACAAAATTCGGGTCCATACAAGTTCCAGATTACAATCAAGGATAGCGAGCTGGGACATCAACAGGAAACCCGCTGAGAGAACTCGATCTCGAATAAACCTGCGGGGCAAAAACCTGTTGCCATCTTATTACACAAACCTGCGGGATTTTTTTCCTAGCGCTCCTAAATTAGGGCCGCGTAGTGGATGCTCTGAGCCGAAGCCCTTGGCATGCGTGCCCCCAACCGTCTGATTAGGAATAGTGTGTTTCCTTTGATAGTACCGCGGGGTATAAATATGCGGTGACCCAGCATACCACTGCATGTTGTAGTACGGAAGTCGTTGACATAACAGTTACAGAACACCGTTCCGCAAATATTACATCCCTCAGAGTGGTACAACAGAAACATTGCGGGTCCAAATATCATACAACCCTTTATTAAAAAAACCAAGTCGTGCATAAGTGAAGATGATCACAACAAGTGGTCACCTCAAACTTAGTGTTACACAAAACCAACAAGAAGCAAACTAGTACGTAGAACTCAACAGCTTATTATTAAAGTTTTAGCTGCTCGATTCCACCGTACTTATATATTGGTTACTAGTCCAAGCTAACTTCACTCGGACTCCTCCTCTTCATTGCCGCCTCCGTAGCGGATGACGTAATCCACTCCTTCAACTCCGCTTGAAAGATCCGGCTCCTCGTAGTAGATGCTATCTTGCCCTCCTATGGCGTTTAGTGAAGCGTCGTCCAAGTCTTCACAGTCTAAGCAGGGGATTCAAAAGGAAGGAATGAGTAACCAACGTTACTCAACAAGTTCAGAAAGTTTGATGCACTAACTACAGCCTTAGACTCTAAAGAGTCGTAAGCTAATGCAGTTGTCTTTTGTAAACATTTCTTCAAAAGGTTGCTTTTATTCTGAAAACTATGCCCGCCAACTATTCACATGTGCTAAAACTTCATGGAGTCCCTTTCCTGCAGCGTTCGCAGCTCCTTCCCGAAACAGGGAGTAACATGTCACACTTTTTTACACTCCGCAGAGGTGCGTTGCTTTACCCATAAGAGATCAAGGCCATGTTGCACAACCAGGCGTACTTTCCTGTCCACACTCTCTTTGGTGTGGGGCCCGGCTGATGATCTAAGTCATTCACTGCGCTTCTCCACCACCCCGCATGCCCACCCTTTTGTAGGTTTGTCCTCCCCTTTATCTTTTGGTAGACTGTTCCGGACCAAAGTCCTCCCAGATAGACTGTTCCAGACAATCCCTACAATCCATCATAGACATCAGAAACCATGGGAATTAAGGGATCCCACCCATGTGCATGTAGTCCCGCAAGATCTACAGCCTACGGAACTGGCTGTCCGTTGACATGCGAAAGGAAGAAGGTCACAAATAACTTTTCTGTCCCATTCCAAGTATTATGGTTAACGCGTCATTTACGGCGCAAGAACACTAACGGCATTGGTTATTAAATCCTAGATAATACTTTCCTGCGCAAATGGAACCTCCACCAACCACATCATACCATGGTTCCATCTGCCAGCCATAATAGGGTATCCACACTTAAGTAGACAACCAAATAGTCAGATTATTGTGAAGATAGGGTTTTATGCTTTCTCTTTCGAGTAGAGATGATAGTATATAAGGAGTTTGCAAATAGTTTCTTAACAGATACTTCAACGGATATGAGCAAGTAATGAACTTGCCTTGTGACTGAAAGGTAGTGGAGTCGGATACTGGACGTGGCTCCTGACTTCTTGGTTCTACAAAATACCATCATTGTCTGGTAAGGACAATGTTTAAAGAAGCAAATGATATTATGCATAAGAATGCTATGCATTAAGTTTCTTTGGTGATAGTAAATTCTTATCGAAGGTGTAATAATATTTATCTTAGTTAATTACTTTTAAGATATTAAGTTATAATTAAAGAAAAATATTTATTTATTAAATAAAAGCAAAAACATTTGTTTACATTAATAAGAGTTTGATTTAATAATTGAGGAACATCAAAATTAATAAGTTTCTATTTTTATTTGATGTTGTTTGAAATTTATAAATTTTAGAAGTATTATTTCAATATATAAACTAATTTGTATATTAAATACCTTACATCAAAATAAATGAATTTAATTTGAATAATACTTTACTTAAAGCTTTGAAATTATTTTTAGGTAGATTATTTATTTTACAAATTTGTATTTCTATTACTTTAGAATAAATGATTTTATAAAAATTTATTTTTATTTAATTTTGTGAAAAGACCAAACTACCCATGGTCCTAATGGGTTGAACCCAACCAAAACCAGGGCCTGGCTCGGTCGATGTCCGACCCGAGCCACTCGTCCCTCACCTCTCTGTCTCTCACCCGCTCCCGCGACTCAGTGCCGCCGCCGCCGTCGCCTCTGATTCCGGCGAGGTCCGGCGACTTCCGCCGCCGTGCCGTGGCGCAAACGATGCGCCCCTCGATGCTCTTCCTCCTCCTTTGTTTCGATTCGTCGCTCGTGCTCTCGATTGCCTGTGCGCAACCCTAACCCTAGCTAGGGTTTCGGTAGCAGCGCGGCATCGCCGTGCTCCCAACTCCCCGCTGCTTCACCGTGACTGGTGTGGAGTTCATCTCGGTGCCGCTGTGGTGCGGGTGCGGTGCTGGTGCTCGCTTCCTGTGGTCCTTCTCCACTGGCCACACGGGCACTGCCCCGTCGTCATGGCGTTACGGCCTGGGGCGCTGGTAAGCTCCTCTCCTCTTCTCTCTCTTCTTCACCTTCCCTGCCCTGGCCTATGGCCCTGCTCTGTGATGCCGGGTGAGCCACCATGATTTAGGTATTTTTCTGTTTAGGTGTTGAACTGTGCAATGGTTCCTGTGATGCTCTCTGATTGATGCTCTAGTGCTCTTGTACAAATTGCTGGGAATGATTTAGCTAGTGGCTACTGCGGTGATGACAATTGCTTGTGCTGTCTTTTGCAATATCACTCATCTGCCCAAGACAGTGTAGCAAGTGTGTGCTACTCTGAACCTTGTGTTCAGATATGTGCCACTGCTTCACACAATTTGATTTGTTTACAGGATGGCCTAGTTCTTTTGGTATAACTGATTCCTGAAACTTGGTAGTGCTATTTAGATACGTGGCTTGTGCTTGTGGTGCTCTTCCCTGTGGATTTGTGCCCAACAATCCATATGCTGGATCTGTACTACCAACAGATGGTAATCTAAGAAAAATTGCTTATGTGTCTTTGCTCTGTTGAGTGGATTTACCTCCCCTGCCCATGATGCACAGGCTGAGGCCCAAATTTATTTAGAACAGATGTTGTGCTTGATTTAAAATCCCTGTGATAAACTAGCATATCACTTCTATGCCTATCTGAGGGAAATATACACCACCCTACTCCATGTGTAACTAGCAGTTCATTTTGCTAGAGAAATAGAGATTCAACCTCTTGTCGGGTGTGGTGGTGGATATGTTGTGTTGCTTGTGGCTCTTCTTGATTCCTTGATCAACGGATCTTGTGGACCTCCTCCTTGATCTCCTTGCTGGCCTGCTCCTCCAGCTCCAGGTTGCTACCCTCTAGCTCCTAGCCTTCCCTCCTTGCTCCAGCTTGCTCTTGTCCTTCTATCCCATCTTGTTCTTGTTCTTAGCAAGGATTGAGTGGTGAAAAGTGGATGGATTTATGGTTTTGTGATGAACTGAGCTCTGTGGTGAAGAAGAGCTCGAACTGGTACTTGAGTGAGTGAAATGGTTGTGTTTTGCTAGCTGCTACGGTTTGCTTTGTTCTTATCCCTCCCCTGGGAGTGAAATGGCTGTGCAGTTGACAGCCAACCTGGGTGTGGTGATTGTGCTTCCTGGTTACTTGTTTTCTCGGTTCAGTGCACTGAGCTTCGGCTGGTTTGAGATTATCTCTAGGTTGTGCATTCTTTTTACTTGCCAAGTGGATTTTGTTGCTGCCTAGCCAATGATGTTGCACTGAGGCATAAACTTGTGGGTTTTGAGCAGATACTACACTTAGTCTCTTAATTACACTCAAGGATGTGATTAGCAATGCATTTCATTGCTAAACTGAGAGTTAAGCTAACCCCTCTTTGTATTATGTCTTTGTTTCTTATTTGTTTTGCAGGAAAACAGTTTTAGAGCTGAGATCAAATGAAGAAGAAGAAGATACAAGACTTTGTAGTTTAGAAATAATTGTAATTTTCCCTTTTTGTAATTCAATTTGTTGTAATATAATTGTAAAGACAATGTATTATTGTGTTTAATCAATAAAATTATTCTTTTTATAATCCTTTGGGTTTCCATTTTGTTGTAAGGATTAAATTATTCAAACACTATTCTTTTATTTACTTATGCATTGTATAAATTACTTTATTGTTTCCATTTGAATTACTTTATAAATTCAATTTATTTAAATACTCAATTTGATTTCAAATTCCTACAACAAGCAAATCACCTAAAGGTCATGTCGAAATCCTCATTTTCACCTAAGATGATCTAATCCTAAATCATGAAGATGAAAAGACTCTGATCACTCCAGGGTTTTAGTTTGCAAAAAAAAATATTCAGGATTTTCATACGCATGCATGCAGATGCACAGATTCCTATTTCTACCCTTCGTTAGTTCCTAAACGCTGGGGTATTACAAAATAGTTCCCAACAATTGTTTTACAAGGTCGGTCACAATCTTCGTGTATGGACCCATCGTTTGAACAACGCCAAGTTTTCTAACTGCCTAAGTAGGCTACGTCGAATGGTACTTGTTAACTGTTGTTAACTGCTAACTTGTCTCTAACACTACACTTAGGCTTGTCATGAAACTTGATAGTTAGCTTGTGATATGATATCTCAGCTCAACGTCTGCACAATCATGGTTATGCCCCCACCTTTGCCACACACCTAATCACGTACACCGGAAGTTAGATCTTCAATGTCCCTTCTCCAGATAGGCGATTAGGGGGTAACTGCTTTGCCCCTTCCTTCGTCGATGAGTACGTGGATCCCTACCTCCTCCGTCTGCCGCTCTAGCGATGGCAGGGGACAAAGACCTCGGCGTTTCGATTTTGGCGAGTAGATAGAGTTGGCCTAGACTATAATAGGGGCACTAAATCGGTGTCAAGGACAATGTCGTATTGGAATAAGGTACCCCAGCTCCTCCTTCCATCTTGGCGGCGCTCTTACCGGGCGTGGAGAAGGTGGTTTGGTCATCGCGCTGCGCTTCAGGTGTAGTGAGATATGTTTCTCGGTTTTGACTCCGCGACGGGAGTGAGGATTGAGGAGGATACTCTGCAGCGAGGACGTCGATACCAAGTGGTGGATCCGTCTTTCTTCCCCGACTGCGTCAATAGAATGTAGCGGATCTGGATCCAAGATAGTACGGTGGTATCTCCCGGTGAGTCACAACAACATCATGTGCCTCGCTGCTCTCATGATGGTGTTTCTTTCAAGGTTTTTATCGGCAAAAAATTTAGGACAACTTTTTTCCGGTCAGTATTTTCTAAACCTCTAGTTCAAGGTTCGATGGTACCCAACTTGCGCTACTTAACCTTTGCATTGTGCTTTGATGCAGGCTGAAAACTCCACTGGTAATTAATGCAGTTGACTTTCTATAATTACTCCATATTATGTAGATGGATTAGTTTCCCTGTACCTTGGCTAGTTTACGTGCGCGATTTCAGACAGCTGCACATGGGGTTGTCGGAAGGAAGAAAGGAAGAAGACAACCCGCCCCCACCACCAACGCCTGCGCCACCCGAGGAAGAAGATTGATTTCCGCTGCCGCTGCCATCACCGACGACGAGCTCGCCCCCGCCGCCATCACCGACGACGAGCTCGCCCCCGCCGCTGCCGCCGGCCTAACCGCCTGCCTCGGCCGCCCGCGGCCGGCGGCGCTACCGCGACAGCGACCGCCTCGCCGCCCCGCCCTACTCAAATCACCTCCTCCGCCGGTCCGCCGCCGCCGCCGACCATCCCTCTAAGCCCCCCGCAGCCTCTTCATCTCCGGCTCCGGCACCCCACCCGCACCCCCCCAAGTTAAGTCTATTGCTCGCCTCCGCCGCCTCCGCCGCGGCCAGCCACGTCTCCGGCGGCTCCGCCTCGCTCCATCCTCGCCGGCGCCTTCTCCGCCGCAGCTCCCTCCGGTCGCAGCGGCGTCGCCGTTGCCGGCTCAGGTGAAGGAAGAGTACGGGCTGGAAGATTGGGGATCGAGGGAAGAAGAAAAGAAACAAGAGGAAAGAAAGAGAGGGAGGAAAGCCACGTGGGTGGGACCCACCCCCACGAGTCACGCGCGAGCTGTTCGCGCGCTCGTCAACAAGCCTATCCGTATTTGTAAGCACGTCCACCGTTGGGCAGTTCCCCGGCTTTGTATTAGCACAGTGAGTGTTGCATCGCAACGCCAAGCCACCATGAGCTATTACTCAGAGGACGGCTTCACCGACGCCGACCGCGCTCACATCCGCATCACTCCAGGGGCCAGCGACGGCGCCGTGGCTCCCCATGTCCCTCGCGTCATCCGCACGGCGGCGGCGGCGGCCAGCTCGCCAGCGTCCACCCGGGGCTACAGCCCCAAGCTGTCGGTGGACATGGCCGTCGCGCACAGCTGGGCGCCCTACGCGGCAGTCGTCAGCACGCTCCGCTCCCTCTCCCTCCTGTCCCTCAAGGGTGACGAATGCGCGGCGGCGAGGGAAGCCGTCGCGGGGCTGTACGGGCACCCCACGCCGTTCGGCGCCGCCCGGCGATTCCCCGCGGGCGAGGTGTACGTGTGCCTGGACCGCCCGCCGATGGTCCGGAAGATGCGGGGGATCAAGGTGCCGCTGGTCAAGGCGGAAGTGGGGAAGTACGGCGACCGTGAGGTGCTCGTCAACGCATGCTCCAGCTACATCTACGGGGTCAGCGACGCCCTCGACGAGGTCACGGGCGTCAGGAGTGACGACGACCGCGGCGCCCCTGCCCTGTATGACCGCGCCATCTTCGAGTCAGCGTTCCTCCTCACATGGACCGAGCCGTGAGAGCAGAGCCTAGTGTCATGCAGGGTTACATACATAAGGCCTCTCGATCGAGGCATCTAGCCATGGATCGTGGCCAGTTGAACTGGGAGTAGTTTCGAAATGGCCTACCTTTGTCTGTTTCCATGAAATGTTAGGATGTCTGCTACTGTGCTTGTTGTATGTTCAAGTTCTTCTATTTTTGTTACTTATGGATGCTCTGAACGACCGCCGTATGATAATGGCACCTGGTCCCAAGGTTGTATGGAAAAAAAATGTTCGAATGATGGAGTAATTTCCGAGCAAACTCGACCAAACGAACCAATGAAAGTCTCCATGTTCGCTGTTCAGCATACCAACGCTTCAGAATATGACACAAAGTTTGCTGAAATCCACCCGGCGCCACACCTTCACACATGGGCCAGGACATCAGAATGGACCCAGATCGTTGGGCCAGGATAGTCCACTTAAACAAAAACATTTTTTTAGATTAACAACAACAAATGTTATACTTGGTGCTTGGGCCTTTTCATTTTTTTTCTTCTATGGTATATATGGGCTAACCAAAATCTCAAGCCGGGCCAGGCCCATCATGTCCACCCTACAAGACATCACCCCAAACTTGGCAGCCAGAATCTACGCGAGAGCGAATATTTCGTAACAAGTTGTGCCCAAACCCCATTACTGGATGTTCTTTTTTTTATAAAAAAATCTGAATAAATCACGAACATTGGTTATGTTGTTTCTCGTGCATCCGGAAATTTTCATACCAAAATAGAACAATATGTGTCTTGTGTAAAAAAAGAGAAGACACAACATACTTTTTTTTAATGAGAAGACACAACATACTATTCACACATCATTTGTCTTTTTTGTGCAGCCCACATAATGTCAAATTTTTGGATGAAAATTTGTGGATGCATGTGAAACAACATAACCAATGTTCATGATTTATTTCACATTTTTTGAAAAATTGAAAGTACGACATGCAAAATGGGGGTGTGGGCGCAACTAGTTGCAAACTTTAGTTTTCCGATCTACACCATAGATTCACGAAGTTTTATCCCACATTGAGAGAATTGAATCACATTATATAGAAGGGTTTTCTACCACTCTCTAATATGTGATAAGAGGAGTGACTCACACACGCTCCTCCTTCACCGCCCGCCTCTACATGCCTCGCCCACACGTCGTGTTTTTTTAAGATTACCCAGACTCAGACCCACACACACTGTGTTTTGTTTCCTGTTACATGAAAAAATTAATTATTTAATTATTGAGTTGTTAACTGACACATTAGGTTAGCAACCATTTTTCATATTTGATGGAATCGTGGATTGTTGCTGACACGGATTTGGGATTAGCCCCCACTCCTTACTCAAACAAATCTATATAAACATGCAGAGTCGAACTCAAGCCATCAAAAATAACTAGATCGCATCTGCATCCTCTCACGCACCACCGTCGTTCCATCTCGCTATGCTACTTCCGACTACTCCATCCCCTGACTGTGTGCACGGTTGTCCAGAAGAGCAGACCTCTGAAATCCCTCCTTTTATGATCATGCACCAAGAGAGAAGCGACAAGAGTGCCTGGGCGCGACTGCTCATGTTCGTTCTGTTCGAATTCGTCCGACTTCCTCGACGACATCATCACCATGTCGGACCACTCCAGCTAGTCAGCTGTGATGCCAGGGATGTTGCTCTCGCAACTATGGCCACGTAATGGGTGCTGTTTGGCCCTCATGATGGCACCTTGCTAGACAACGCACCGCTAAAGGATAAGCAAATTGGCGGCGACAACTATGTGTACTCCTTTTGTCAAACCATGAATGTTAGCACTTTCTCACAAAACACAAACTATGGAAATAATTATGATAACAAAACAAATAATTCTTGCATTGTACGGTATTTTTTTTGGATCAACACCTGAACCGACGTGATGTTTATTTACGGAGACAGGTAAATCGTAGTGATGCCCTGCCACACATTGACATAGTAGTTTGAAAATACCACGATGAACTTCGGTCCATGCGATGCCACAAACTGCACCGTTCCGTACTTAACCCGGAAAAAATCAGAGAGCAGAAAATTCTTGCTGTAGCCCGTAGCAGGCTGCTATGAGTTCGTTACCAGGCGCAGGACAGAGCCGAGCTGGAGCGGCTGGGCGACGCACTTAGACTTCTTCATGATGCTGTCAAGAACCCCAGTGCTCAGGTTTAGTGTTTGAGTGCACAGGCTGGGGGTACTTGTGCTCGTTTATCTTAATTAGTTCTCTCACAGTTTGGCTAAGTTGTATGCCGCATCATGTTTATTATTTCTTGTTTGGCTAAGTTGTATCCGGCAGCATGTAACCCAACTATATGACTTCGTGGTTTTATTAATTTAAATTCGGGCATGTAATGCCTAGTACTAATATCTAAAAAAAACCAGGCACACATTGAGTTCAACCAGCTATTGGACTTTTTTTTGCGATAAAGCCATTAGACTTGGAGTGTTAAATTCACTCACGCTGTCCAGTCAACTTCCCCACTCGCATGCCTCGTGCCCTTGTTACTTAGTGAAGATTTATAAACATTACAGAACTCTGACTTCAGATTATGAGAAGCATAATGACATATTGCATACACTTCCTGTTAAGAAAATCTTTAATTAGTTCCACTAAGTAATAAACCCCTTTATCTAAAAAACACACAGATCGATAAGTCAAGCTGAGCTTGCTTTAGCCCCTCCCCACAAACAACCCACTTCTTAATATCTGCATCTAGGATCATCTTCTCCCTCTGCATGTGCCCTGCCAGATGGGTACCGACCCAACTTGCCCTACTCAACCTGGCATTCTGCTGCCTCCCTGCATGCAGCCTGGATGATCTAATCATGCACTTGTCTTTAGATTATGCGCCGGCAAATTCTCCTGCGGATGCAGTGAGGTGAACCCATGGCCATGGACTCGCCAGCCATCGCTCATGCCGGTGTGCCTGATAAGGGGACACCGGTTTCTAGCTACTGTGTTTGTTGCGGCAACAGAAACCTTCCGATGCCTCATGCCTGTACTGTAATGATGCAGATGGTGGTACAGAGACACAGACACAGGAACTATTCCGTTGAGTATAAATTAGGTTATTCCTTTTGTCAGCTAGATATTCTCTGTGCAAAATTATTCCATTAGTGGAGGTTTGAGTTCTTAGAGTACACTTGGAATATGCAGGAGAAAATGGCTGAATAGAGGAAAACTACTAATGCAAGTGTGATGAGTAAAGTACAGTACCGAAAAAAGAATCCTTCATCTTGTGGAGTATTGCTCTATGAGCATTCTGAACCAACGATTGCTCCTTGGACAGTTATACAACGATCCAGATGCCAAAAGGGCGAAATCTAGAGACCAGAAAGGCTTCTAAAAGGGAGAATAAGAATCCACTAGAGCCCCCATTGCAGAGAAAGCTGTCTGGTAGTTTCAACCGTCATCCTACCCGAGATGAAAGATGGCACACATGAGCAGCACATGCAGCTACATGGAGAAATTGTTATTGTAACAGTACACTATTGATTAATGCTAAGTTTTCGAGTGGAGATTTCATGCACCCGAGCTCCAGTTCCTGCCACTTCAAAAAATTCAAAATAAATATTTAAAAGTTTCAAAAAAATCTGAAAAAAATCATGCATGTTCTTGATGATGTATCCTATAGACGTGCAAAATTACATTTCGAAATACTTTGTATTTCGACCTACACAAAAATGACAAATTCGCATATCTGATTAAAGTTAACAATGCATAGTTTCAAATCTACAAATTTTGTCATTTTTGTGTAGACTATAGTATAAAGAATTTTGCATTGAAAATTTTCACGCTTCTAGTATGCATCATTGAGAACATGCATGATTTTTTTTGGATTTTGTTGAAATTTTTAAATATATTTTTCGATTTTTTTAAAGTGGCGGGAGACTGGTGCTCGGGAGCACAAAGTGTTTTCCGTAAGTTTTCTTACTAGATGAACTTGTACTTAGATTTCTCCGTGATTCTTACATGATCCATTCTGGTCAAAATATCTTGTGACCTCCTAGATGGGTACTAAGTACTGTCTGACCACCAAGAAAGGTCAAGTACTTCAACTAATAAATTAATGCTGCAGAGTGGATTGTTTGACAATTTGGAAATAACAGCCCACGAACAGATTAGCACAATAAATAGGTACTGCAAGTAAGGTTACATGCTCCAGCACTTAGTCTTAGTATCCAATTCCGTGCAACAGTACTACGTCGACGGTACAGATCAACTAGCCTTGATGCGCTGACGTAAGTGTCAAAGAAAGGTTAATAGGGATTAGATAATCATGGAGTGACCAAGTGAAGCAACAAATGAAATGATGAGATGATGATGGAGTGACCAAGTGAAGCAACACGTGATGCAAGTTCCAAGAATTCTTCTGCCACCTTCCGATGGAACTAGCCTGCATGATTCAGCACGTATTGGGCTAGTTCCAGTGCATGCTCCTCTGTTTCGGACCGTCAATCAATACGTTAGTGATTTGTTTGTGACTTTTCAAGCAAACCGAGTGTTCAATATTGTTTCCTCTGAAACCAAGCTAGCTAACAAAAGTATTTTTCTCCCTGTAAAAACTAAAGTTGTTCTCCTTACTTGCAGTACTAAAAGGTGCCTATTGCTTTGTGCTGACTTGACTAGGCAACATGCAGCTCAATCGCATACAGTGATCTTTTGAAGCAAAGCCTAGCTAAATTACGGATATCATGGTACTGGAAGTTTGGAACATATTTCACAAGCCAAGCCTACCTAGGCTACACGTATGATGTATTGTGCAGTTGAGACACATATCTTAAGCAATGCCTGAGGACTGACAGATCACATATGATGGTATTAGTAGAACTTATGATGTGATGATTAGTGAGAGAATCATAAGTGGTGCTAATTTTGGAAGTGATAATTGTTTTCGATACTCCTCTGAATCCGACAGGAAATAGGCTCAATTAGGGAGGATTAAAAAATCAGAGAAAGTCTGGTTCGAAAACAAATCAGAGCAAATCAAGTATGCCCCAAAGTCACTTTATCAGGTCTCAACTCATCCTGATGATGTACCTATGAGAATTTTTTTTTCCATGCATATATATGAAGTGTGGGCATTGGTTAGTGGATAAGTGGGCACTCCAAAACGGAAAGGATATATGGCTAAGGACCAAAAGGTTTGATCACCCATGAAAACGAGAGAGACCGCTGGAGATGAGCCAATCATACGCGCCCAATTATTGTCATTTGATTGGGTACCCATGAAGACGAAGGAGAAGGAAACGAAATCATTGACAGCAATGGTAGTACGTAGGAGTATCTAAATACCAGTATATATACTCAACTAACCGATCGAATACACATTTGTTTTTCTTTTCACTGCGAGGAAACCTAACACCCTTTTTATGCTTTTGATCATCTGTTCCGTTATCCGATGACAGTTTATTCTGTCCTTCTGGGATTGTATAAAAATATCATTATGCATGAGCTCCATGTAGCTCGTATTTTTTTTTTGACATTTTGAGTTTCCAAAAATTCGAAACAAAAATCCTATAGGTTGCTAATGTCGAGATCTATCAGTCTGCAAATTGCCATAAAAAATTCGTACAAGTTAATCTAGTAAGAAATCTTTCATGCCACTTGTAGCTACACGTAATTTTAGGCTACACAAAAATGATAAATCTGACAAAAAAAATAAGTTTTTGAAAATATGTACTGTTCACTACAGAGATCCACCAACTTGTCCTTTTCTCCCCGCCTAAAACATAACGGATTTTGGATTAAAAATTTACACTTGTAGATTATAATCATATCACTGTGTAAATCTGAAACTTTTGCCCGGAGTTTTTGAAATCTAAAATTGCATACTTTGAATTTAATTAAAAAACGAGGTACATGTAGTTTCACTCATGCATGCCGTGCCACCATTTTCCTTGGCTGCACGTCGTAACACCACCAATGAGCTACACGCGGTACTCTACGTAACCGAGTGTAAATTAGTTAACGGGTATGAGAACAGGGCAATAACTGTTGCAGTTGTGCAACCTAGTGACCAGAGTTCAACTCCCATCGGGAGCAGAATTTCTGAAGTTCTTCGTAAGGGTGAGGTTCTATCTACTGTATTAATATACCGCCAAGGATAGTCCTGGTTGGGTTCGTATTTTAGTTAACGAGTATGACACTGGGTGCTCTGTATAATTGTCCCACTATTCATGATGGCTCGATCATGGGCTCTGTTGCTGTGCCGATCGATCGATCGTCTTGCTCGCGACAGTTCGTCCCATAGTTTGGATCGGCGCGTGCGTGTCCTTATCAGGCGGTTCCGCCGCACCACTAGTTTGATCTAATCCTTTATCGATCGAGCTGGCCGGCCTAATCCCCGTGATAAGGCTAAGTCGATGCCATGTCATTCTCGCACCCATGGAGGCGGCCCGTGCCATGCCCAGCTTTTTTTTTAGATAAGAGGGTGCGGATCCCCGGCCTCTGCATCCAAAAGATGCACACATCCACCCGCAGTTATTGAAACATTAAAGAGTACAAGTTTACAAATTCATGGGTCACTTAAGGTGGCTACAAAGATCAGCCACTCAAATAAAAGTTTACTAAGCATCAATACGTCTAGGTTGTAGCCATCCGCCCCGGCTGAAGATAACTCGCACAATCGTCAACATACGGGTGCATCCGGCGTCCATAAGCCCACGCTGGTCCGCAGGAAGTAGGAATGACCATGAGTGAATCCAGTAGCACGTCTTGTGAATAACCTGCAAATAATGAGTTGAAATTGATTTATTAAAGACAATGTCATTTCTACAATTCCAAATAGCCCACAATATGGCCGCAACACCAATTCGAATACGAGCTTTCGTGATTTTATCTATTCCATTTAACCAACTACCAAACAAATTCGCAATGCTTGTTGGTGGATAAACATTGAACGTGAAGTGCACTAGTCTCCAGATATCACGAGCAAACGGACACTTAATGAAGAGGTGTTCTACGGACTCATCCGCATCGCAAAAAACACATTTCTTACAGCCTATCCACCGCCTTTTAATCAAGTTATCTTTTGTCAAAATTTTCTTTCTATTAAGGAACCAAAGGAAGATTTTTATTTTTAACGGGATCTTTAACTTCCATAGATATTTACGCAAATATCTAGTATGACCATTTAATAAGTCCTCATAATATGACTTAACCGTAAAGGTTTCATCCGAAGTAAGCCTCCACTTGAATTTATCTTCCTCGTCTAAGAGGTTAACACTCATCAACCTCTCAACTAAATGCAGCCACTTTGCTCTATTATTTTCTATCAATACCCGTCGAAATGGTAGATTAATAGGTGTTGTCCCAAGAACATTCGCTACTGTACTATGCTTGTTAGACGCAATAGCATATAAGGATGGATATTCAGTTTGAAAAGAAACATTTCCAAACCATGTATCCTCCCAAAACTGAATCTGTTCTCCATTACCACATAAGAATCTTCCCCGCTTAAAGAAATCATCTTTTACTTTCATAAGTCCCTTCCAAAAAGGTGAGTCCATCGGTTTAACCTGTACCCGAGACAACGTTTTATCTCCTAGGTATTTGTTAACTAATAACTCTTTCCAAACCCCCTCTTCATTCAAAATCTTATACAACCATTTACTTAGGAGACATTTATTCTGTTCCTCTAAAACCGAAATTCCTAATCCACCTTGATCCTTTGGTCTACAAACCAAGTTCCATTTAGTTAATCTATATTTCCATTTGAGCTGATTGCTTTGCCAAAAAAACCGAGAGCGATAAAAGTCTAATCGTTTTCTAACTCCGTTTGGAATTTCGAAAAACGATAGTAAGAACATTGGGAGGCTTGTTAAAACTGAGTTTATAAGCACAAGACGGTCACCGTATGACAACATTCTTGCCACCCAAGCCGCCAACTTCTTCTCAAACCGGTCCTCAACTATTTTCCATTCCTTGTTTAGTAATTTTCTATGATGTATTGGTATGCCCAAATATCTGAACGGTAATGCACCAATCTCACAACCAAATATACGACGATATTCCTCATGTTCATCTTTAGCCTTCCCAAAACAATATAGTTCACTCTTGTGAAAATTTATTTTCAGCCCCGAAAGTTGTTCGAACAATGCCAATATTAATTTCATGTTCACAGCCTTCGCAATGTCGTGCTCAAGAAATAATATTGTGTCATCCGCATACTGAAGGATTGAGACCCCCCTTCGACAAGATGAGGAACTAAACCCCCCACCTGGCCATCTTCCTTTGCACGAGAAATTAAGACGGCCAACATATCGGCAACAAGATTAAACAACAGCGGGGACAATGATGTCTACACACGCTTCTATTCCTGTAGACAGTGTTGGGCCTCCAAGAGCAGAGGTTTGTAGAACAGCAGCAAGTTTCCCTTAAGTGAATCACCCAAGGTTTATCGAACTCAGGGAGGTAGAGGTCAAGGATATCCCTCTCAAGCAACCCTGCAATTAAGATACAAGAAGTCTCTTGTGTCCCCAACACACCCAATACACTTGTCAGATGTATAGGTGCACTAGTTCAGCGAAAAGATAATGGAATCCAAGTAATATGGATGATTATAAGTAGTAACTGCAATCTGAAATAAAGATGGCAGCAAGCAAACATGTAATAGAACTTGTTGTAAACGGTGTTTCAATGCTTAGAAACAAGGCCTAGGGATCATACTTTCACTAGTGGTATCTCTCAACATGTTAGCACAACTGAATGCAAGTAAATGATACTCGGGATTATTCTCCTTCTTGATAACACAAGAGTACTACGCGTAGGGCTGCAAAAGCACTCCTCAAAGTCTGAGTAAACAAACACCACAATTCTCAAGAATAAGTCATGATAAATATCTAAATTATTCATAGAGTCACACACAAGTACCCACACTGTCACCTTGATACCGTGTTGTCACAATGACTCCGGGAACTAGATAAAATCACTTGAGTAGCATAAACATTACATATGAATTCAGCGATACTAGCAATACTCATGATCACATAAAGATCACACCATGGGAGAGAGAGATAAACCACATAGCTACCGGTAGAGCCCTCAGCCTCGGGGGAGACTACTCACACATGGTCATGGTGAGCACGCTTGATGGAGAGGTTGATGAAGAGGTGCAGCCCGGAGAGGAGACGGAAGCCCGCAGCAGCCACGGCGCGGCGGTGTCAATGGAGATGGCTCCGGGGGCACTTCCCCGTCCCGGCGGCGTGCCGGAACAGAGATTCCGTCCCCCGAAACTTGACGTCGATGGCGGCGGCGCTGCGGATATTCTGGATGAAAGGCTCGGTGTTTTAGGGTTTTTGTGTCTGGGGCAATATAGGCGAAGGGGCGATGTCGGTGGAGCCCCGAGGGGCCCAAACCATAGGCTGGCGCGGCCCACCTTCTGCCGCCCGCCATGTGGTTTGGCCACCTCCTGGCTCCTCTTCGTTTCTCCTTCGGACTTCGTGTACGTGTTGGAAAAATAGGGACTTGGCCTTTTGTTTCGTGCAATTCCGAGAATATTTCCAGAAGTAACTTTCTGAAACCAAAAACAGCAGAAAACAGGGAACTGGCACTGTGGCATCTTGTTAATAGGTTAGTCCCAGAAAATGCATAAAAGTGATATGAAGTGTATATAAAACATGTAGCAAATGGTATAATATAAGCATGGAACATCAGAAATTATGGATACGTTGGAGACGTATCAAGCATCCCCAAGCTTAGTTCTACTCGTCCTCGAGTAGGTAAAACGATAACAACAAATAATTTCTGAGGAGACATGCTTTCACACAATCTTGATCAATATATTGCAAGGCTCATGTCATGAATGAAGTGACTCAAAGCAATGGTCTATAGTTTGCTAACAAATAGATAAAGAGTAAACAATGAATCATATAAGCAAAAACTTTTCATGAATAGTACTTTCAAGACAAGCATCAAAAAGTTTTGCATAAGAGGTAACTCATAAAGCAATAGATTCAAAGTAAAAGGCATTGAAGCAACACAAAGTGATTAAGTTTCAGCAATTGCTTTCAACTTGTAACATGTATATCTCATGGATAGTTGTCAACATAAAGCAATATAACAAGTGCAATAAGTAAACATGTAAGAATCAATGCACACAAAGTTGACACAAGTGTTTGCTTCTAAGATAGAAAGGAGTAGGTAAACTGACTCAACATAAAGTAAAAGATAGGCCCTTCGCAGAGGGAAGCAGGGATTAAATCATGTGCTAGAGCTTTTTAAGTTTTCGAAAGCATATAGAGAGCACAAAATAAGTATTTGAGAGGTGTTTGTTGTTGTCAACGAATGGTAGTGGGCACTCTAACCCCCTTGTCAACCAGACTTTCAAGAGCGGCTCCCATGAAGGACGTTATCTCTACCAGCAAGGTAGATCATCCCTCTTCTCTTTTGTTTACACATGTATTTTAGTTTCTTTATAGTTGACACTCCTCCCAACCTTTTGCTTACACAAGCCATGGCTAACCGAATCCTCGGGTGCCTTCCAACATTCACATACCATGGAGGAGTGTCTATTTGCAAATTAAGTTGCTTACTGATAAATCAGGGCAAAACATGTGAAGAGAATTATTAATGAAAGTTGTAATTAATTGGGGCTGGGCACCCCGTTGCCAGCTCTTTTTGCAAATTATTGGATAAGCGGATGTATATGCCACTAGTCCATTGGTTGAAAGTGTGGTGACAAGATTGAAAGATAAAACACCACATACTTCCTCATGAGCTATAAAACATTGACACAAATAAGGAGTAATAAAGTTTTGAATAGTTTAAAGGTAGCACATGAAGTATTTACTTGGAATGGCAGGAAATACCACATAGTAGGTAGGTATGGTGGACACAAATGGCATGGGTTTTGGCTCAAGTTTGGATGCACGAGAAGCATTCCCTCTCAGTACAGAGTTTAGGCTAGCAAGGTTGTTTGAAGCAAACACAAGTATAAACCGGTACAGCAAGACACATAAAAACATATTGCAAGTATTATAAGACTCTACACTGTCTTCCTTGTTGCTCAAACATTTTACCAGAAAATATCTAGACCTTAGAGAGAACAAATATGCATCCCAAGTCTCAACAAGCTCTACGGTAGTTCTCCACTACTAGGCTTTAACTACATGATGCAAGAGCTTAAACATGATCTACTTGAGAGCTCAAAACAATTGCAAAGTATCAAATCGAAACAAGACAATGATCTACAAGAATGCATATGTCTTTTCCAATACCAACTACTACATGTAGCATTTTCTTTCTTCCAAACAAACACCAATCAATTTATTTAAACATAAACTCTCCAAATGATAATATAATGCAGCAAGAGAGTATTTATAAACAAGTGCTAACAGCTCGAAGAGATGCATGAAAAACAGGAGCTAAAAGCACTGCAGTAGCTAGTTAAGAATACTCAACAAATATAAGTGAAGAACATGAGTATTCACATGAAAAAGCGGAGCGTGTCTCTCTCCCACACAAGGATTGCTAGGATCCGAATTTATTCAAACAAAACAAAAATAAAAGCACACAGACGCTCCAAGTAAAGCGCATAAGATGTGAAAGAATTAAAATATAGTTTCACTAGAGATGACCTGATAAGTTGTTGATGAAGAAGGGGATGCCTTGGGCATCCCCAAGCTTAGACGCTTGAGTCTCTCTGAATATGGTTGGGATGAACCACGGGGGCATCCCCAAGCTTAGGCTTTTCACTCTTCTTGATCATAATATCATCCTTCTCTTGATCCTTGAAAACTTCCTTCACACCAAACTCGAAATAGTTCTCATTAGAGGGTTAGTGCATAATCAAAAATTCTCATATTCTGTGATGACACAATCATTATAAAGCTTCTGGACATTAGCTACAGCCACTGATGCTTTGTGGAGCAAAGAAATCCACTCAAACATAGTAAAAGAGCGAATGCAAAACAAAAGGCAGAATCTGTCAAAAACAGAACAGTCTGTAAGACGAATTTTTTCGAGGCACTTAAGTTGCTCAGATGGAACAGTCCAATAATGAAAGTTGCGTACATATCTGAGGAAGATGCGTGATTTTTTCAGAATTTTTCGAATTTTCTGCAGGGAGATAAGCTCAAATTGTGACAGCTAAAAATCTGTCTCTGCGCAGAAATCCAAATCTTGCATCAACTTTCAATAAAAGACTTTACTTGGCACAACAATGCAATAAAATAAAGATACAAAGGAGTTGCTACAGAAGTAACAAGACTCCTTGACTCAAAGAAAATAAAAATAACAGCAAATAAAAACGATGGGTTGTCTCCCATAAGCGCTTTTCTTTAAAGCCTTTTAGCTAGGCATGAAATTTTGATATGCTCTCATATGTATAAGAGTTGAATATAAGAGAGCATCAAAAAGCAAATACAAACACATTTAAGTCTAACCCACTTCCTATGCAAAGGAATCTTGTAGGAAAATAAATCAATGAAGCACAAAGTGACTAGCATAGGAAGGCAAAACAAGTGCAACTTCGAAACCTTCAACATAAAGAGAGGAGACTTAATATTATTGAGATATATGAACCATGTCTCCCTCTCTCATAAAACTTTCAGTAGCATCATTGATAAAATCCACAATATAACCATCACATGAAACATTCTTACCATGATCCATATGCATAGGAGTATCAATATTTTCCACATAAACAAAATTCTTTTCATTAATAACAATGGGAGTAGGATAATCATAAAGAACTTGAACATGATAGACAAATTGTATATTAGAGAGATGGTTTTGGGTAATCCCTCCATAGCTATGACAAGTATGATGAGGATGATTGTAACTATAACAAATGTTGTCATTATGATAATTATCAAAGATTGGAGGCATAGTATCATCATAAACAACAGAATAGTTATCTTCCAAAGTGTGTTCATTTGTAAACATACCATCATCATTTTCACTAGAAGGAGAGGTCTCAAATATATAATCATCACTAGCAAAAGGATTTTCAAACACCTCATCCCCAAGCTTAGAGCTTTCCATATCATCATTGTAAGGAACATGGATAGTACTAATAGTATAGACATTATTAACATCATCATTTTCAGAATTAGTACCCCAAAGATTTCAATATCAAAAGTAGTTTCATTTTCCCAATCATGATCACTACAAGAAGTAACAGACATATAATCATCTTCAATAGTGCCTATAGATTTAGTGTCGAGATAATAATGACCCCAAGTATGTGAATCTTCCTCAATAAATTTAGACTCATTAGAAACAATCATGAAAGGAGCAACATGCTTAGGAGAGGATACCTCTTCCTCTCTCTTTTTACTCCTCCTCTTCTTCTTCTTCTTTCCCCTCTTCTTTTTATCTTTAGGAGGGAGAGGTTTGAAAGGAAGCTTCTCCACATGCCCTGGTTCATTGTTAGAAACAATAGAAGAAACTTGGGAGGATTCCTCCCTTTCATTAATTAGAGTAAAACAAGTATAAGTCCTTTCATATTTTGGCAAAGGTACATCTTTTATAATTTTTTCTATATAAGGATTACTGTGGCTCTTATCAATACAATGGAGATGGCATCCCCGCAAAATATTCATATCAAAAGAACTCATATCTAACAAAGAAGTTTTCCTTGATAACTCTTCACACCCCAAAAATAATTCAAGTTCATCATAAAGATCGGGATGGATCATGCTATCATCAAACAAACTCGAAATTGTATTATTAAACTTTGAGCATTGGAATTCGAAATGACCTTCTTCATAGCAGAGTTCACAAATGAAAGGATATAGGGCACAAACCTTTTCAGCAAGATCATTTAGAGCCCTACTCCATATTCTAGTATTCTCATGCTTATGAAGTTTACAATATCTTCTTCATTATTAGTCTTTTCACAAGGTCTAAGCACTCCACAAAAATTAACATGCTTATAAGAAATAGCATTTTCAGAAGTTTGAGCATGTTTATTGCAATCATTAACAACAATTTCATTTTCATGCAAGTGTCTTTAAAAGGTTCATGATACATGTCCCAACTTTCTTTAGGAACATTAATATGAGAAGCAAAGGTTCTACAACAATCAACAATAATTTGAGAATCAAGACCATATTAGCACTAAGCTTTTGAAAACTAGCAGTTTCAACGAAAGACTTAATGCAATCATATCATAGTTTATACCTGATTCTTTACCTTTGTCATTCTCCCAATCTTCAGTATTGCTTTGAATTCTTTCAAGAAGATCCCATCTAGCTTCAACCTTCTTACTTGTGAAAGAACCATGTGAACATGCATCTAGATAATCCTTATAATGACCTGAAAGCCTTGCATAAAAATTAGTAACAATTATTTCCTCAGAAAGCTCATGGTTAGGACATTTGAGTATTAATGTTTTCAGCCTTCCCCAAGCTTGAGCAATGCTTTCTCCATCATGAGGAAAAATTATAAATGTAATTCCTATCTAGATGCACTTCATGAAGAGGATAAAATTTAGAGTAAAAGAGAGATTCGAGCTGTTTCCAATTCGAAGGTTGTTCATCCAGCAGCCTATACCACTCCTTTGCTTTGTCCTTAAGTGACAATGGAAATAGTTTCCTGTGACATTTTCTCTTGATAAACCTGCAACCTCAAATAACTCACAAAGTTCTGTAAGTTTTGACAAGTGAGCACTTGGATGGACTGATCCATCCCCTGCATACTGATCATTCATAACCTTTCAACAATTTTCATAGGTATTTTAAAAGAAATACTTTCACAGGTGGATTTAGAACATCACAGCATCATTCGAATTATCACATATGGGAGACAAACTATTATCAGAGCAAATTTTCTCCTCTAAAGCTGGGGAACTAAAAAGATCATTTTCATAAAAACTAGCTTCCCCAAGCTTAGACTTTTCCATAGCATTAGCAATAATGGTGTTCAAAGAGTTCATGCTATCACTATTATGCAAACAAGCCTCCATAGGTTTTTTAATTTTCTCTTCAAAAGCATCATGTCCTAATTCAATATAAAGTTCATAAAGATCTCTAATTTTTTTGTTGTTTTCCATTAAGCCTAACTAGTGAAAATAAAAACAAGAGACAAAAAGAAAAATTGCAGAATCTAAAGGAGATACCTTCCAACACTTACCTCCCCGGCAACGGCGCCAGAAAATAGCTTGATGTCTACACACGCTTCTATTCTTGTAGACAGTGTTGGGCCTCCAAGAGCAGAGGTTTGTAGAACAGCAGCAAGTTTCCCTTAAGTGAATCACCCAAGGTTTATCGAACTCAGGGAGGTAGAGGTCAAAGATATCCCTCTCAAGCAACCCTGCAATTAAGATACAAGAAGTCTCTTGTGTCCCCAACACACCAATACACTTGTCAGATGTATAGGTGCACTAGTTCGGCGAAGAGATAGTGAAATACAAGTAATATGGATGATTATAAGTAGTAATTGCAATCTGAAATAAAGATGGCAGCAAGCAAACATGTAGCAGAACTTGTTGTAAACGGTGTTTCAATGCTTAGAAACAAGGCCTAGGGATCATACTTTCACTAGTGGTATCTCTCAACATGTTAGCACAACTGAATGCAAGTAAATGATACTCGGGATTATTCTCCTTCTTGATAACACAAGAGTACTACGCGTAGGGCTGCAAAAGCACTCCTCAAAGTCTGAGTAAACAAATACCACAATTCCCAAGAATAAGCCATGATAAATATCTAAATTATTCATAGAGTCACACACAAGTACCCACACTGTCACCTTGATACTGTGTTGTCACAATGACTCCGGGAACTAGATAAAATACTTGAGTAGCATAAACATTACATATGAATTCAGCGATACTAGCAATACTCATGATCACATAAAGATCACACCATGAGAGAGAGAGATAAACCACATAGCTACCGGTAGAGCCCTCAGCCTCGGGGAGACTACTCACACATGGTCATGGTGAGCACGCTTGATGGAGAGGTTGATGAAGAGGTGCAGCCCGGAGAGGAGACGGAAGCCCGCAGCAGCCACGGTGCGGCGGTGTCGGTGGAGATGGCTCCGGGGGCACTTCCCCGTCCCGACGGCGTGCCGGAATAGAGATTCTGTCCCCCGAAACTTGACGTCGATGGCGGCGGCGCTGCGGATATATTCTGGATGAAAGGCTCGGTGTTTTAGGGTTTTCGCGTCTGGGGCAATATATAGGCAAAGGGGCGACGTCGGCGGAGCCCCGAGGGGCCCAAACCATAGGCTGGCGCGGCCCCACCTTCTGCCGCGCCGCCATGTGGTTTGGCCACCTCCTGGCTCCTCTTCGTTTCTCCTTCGGACTTCGTGTACGTGTTGGAAAAATAGGGACTTGGCCTTTTGTTTCGTGCAATTCCGAGAATATTTCCAGAAGTAACTTTCTGAAACCAAAAACAGCAGAAAACAGGGAACTGGCACTGTGTCATCTTGTTAATAGGTTAGTCCTAGAAAATGCATAAAAGTGATATGAAGTGTATATAAAACATGTAGCAAATGGTATAATATAAACATGGAACAACAGAAATTATGGATACGTTGGAGACGTATCAGACAACAGATCCCCTTGTCGTAGTCCTTTGAGTGTCTGAAAATAATGACCGATATCATCATTAACTCGAATTCCTACACTCCCCCCTTGGACAAACCGAGCCACCCACTCACACCATTGCGGCGTGAACCCCTTCATACGTAATGTTTGCTGTAGGAAGGACCATTTCACTTTATCATATGCCTTCTCAAAGTCAATTTTAAAAAGGACTCCATCCATCTTTTTCTTATGTAATTCATGTATCGTCTCATGTAACACCACAACCCCTTCAAGAATATTTCTTCCAGGGATAAAAGCGGTTTGTGTGGGGCGGACAACTCTACTCGCAATAGAGGTTACACGGTTTGTTCCTACTTTTGTGAAAATCTTGAAACTCACATTCAAGAGACAAATAGGACGATATTGTTCAATTTTAATCGCATCTTCTTTTTTGGGAGGAAAGTAATTATGCCAAAGTTTAGCTTAAATAATGGCAAGTCTCCCGCACGCAATTGCGCAAACATAGCCATCAAATCAGCTTTTAACATCCCCCAAATTTTTTGATAAAACTCAGTGGGAAACCCATCCGGTCCCGGAGCTTTATTATGTTCCATATTTTTGATTGCCTCGAACACTTCCTTCTCAGAGAAGTCTTGAGTCAAAATCTTATTTTCTTCCTCTGAAATTTGCGGCAAATCATGGGTCACACTCTCATCCAAAGAAAAATTATTTGTAGCCGACGCACCAAATAATTTCTTATAGTACTCAGAGATATAAGTCTTAAGATTTTCCTGACCCACTATCGTGCCTTCCTCTTGTTCCAATTGTATAATTCATTTTTTCCTATGTTTACCATTCGCGATAATGTGGAAATATCTCGTGTTACTCCCCCCTTCCTGGATGTGTTTAACTTTAGCTCGCTGTGCCCATTTAGATTCCTCATCACGATGCAATTGGGCTAGCTTGTCATCCGCCTCTCTCTTGGCTGCCCGCTCGGATACCGTAAGAGGGGTTGTTTCAGCTTTAACATCTAGTTCATCGATAAGTAAAATTGATTTATCTCGTAGCATCTTATACTCCCCACTCAAATTCCTTGCCCACCCACGAAGAAAATGTCGTAGATGACGGATTTTATTTTGCCACCGCTCAACCGGTGAGTTGCCCGTTTGGACCGCATTCCATTCACGAACAATAGTGTCATAAAATCCTTCTTGTCGAAACCACGATAATTCAAAAGTAAATCTACTAGCATTATCCTTGAACGCATGTTCCCCGGTATCTATTAATAACGGTGTATGATCCGACCCCGCACGAGTAAGAGCTTGCACCGTTACCATTGGATACTTTGCTCCCAATCCACAGTTGCTAGAAAACGATCCAACTTCTCAAGTGTTGGCGTATCTCGTCTACTAGTCCATGTATATTGTCGTCTAGACAATTGTAAGTCTTTTAGGCTCAAACTTTCTATTATCGCATTAAAGATAGTTGGCCATCTAGCATTAAAATTGTCATTATTTTTCTCATCTTGTCTCCTTATAATATTAAAGTCCCCCCCGACCAACAACGGTACCGTCTCTCCTTCGCAAATCCTCACCAATTCAGCAAGAAAATGTGGTTTTTTGTTGTCTTGGGCTGCCCCATATACCACCACTAACACCCAACTAAACCCATCCAGCTTCGATCTTAGGTGAACTTTGACGCAAAAGTCACCTGTGACCACGTCTTGTGTAAGAAGGGTAGCATTATTGAAACCTAAAAGCATGCATCCCGACCTCCCATGTGGAGGTAAGCAAAACCACACAAAATCTGAACCCGCAGCCAGAAAATTTAGAAAAGGTGTGGCGAATGAGGGCCTCCCCGTCTTAATTATAGCCATAAAGTCAAGTTTATTTTCCTTAATAAATTCATGAACAGCCAAATGTTTTGCTGTGTCTCCGAACCCATCTGAATTCCAAATCATACCCTTCATTTTTATTTTAAAACTTAGAATAGATGGCTAATCTCACACCCCTTCTAACCGCACGTTTAGAGAGTGATTTTTTCTTTCCTCTACCTCTCATTGCCGCTAAAGTCTCATTAAGATCTGCATGATCATCCGAGACCTCAACCTCATCCTCCACTAAGTCTTCGCAAATATAAGTGGCATGTTTTAAAGCTAAACTAGATTCAGAGTTCTCATTTGTTGGAGGTAAAGAATTTTTCAAATAGATAACCTCCCTCTCCCGCTCTAATTCTAGAATGGCTGAAATTGAAGAGTCTACTTGTGCATCAGTGATTCCTAACGAAATACCCAACCTTTTCATTCTATGCTTAATTTCAGAATTAGATAAAGACCGTAAAGAGAGCTTGGCATGTGTTGGAGTACCTGATGGAGAACCATAAGCCTTGCACGCCGAAAGATCCATCGCACGCTGAAGTTGAGGAAGATCCGCATTGTGTTGCTCCCTCAAACGCTGGCTGTACCTCACCTCCATCTCCATCATCCCCCCGAAAGCCATGACCTCGCTCTCCGAAGGCCTCGCTGTTGGCCCATGCACCATTGCTGTTGCCCTTTCCACCTCCTGCCCGCACAGCTGAGGTTGCGGTGTCAAGGGGTTCCCCTGCCGCCCCATATATAACCCACCCACATCCTCATGTGGTCTCGGGGAGAGACACAGAGACGACAGTTTTGTCGGTGTAGTCCAGTCCGCACTGCCGCTGTCCATCTGCGCGCCGGCAGAGAAAACAGCAGAATCGTCAACGCCGGCAGTGAAAACCGCAGCGTTTCCACCAACTGAGACAACATCGTAAGGGCCGGCAGAGAAGGCAGCAGAAATGCTGCCGCTGGCAGAGAGACCACCTGTAGAAGCAGCGTCCTCACTGCCCCCGGCAGAGAAAACAGCAGTTTCGTCTACGCCGTCGCTGAAAACCGCAGCGTTTCCACCTACTGAGACAGCATCAGAGTCGCCGGCAGAGAAAGCAGCAGAAACTCTGCCACCGACGGAGAAGTTATTTCCGCTTGCAGAAACAGCGTTTCCGTCGGCAGAATCAGCAAAATCGTTGACGCCGGCAGATAAAACAGCAGTGTCGTAACCAGCAGTACGGGACGCATTGCAGCCGGCAGAAGACCCAGAACTCATGTCGCTGCTGTAACAATCTGTCTTCTCCATATCATTTACCTTGCCAACCGATGCCGACTCCACTATCAAAACCCTGTCCTTCTTCTGAATAGACGCCAAGTACGACTCATGTACAAGCTGAAATTGCTTCTTAAGTTGAGGTGAAAATATGATCCCTGTTTTCAACTCATGCCCATCCTCGGCCAGCACCTCATTTTGCTTTGTGTGACCATCTGTCTCCTTGTAACCGAGCTCAACAGCAAGCCCATCATGTTGCTTTGTTTGCACCTCAGAAATATTGTTTTCATCCGTGACCATATCTTCAGTTTCTGAATTTTCTTTCTCCTTCCCTTTCTTGGTCGGATCTTCTTCTTCTTCCTCCTCCTCCTCCCTCGTCTCATCATCTGGAGGTGGAGATCTAGGAGCGTCGTCCTCCAAGTCAGAAACATCAACCGGGTGCTCTACCTTAAACCGCAATGCGTAGAACCCATCCTTGATGTAAATTTTCCACCCGGAGGGGATCAAAGTGTAGTCCACACACCCCACAAGTATGCGCAAGACACCGTGTTTGCGGGTGAACTTCATATCAACTTTCATAGTTTTCCCAAAAAGTGAACCCAAGCTCCAATTTGATAAGAAATCACCGATATGTTTGGGGGGGAATCCCGTAGATTCGTATCCACTTAATTGGCAGCAATTCCATGGGTTCCATTTGAGTTACCCATGGTACAACAGTAATTTCAGAGCTGCTGTTAGGTACCTTACACGCACCGAACACCGATAATCTTTCAAGGTCACCCTTTGAGGGAAAAGGTACCTTGAACACATTGTGATCAACTTGATCTACCTCCCACTGAAAATGATCAGTTGGAACTAGCCGCTGGAGTTGCCCCACAATGCGCTGGATGGTCAGCTCCCCTTTTACTGTGAGCTTCGCAAGGCGGACGTTGTCAATCTTTGGCTTATAGGTGGCCGATAGCGGCTGTTCGAAAAAGATCAGACCCTCGTTGATCAAACCATGCATGATCACTTGTGGCTTCGGCGCCGTTAGGAGAGGACACACTTCTGGCGCGTGTTCCTTGCTTTCGCAGATGTCGCAAACCTCTACCTCATAGACCTTGCCGATGTGCCCCGGCTCATCACAGCGATAGCAACGAGGTCCAGCACCCTTCTTCGGTTTTTTGGGGAGGGTAACATCCGCGCCTCCACTCCTAGCTATTTCTCCTCCAGCCACCTATGATCGTGCCATGGATGGCAGAGGGTTCGTATTCCCCACAGGTGTGGCACCCCTTGCGACGAGCTCAGCAGCCGAAGATGTTTGAGCTTGCGGCGACGCCGCATGGCCTTGGTGCACCGAGGGATTGGTCGCAGGCACCACCCCTGGCTGCCTAAGCGCTGCAGCCACCTGGTTAACAATCTTAGCTAACATGTCATCAGTAAAGCCCACCGCCGTCTCCCTGTTGTTGTTCGGACCCGAATATCCGCTTGAAGAGCGAGACCCTCGTCCTCCATCGAACCTGCTCGAGCGAAACTGGGGAGGCCGAGTGTAGTTCTGCCGAGGCTGCCCTCCGTTGCCGAACCCTGAGCCCGCATTGAAGCTTCCAAACCCCTCGTTTCCGAACTGTTGTCTGTGATCAGTCTGGCCCGCAGTGCCACTCGGACCCCCAACCTCATAGTTCCGACGATCACCTTGTCCAACCGTCCCACTCGGTCCTCCGTCATGATGGTTGCCGCGATCTGCCGCTCCTCCATGGAACGGTCCTCCGTATCCACCACTGCTCCGGCCTGGCGGATATCCTCCCCCAAAGCCACGACCCGGCGGGATGCCACGGCCGTCCCCAGCTCCTCCACGTCCCCCTCCATTGCCCGCCATATCTCGAGACGGCGGCGACAGAGAGAACGATCGCGTCCTGTCGAACCCTAGTGTATGCGAACGTCGAGACTGCTTCAGGTCTATGCGACCTTTTGCCCTGGTCGGGAGCCCAACCCTTGAACCCGCATGGTCCGTTGGGGTAGCGACTCGGGGCTGCAATGTCTCGCCCTTTCGGCCCGCATAGCCTTTGTCTGATTTTTTGAAATTTGAATTGTTCGATCCGAAAACGACGCCCTTCTTCACCGGCTCCGGCGAGAACTGGCCGAAGCAGCGATCGCCGCCAAAACGGTGAACCCTGGCCCACGCCAGACGACCCGCATGGCCTCTAACGTGGCCTTTCTCATGGTCAGGCTGCAGCTTCGAGTGAACGCGCGTCGACCTCGGCCCCGGTGACGCATCGCCGGCTCGACCTCGTCGACGCTGCACTATCTCCCAGCCGCCCGACCCATCATCCTCAGATGTGAACGTCGGCGACAAAACTGGTAATTTCCATTGAGGCACCCTTCCCATTGGAAGCCGACCAATAGAGTGAGGCCGCTGGCGGCTCTCGTCCGCCGCCTCCACATCACGCACCGGCGAGATCATCCCCAGGGAGAGGGTTGCGTACCTTTGCGCCGACCGCTTGGCTAACCTCCGTTCCTCACTTGATCTGCGTTCTTCCATGGTCCGTTGCGAATATGGCGACGGCGTTCGGCACAGGTAACGGAAGTCCGCCCCTCCGCCAAACTCGCCAGCCCCAGCTCCATCAGCAGCTCCGACGCTGTTCCAGTCCTCGATCCCGCCGCCGGGGGTCTTCTCGCCGTCGACGTCATCCTCCAACGCCCAGAATCGCCCTCTGGTCGCCTCTAACGGCGCTCCGTGAAAGACGGAGCTCTCCATCTCACAGCTATTTTTGCAGGAGTACACGTATATTTGGCATCGTGCCATGCCCAGCTTGGATCGATCGGGTTCTTCCTTCTTTCAATTAATCTGTCATTTCACCAGCGGCCTCCCTACAGGCTACAGCCATGCGTGAATAGCTTGCTCGACCTATCGCTCACGAGCGGCGCCTCTATGTATAACCACGATTAGTTTCTCGCAAAAAAAAAAGTATAACCACGATTAGCTCGGTCGATCACCGGCCGAGCAAATCGGTAGGGTTTAGTTAATTTTTGGGCGAAAGCAGCGGCTGTCATATATATATATATAACCTGGCCGGCGGCCACTACCACCACCGATCACTACGGTAGGAGCTAGACAGCTAGTGTGTTGGTTCGTTTCCACTCGCACTTCAAATTTTATTTTGGTAATTTCGCCCGCACTACCCGATCACGATATTGTATCTTAATGTGTGTTTTTTCCCAATAAAGTATCTTAATACGTGTAGGCGATTTTTAGTATATAATTTTGTGTTTTGGATTCGATAAAATGCAAATTTTTTGTGAAAAATATCAACATTTATGACACAAAATATAGATTGTAATAATATTAATTCTATATTATAGAAGTTGATATCTTTTCATATATTTGATCAGACTTTGCGAAATTTGACTTTAAATAAATGCAGAACACAAAGTAATTTGAAACGGAGAAAGTACAGTTTATAGGTAATTGCATTCGAAATACAATAACTTGGCGGCATAGGTTTACTATAGCTCATCAAGTAAAAAGCGTAATGGAGTAGCTAGTACAAGACGACTCGTCTTAGCCGAAACTAGGCTATAGTGTTCTTGAAAGTCCTCGCAATACGCTTCGCTCCAAAACTGTCCAAAGCTCCCACAAAGTAAGCATGACCATCGACACTTGTCGCTTTTTTTCCTATTCGGATGGTGCAACACAAGGTGAGACCACCAAGATTCGACGTCGCGGAAGCGTTCCAAAACTAGGCTGGTCAGAATCCTCAAGCGCGAGGTGAGTTTTGATCATATTCCAAATCTGGACGGAGAAGCGGCAGTGAAGTAGAAGACGACGTGTCGTCTCGTCAGCGCAACGACAAAGAGGGCAAAGCTTGCCATTTCGCCACCCCTGGCATTCAAGACGGTCGTTAGTCCACACACGTTTTTGGATGATGAGCCACGAGAAAAGTTTACAATTCGGGGCGCCCAATTCTTCCATTAAATGCCAAAGGTTTGCGAACTCTTGAAGGTGATGTACGGAGCGCCCATTTGAGATGTCAATTTGAAGGATCCAACCATCATCGGTAAGCATGGATAGGACACTCCAAGTTTTCCGCTTGGAGATAGCGAAGATGGAGGGTGCAATATGTTTGGGCTGTCCCCATCCGCCCAAGGAGCATCCCAAAAATTACCCTGGTTTCCATCTTCGATTGCCGTTGCATGGTTTTTGCATTCCGACACAATGTCTCTTTGGTGTCGTCCACTCAAGACATGGCCATCTAACGCGTAAAGCCATCCCAAACTTGTCCATGTCGAGAATTTCGAGGCCCCCAAACAAGGTTTGTCTACACACTGTTGTCAGCTTAACTTTACAGTTACCACCCGTGAATTTCTCCTTGCCGGCCCAAAGGAATCCGCAGATGACCTTTTGGATGGCTTGGAGGGGTTCATCTGGGATGTCAAGTGCGGTGAGCGAGTAAATGGCTTGGGAGGTGAGGATAGATCCAACAAGGGCTTTGCGTCCCCCCAATGTTGAAGTGCTTGCTATTCCACGATGCAAGGCGCTTGATCGTTTTGTCTTCAAGATATTGAAAGTGAACTCTTTTAAATCTCTTCACCCCAAGTGGTAGGCCAAGGTATTTCATGGGGACTTTGTAGGCCGATGTCACTGAGTAATCTCCACTTGCTCAAATTTTCGACGAAACCAATTCTCGTTAAGTTGCACATGCCGAAGTTTCATAGAAAGATCAACGAACTAAAGGACGTGTGACTTCGAAAGCTCCAACCGCATGTCGATCTTGTCAACCCACGCATTCTCATGCAAGGCTTGCTTGACACTCCATTTTTTTATTTTCCTTGTGGTAATCTATAATACTATTAAACAAGCGAACTTTTTCTTTCCTAAAGCCACTCGGCAATTGTACCCCGCTTGATCTGCACCGTTTGATTAGCCGCAGATCGTACACTCTAATGGTAGCGATTAATTTCATCCCGAGTCATATGTGCAATTAGCAATTTACTATGACGGACGAAAACTCTGCCAAAGGAATTCCATGCTCACGTCCGCATACAACGCTTCATTAACACAATAATCACTACTCCTACTAATCAGGGGCGCCTCCTTTTTTTCGAACCATCGACCTCAGCCCCTCACGAGCGAGTCATCTTGCCCTGGCCACATCGTTGCCCCGCCACCGCCCTGCACGCCGACGTCGCCTTGCGCGCGAGCAGTGGCGGAGCTTGCCAGAGGTTGCAGGGGGGGGGGGGGGGGCGAAATGCAAAATATTTATGTTTGGGGGGGCCAAATGCTATTTTTCTTCTCAGTTAAGCACTCCAAAAAAAAAAAATTCTTCAGCAATTACTCCAAACCTGGGGGGCCATGGCCCATTTGGCCTCCATGAAGCTCCGCCTGTGCGCGCGAGACCGCCTCCTCTGCACCCGCTGGCCGCCCGTCCCCTGCACCTTGAGCTCGCACACCGCAGCCTGTATCCTCTCCCCGGCGTTGGCTTCGCCATCAAATCGTCCTTCACATCCCATGCTTGCAGCGTCGTCGCTGATCTGACATCTTCTCTCTCCGTCTTCGCTGCCAGGATGACAGACAACTTCCTATCACATCGTTTGGCCACGTCGTGGCGTCTAGAAGGACCGCCGCCGCCGTCAAGTCGACCTCCTCAGGCCTCTCCCTGTTTCCGCTGCCAGAAGAACAGAAGCTGTGCGCCTGGATGTGCGCGGCGGCCTGTCTGCGCCTGGATGACACGCCGTCCTGTAATCCGCTGGTACAGACGATACAGCAAAGTTAAACTGCTGCTCTGTTCATGGCTAACAAAACGAAAAAAACTTAGGTAATACCCCTTTGTTCCTAGCTACCTTTTCTTGAATCTGCAACAAACAATGTTATGTGATTTCTTGCATCTTTCTAAGAGATTCGAATTAGTTAAACTTGAAAATAGAGTGCAAAGGTCCATGTTATTTTGAGCTAAAAAAATTAATGGCATCCAAAGTTTTTGCATGTTAGCGTGTGAAGGCCAATACAACTGAACCATCCCTGCAGAACATCAATAGTGGGGAAGAAATGACGTATTTTATTTCTCAAAAGCTGAATACATGTTCTGCGTAGTATCTATCTTATTTTGTTACTTATTACTTTTGCAGGGTTTTCCGTTGGTGCTGATCATGGTGGACGTAGGTTATTTGCTCCATTGTTGTTACCTCTACTAATTAATGTGAGTTTGTGCCTCACTGATCCAGTAGGAAGATCTTATTCAGTCAGCAAGCACGAAAACTATTGAACCTGCTTCACTATGAGTTCACTATGAGTTGATAGTTTACTAACCATGGGTGTCTTGATCAACTTTTGCAACTAGAGCATGTGCGTATCTAATACAAAGGGTGCAGCTCTGCTGCCTCACCAATTTGTACGAACTTGAAACCGCAGTCTCCTGCACCATGTTAATTCCTGAATCTGATTCGTGTTGTTTCAGGGATTTGGGGCAAAATTATTTAATAGGGCCTTTACCTTCGTTCATTGGGGAGTTGACTCAGGCGCAGTACATGTGAGATCCAAAACTCTAACCATGAATCCGTGAGATGACGTAAAAATATTACTTTGCAATGTTTTCATTTAGTATGATAATTTTCTCTCTTGAACAAATGAGGTGTCTTGGCATCAATGTGTTATCTAGACCTGATCGAATGTTGTCAAAATTTCTGAGAGTGAATGTGGTATATAGCGGAGACTGAACATGGTATATAGAAGAGACTGAACGTAGTCTATTTCTGACCATAGATTACATATACTCTTCACCATTATTAACTTCAAAATTACTTGTACGAAATTACTATGCATAATTTTTGTTAGTTAGGTCTCTATTAGTTTGATTCTCGCAATTTACACGAATTTATCAGTATGTTCCTTCATGTCACAAAAGTGTATCTTTCTCGCTATCTAGGATTAAGGACAGAAAAGAATTTACATCACGTGCATCTTTCATTGTCTGTAAATAAGGTACTTAATATCATATTATCTCTCCTTATAGGTGAGTATGCTTCATTTGTAAATCAGACATTCAACACACAATTATCGGAAAGGTTTCTAAATGATGGTAAGGTGAGATGCCGAACTTTTGAAGGGGCGATAGTGGTGAAGGGAGGATGAGAGAATAAAAGTGGTGGGGTGAGTGGATAGAGAAAGACGCCCCTTAACTTGTTGCAAGGAGAGGGTGATTAAGGAGACACGCGTGACGACTTAAGTGCTCGTGTGTTGCCACAGGATAACAACGAAGCAAGACGCCGGGTTATAATTGTTGGATTCTGATTCTTTAGGGTTCATACTTGTGATTTTGTTTATCTTTTAAGGACCAAATGATACATGATTCATCTATGAGTCAATTGCACTCTCTATAGGAATAACAAATATTCTGGAACTTCTCGGCAAGGTGAATCCTATGCTCGCATCTGGGAATGCCATCACCCTACATATCATGTATGTTTCCTGTAACTCAGTATACACAACATACAAAGAGAGCGGAGATGTTTTAGGTATTTAAATATGGACTACATAATGATTAAAATGAGTGGATTTACACACTAATACGTGTCTATATACATCTGCATCACTGTATCAGGAAAATGCTAAAACATCTTATATTTCAAAACGGATGTATTACATGTTTACCAATTGTAAACTGATCGGGGAAGGAAATGGATGTGCAACAACATGACTCATTGTCCCTAAAGGATTGAAATCTTATGCATTACGTTTTTATATTTGTACCTGTGACATGTAACCTGGGCAATTCACTTAGAAAAAGTGTCAAACATTATGCATGTCTCATAAATTTCATTGCACAAA
Organism: Poa pratensis; assembly: GCA_947311845.1. Classification (NCBI taxonomy): domain Eukaryota; kingdom Viridiplantae; phylum Streptophyta; class Magnoliopsida; order Poales; family Poaceae; genus Poa; species Poa pratensis. Next base: position 47,290,025 of record CAMZMU010000052.1, read on the forward strand.
GCACACATTTCAATAGTTGGTTCGTGCGTTGCACGTGCATAGCTCCTAGTGGTAGAGATGGCAAAAATCAGCGCTGCAATGTCTTTTGGCTTCCTCCCTTGGAGAGCGCAAAAGTTAGCTCACTCCCGAGATTTTTCTTGCATTTTCACAAAAGAAAAATACAGACCAAAGCTTCATCCTTCTGTTTATACTTTACAAATGTAACTTGAAATCGAAAAAAGATTGCATTTTTGGAGTTTTCTCGGTGGACAACTGGGGTCTACTACCAGGTATGACAAAGACTCAAAGAGAGTATATGTATACATGACAAAGAGGATTTTTCCACCGGTGAAGCGTACGTGGGTGAACAAGGTAAATTCATTGCTGCAAAAAAAAAAACAAGGTAAATTCATTTCCCGCAGGTTATTTCCACACCCACAAAAAACACGGAAATGTCCCGTTGTTCGCTCGTTGGAGTACGTGAGGATGGATGGAGAGTGGCGAGATAGCGTAGGCGAGCATGCATGCAGCTGGGCGTGAGCTGCGACCACGAGCGATGGCCGAGAGCCAGCCGAGCGTCGCGCGCAAGGCTACTAGCTAGCGCCTCCATATCCAGTGGCGGACAAGCGCAACGGGCTTCATAATCAGCCCTATATTTTCTTCTCACTTGCTTCGAGAAGGAACGTACGTCCAACGATCCCGATGACGATCGATCGGAAAATCAATAGGATGGGGAAAAATTAGAAAGAAATGGGGCGAATAGCTCAGATGCGACGTTTTTTCACCCTATTCACTGGGAACGACGTCGTTGCTTGTAATAGCTCCAGTGCGACCTCTCATTGAGCTCAAATAACTTTCCTAACTCATTGCTCTTAATCAGTTCCTACCCCGGTGTCAGTTAGGATTAAGGGGGGGCGGGTGGGACCCACAATTGTCCACGTCAGCAACGACCGTTTCATCTCTTCCCCTGCGCGCGCTTTCTCTGCTTCTTCTCCTTCTTCTTCTCCGGCGACATCGACGCAGCGCGGCAACGCCGGCGAGACAAAACATAAATAAATGCAGATAAAATAAACAAGTGGGGCGCATATAGTAGACAAACTATATATTCGACATTACAGAAGCTCGTGGCTCATCGGATCAAAAGCCACACAGAGATGAACTGAAAATACAAGGGGGACGATTCGCTGCTGCTCCTACCCCTAGCTACGACCCAAAATTGGGCTCACACCGGAGCCCGGGGGTGCGGCAGCGGCACTGAGGCGGCGGCGCCGCTCAGTCCTAGTCCTCGTCGGAGTCGAATAGCCCGGCCCCGTCGGAGTCCGAGCTGATGTCGATGACGTCGTGGAGGGAATTGTAAATCCCGACCTCGAGGCGGCGTTGGTCGAGCTCAGTCTCCATATGACGGCGCATCTCCTCCTCTGTGCTGCGCTGGAACACCTCCAAGGTGACCCAGGGCAGGTCCTCCTCGGAGACGAAGTCCCCGGGCAGGAGGGGGCGGCCGCTGTGCGGTGGGCGCTCCTGCTGCTCCTCCTCCTCCCTCTTCGGCGGCGGCAGCGGTGCCCGACCCCGAGCAATGGAGGAGCTCCCCGCACCGGAAGAGCTTCCAGCCATCGCCATGCGGGCCGCCATGCGGCGGTCGTACTCAGGCAGCTCGCGGCGCTCGTACGCAGGCGGATGCCGCATTCCGAGGTTCGTCCACGCACGCGCGCCTCGCTTACGAGCGCCGTCGGAAGCGGCCACGGCCTTCCTAGCGGGGTCAGCCGGAACCCGCCTCTTCCCCTTCCGCTCCTCGTCGCCGTTGCCACCGCCGGAATGGCCACCGCGGCCGGCGATTCGACCTCCCCTCCTAAACATCGGCGGGCGGCGGGGCTGGATCTACAGGCGTAGCTCGATTTGATCACCGGCGGCGAGCTAATGTGAGCGGCGGCGAGGGTGGGGAAATAGCTCGGGCACGACAGGGTGGGGAAATAGCTAGGGCACGACAGGGTTAGTGGATAAGAAGAGCAATAGCTAGGGCACGACAGGATTTGGGCCGTGGGCCGTCGAGTTTTCTGGGCCGTAGCCTATGCGCGTTTGAAATTAATAAAACGCTGCAGCTAAAAAAAATTGTTGGGCCGTGGAATTGTTGGGCCGTGGCCTATGCGCGTTCGAAACACTGCAGCTAAAAAAATTCAACAGCCACCTCTCAAAAAAAAAAAGAATCAACAGCCAATCAGAGCGCAGAACTGGGACTGCCGCCGATTGGGGGGTTTCCTTCTAGAAGGCATGATCGGACGAACAGGGTTAAATCACAGAAGCTTCGTAGTATTTTGTGTGGGTTGACCAACTAATTCAGAAAAAATTAAAATAATCACAGAACCTTCATTTTGGTGGGACTTAGAATGATCCAGGCTTATTTTTTCATTTTCATGTTTAAAACTTGTTTAAATGTTGGTTTGACTTCAGTTTGGCCGAATTTGAAATAATCATAAAATATTCAAAAAAACATCAAAAAAATGAAATTCCAGTGCACATGGTTTTTATATATATAGAGTTGATGTGTAGGATAGTGATTGGCTGATTTAGAGAAGGTGGAAAAAAATCTTGCTTAGAAATGAAGCCGTTTACACTACCTTTAGAGCTCATTTGAACTCTCATGTGTGAAGAGAGGTGGTTTGAGATTTGCAACATGAAATTGTCCAAAACCTCACCAAAGCTTCATTTTGGTGTGACTAAGAATGATCCAGGCTTAGTTTTCCATTTTGGTGTGTAAAACTTGTTTAAATGTTGATTTGGCTTGAGTTTGGCCGAATTTGAAATATTCATGAAATATTCCTTGACATATCTATACATCAATATTCAAAAATAGAGAAGTACGCCTCTAAATTTTCTAGACTATTAACTTGTCTCGAGCTTCATCAATGGCTCTACACACCCGGTCACATGTACTTTTTTTGTCTAATGCAAAATTACTACGCACGTTGGATTGCATAGTTCAAAAATTTTAGTCGTCATTTTTTACTGTGTAATTGGAATGACATGTGCTCTTATGTTGATTTCGTTACACGAGTGAAAGACTCATACAATAGTTCAAATATGTCTACCATACAAATCAAGAAATATCCGTATAAACAATTCATAAGAATTGAGTGCATGTTTTTTTTAGGTCCTCAGATTAAAAATAGTATTGACACACCATCTGGATTATAAATATGAAACATATCAACGGGGAATTTTTGGTGACTGAGCCATTTATGTATCATTAAGCCAAAATCGTCTAATGTTGTATCTTCATCAACTTTTTGAATGTTTGATGCTGTGAATCTCATTAAGTCGGTTTATTCCTATACCTTTAGTGCAGGGACATTATTTCTCATCCTCACAACAATAAGTGGTTACTTAGCCTATGTGTATTATTAAGCCGGTGTGAGAGGCGTTCCCGTCGACAATGCGACTAACATTCTGATTTTATAAATATGAAAATTCTATGATTCCGAACTCCCCCGCGTTTTCTTAGAGCGTTAATACTCAATTATAGAAACAATACGTGTACGTAGTGGAATTAATGTTGTGACTTCAGTACTTCTAAAATTCGACTACTCCAAATTTATGCAGGCATTTTGTGATTTTGGGAGTGTGTTTGCCTGGAAGTCGAGTATATTTTTCATTTATCTATAGTTCTATACTCAATCACAGAAGCAATGTACTCCATCTAAATGAAGGGTAAATACAATAATCATGTGTGTGTTTAATCAAGATCAAACTTTATTAAATTTTACCAAATGTGTAGGAAAATGTTCGACATTTTAAATATAAAATCATTACTATTACAATCATCATAAAATTTATATCCAAGGTAAGTTATATTTTATTTTATTGTGATTAAAAATTCTGGTTAGTGGATTCCTCTCATTTAAACGCACCGTATATGTGTTGGTACTTCCACATTAACCCAATGTTAGATACCAATAATGTATTGGTATCTCATTTCTGTCTAAATTTAGACCCAAATAAAGTCACCTCTTACACCTGATCTCTTTTTTGGCTGACGCCAAGTATGACCTTATGAATGTTGTTTTTTTTAATACATCTTTAATCAAACTTTACAACATTTTACTTGAAATGAACTCAGAATGCATGGTATATAAACTAAAACTATGTACTGATGAGTTAAATTTCCTAAGTTGTCCATATCCTAGAAGCTCCACCACGTTCAAGCGTACATACTTTTTTTAGCGTATTGAGATATTCTAATAGTCCTAGGAACGTACAATTCAAAAAGACAAATAGTCCTAGGGACGTACGTGTTGGATGCTGATCCTTAATTACCGGCCGGAGTCCACATGTGTGACGTGGTATTCTCAACATTAAATCGTACGTGTCAAACATGGTAGCTACATGGTTTTTTACGCGACTGGCTTTTAAACGCACGCAGCTATTGCTGGTCCGAGATAACGTGACGGTCTCAACATAAATTGTATCAAACAAATATGTTACGTGATTACTATTTTTTCATGAAATCTTAGCCACATATTTTAGATCTAACAACCAAAATTAATTTAGATGATGTGGATCAACCTGGTGCCTCGAAAAACTAACTCATTTTGCTTTTAGTATATAATAGATTTGGCGCAGGTAATAATCCTTTATAACTGAACACATATCCATGGTCCTCCTATACGCTTGCCTTCAGCTGCCTGAATCAACGTCACAAATTTCCTGCAGATTCCAAATGGCTCCTCACCTTAGATTGGTGCATCAGATCTTCGTGGCGGTGCAGGCGGCGCCGGCAGTAGTCTCTTCGGAGGCGGTGTTGAAGACTTCCCGTTTGCCTCGTGGTGGGCTCCGGCGATCCAAGATTTGGGGAGCTTGGGCAGCGGCGCGTCAACGGCAGCTCCGTTTTCGTCTTCGTCGCCGAGATCCAGCGGTATTTGTTGTAATTTTCTTGTGTTCTGGGTCTCCGTAAGATCTGTTGTGTTTCCTCTGCTAGCAAAAAAAAAAAAAAAAAAAACTTATATTGACACCCTTTTTTCAGATTCTCATGAGATTCCTATTTCTAGCTAAACAGATGTGGGCGGGACTGTGGAGTCTGACTACAATCTTCAGAGTAACCAGATGATGGATTTGGGGCTTTCTTTGAAACGCGAATATCCAATTCCATTTATTGCAAAAGCATTACTTGAAATAATTTAAAGTCAATGACCCAGTCAGTACTTGGTCCCTGTCCTGAAGATGATGGGTTTTGAGGAAGACGGTGGCGGCGACTTCTGTAGCAGGTGCATCAGTGCCGTTGAGGGTCTGCTTGACTGGTTGTGCCCCTTGGTCGCTATCGGGCGGCTTAGTGTGGCCTTCAGTTTTTTGATGATGTGCGTTGGTGTGTATCACCCCCTTCATCCGTGTTGTAGGCGTAGCGAGCTGTCGCTAGTTTAGTGGTTCACTTCGGGTTGATCCTTGTATTCCTCTTTTAAGGTGTTGATTGAATAATTGCGGATGGCTGCGTGCATCACTCGATGCAGAGGCCGGGATCTGCAGCCCCTTTTCTAAAAAAATGACCCAGTCAGTTGCACGTATTGGTTGATTAGGTCAGCATGGTTGCAACAAAATGCATAATTTTTCAGCGTCTTCTACTATGTGGCTCTCCTAAGTCCTAACCATCATGCTCTTTCTCTTCATTTGCTGTTCTGCCTGCTCACGATGGAGTTGTTTCATCAGATTACAAACAAGTGGGATGTCTCAAATAATGCACGCACCATTAACATGCAGCTTGGCCATCTCCGCGGGCAGCTGCCAGCTGGTTTCTCGAGTAGTCCCATCACCGTTTCTAAGGGCACCTCCAACGGGCTGGCGCATACGGACCAGCGCAGTCCGCACAAATGCCCTTCTCCAACGGGCTGGCGCATCCGGACTGGTGTCCGCCCGGACACTAGTTTTGGACCCAAACGCGGCCCAACTTTGGGGCGGCTTTGGGGCGGGACGGACAGCCTCTCGGTCCTCCTCTTTGTCCTCCCTGTCCGCGTCGGGCCCAAAGTCCAGCCACAGAATCCCCTCCCAAACCCTCGTTCGGCCGCCCATTCCCTCCCCAGCCGCCGCCTCCAGCCGCCCTCGCCGCCGCCGCCGTTCATGGAGGACGGGCTGTCCAAATCCACGGCCGCTACCGGCGCCACCCTGCTCGCGGTGAAGAAGGAGCCGAAGCCGGCCTCGGTCAAGCGACAAGTCCGGAGGGAGAGGACTCGGAGAAGAAGGCAGAGGAGAAGGCCGCCCTCACAGCGGCCAAGGAGAAGGAGAGGCTCGCCGCCATCGCGCATCAGGCCAACTCCTACCTCATCGCCGCCAAGGCCGCCGCCCGAGCTGTCCTTCTCCTCAAAGGGGAGGTTTTTGCAGGGGCCTTCGTCGCTGCCACCGGCCTCTCCCCCAACACGGTTCCGTCGGCCTCCAGCTCGGTCTCCTCCGCCAAAGCGAAGGCGCCCAAATCCTCGTCCCCCGGCCTCTCGACACCGTCGCCGGCGGCCGCCCATCACCCAGTGTCGCGGCTGGGTTCCCACGAGGACTCGCCGGAGATTTCATCGGTCCCGGTCGAGCCGAAGTCGCTCGACCTCAACGTGACCCCGAGTGCCGGCGACGCGCGGCCCGGTGGCAAATCAAAGACCACGGCGGGTGGCAGGATGACCTGTAACATCCCAAATTTATGACAAGGGTAAACAAGACCCAAATTTCAGAACCAACAAAAACTTTTGAATTATTTCACAACTGATTGTGTTTTTCCCTTATTTTGTTCTGGTTGACCTTGTGTAACTTGGTGTTTGTGATTGTTGACTTGTGTTTGTCAACTCAAGAACCCAACCTAGGTAAAAAAAAATATATATATATATATATATATATATATATATACAACACTGGTGACCATGTTATGACAAGAATATATTCCATATGTCTTTCCCATTCTTATGTTGGCCAAAAGTTTATTTCAAAAATGATTTGGTTCTAGCAACAAATAAAATACTCTTTAATTTGAGACAGTAAAAGTATTTCCAAAATTTCATGTTTATAAAATATGGAGAACTATCTGTGATCTCCTATCCTTTTCTTCAACCTTGACTATTCAAAATTCCTATCTTTATAAACCCCAATGTTTCAACTCTGTTTAAAAGAAATACTAGTGGGAAATATATTACCTCACATATTTTCCCTTTACCAAACCATTTTGGAAACTATTAAGTTATGGGTCGATATACCCCCTTAAACAACATCTTGTCATAATTGGGTGTGGCCACTTTTACAAAATGGCATTGTTAGTTATGGAAAAAGGTGTGTGATTTAATTCTTGTGGTTTGAAGTGTGTGGTCTTGTTTGAGTTGTGGATATTGTTGTGTTGCTGGTATTTTGGTGCTGTTGCTATTGTTGTGATTTTGCTGTTGTGTGTGATGCTCTTGTGAGGATAATTCCTCAGTAGTGTTATTACTACCTTAGGACACCCTTGGCAACCAAGTTTGGAGTGTGACTTGAAGAGGAACACAAACCCTCTACCTTAGGGCACCCCAAGTTAATTTCTAAAATTCAGGGAGATGATTTCAATAAACTCTCTCCTTATCTATCCCTCTATTTTATGAAAACAAATATACTTTCTTTATCAAAATTCTAGGGGAGGAGATGAAATGATGATTCTCTCCATTTCATATCACTCCCTCCTTTAGTAAACCTACTTGTTGATTTAAAAACAAACCCCTCCTTTCTTTTGTTAAAAAGAAATGAAGGTCATAAGTTAAAATGATCTTCATAAATAAATTCCCTCCCAATTTTCTCTATTCCTCAAAACAAATGTTTTCTCTATGAAAATAAAACTTATTTGAAGTATCTTATTTGTCAAGAAAGCTCCCAAGGTTCTACAAACTATTTTATCTCTGGTTTAAATATTAAAGGAGTCTCAAATTATTAATTTCCAAAAATGGTTTATTTAAATCCTATGAACAAAAATGGAGCAAAACATTTTTATTTTGTAAAACCAATTTTTGTGGAGCTTCCTCCTATATAGGGGAGGCTACATAAATTTTCTCTAAATTTTGTAAAATGTTTAAACCCCTCAAATAAATTCTAGAAACCCTACTGGTTTCAAAAAGGAAACAAAGGTTTTTAGCCGAGGACCTATCCGTGAGAGGAAAAGAGGAGTTAGGGGGCGTGTTGCAAAACCTCCGTTGACCTCTGTCGCTCCATGGCAGCACGGCACGGAGGCGTGCTCCCGAGCTCGCCGTGCTCTCCCTGCTTCGCCCTGACGCACGCCACGCCCTGGAGGAAACGATGAAGCCTCGCACGCTGCCTCCTCTGCCCTCCCTTGTCACCATCTCCTCTGCTGCGGCAACGCGGCACGGCACGGACGCCGTGTTGCGCACACCGTCGACGCCGTGCTCCCCCCGTGCAATGTCGACACCGCTGGACCCCTCTCCTCTGCGCAGCTCCGTGAGACGATAAGAAGCACGCCCAGCTGCTCTCCCTGCTCCCTCACCCCCTCACTCAATGCGCATTCTTCCATTGAACCCGAACCCCGGCCGAAGCTGCCGACCCGCATCGCCGATGATTCAAACCTCCCCATCCCAATCCAAGCCTACCAGCACCTTCGCCGTGCACTACTTCCCCTCTCTGCGCAAGGAATCGCAGAGGGACGCCCGGGATCGCCGTCGCCATCCCGATCCTCTTCTTCTCCGGCCGCGGACATGCGAGCAAGCTCGCGGTGGGCACAGGCCACCTTTCTCCGCCATTTTTGTGCACACGTGCTCCCCTTGCCGTGTTCCCTCTCATAGGCATCCCCATTTCTTTTCAGGACGTCGGAGCCGCCGTCGCCATCCTCGCCGCGCTCCGGCAGCGCCGCGTCCGTGCCCTGCTCGTGTCGAGGAAGGAGAAGCCAGCCCGTACCGCTTCGCTCAAGCTCGTGGGCCGCGAGCTGGGCTTCCTCCCTCACGGCACAGCCCAACTCCAGCCCGATCCAGCCCACTGCCTTTTTTTAAGGTTGTTTATTCTTTTACTTCTAGATTTGTTTCTGGACCTCTAGTTTAAATAGTTCTAAAATAGTTTAAGGGCCTAGTGGACCAAACCAAAAATCAGGGAGGTACCCTAGCATATTCCCAGCCAGATCTAAGTGGTAGAAACACTTTTGGATGAATAGTTTTGGAGAAATTAAATGTGAGCCAGAACTACTGCTTTTTACCAAAAACTCAATAGCCATTTTTCTATGATAGCTATTGATGCAAACTCAACTGTTTTGGAAAGGTCTGAGTGATGCCTAGCAGTAGAAATTTGCCTCTCATGCAAATGAGCTTCCTAAATAAAATGGCATCCACTTTGGTAAATGACCAGAGAGCCATTTAGGGTTTTTTGTAAATTATTTGGTGATGATATTTGGAGTGAATCCACTTGTGTGAGCTTCTGTATGATTAGGAGTACCTAATCCTAGCTTGGTGTGATTTTTAGAGCTATAGTTTATTTTAGGTGTAAATAACTAGGTGGTATGCTTTTCTGCCAATGAATGTCTATAGTTTTATTTAACTATTTAGGTTGTGCTAGTATCCCTTTTGTGTTTTCTAGCATGTATAAGTGTGATACTAGTTACTAGGAGTGTGATAGCTCTGTGCCATAGCACTTTGGAAAAAGGTTTAGTAGTGCATTTAGTCCTCTAAGTGTTAATAGTACTAGAGTAGTATTTTCATGGATTTTCCTAGTAATAGGACTTGTTTTAGTAGAAATTCCTTAGTGTGACAATATTTTAGATAGCATTGCTAGATCATCAGTAGCATACCATATTGCTACTGGTTTGATCACATGCTAAGAAGAAGTTAGTGTTACTGGTTATTATTAGGGAATAATATCCCTAGTATGGATATTCCTAGGATTTCCTAACTCTCTGGAGTTGTTTGCAAATAAAATCATTTGTGTGCATGAATTTCAAAATTTATGTGGAATATCAGTAGCATTTCCTAGCTACTGATATTGTAGCATGTCATCCCTTGCTACCTATTGTTTGGCCCTAGCTTGTGTAGAAGTGTCAGACCACTAGTTTGTAAAAGGCCCTTATAGGTGTAGATCCTAGTTTGTTGCTTGAATAATTAGTTTGATGATTGTGATTGTTATTTGCTTGTGCAACATTTGTGGCTTCGTTTGGTGTATTAAGTGTTGTTATTCCCTGGTTGCGACGCTAGATAATATCGATACCGGAGTGGTCCTTGGAGAGGATTTATTGGAGGAGAATCGGAGTTTATTTCTTTAATCAGTGAGAAGAAGACCAAGGACGTTATGCCGAAGCCAGGCAAGCTACTCCACCGAGCTTGCACCTATATATCTCTATCTTGATTTACCTGTTTTACTTATAAATAGCATAAATGATTTATGTGGTGTTTGCCACGAAAGCCCTGATCTTGAAAACCCCTTTTTCCAAAATACAAGTATATTATTGAGACACCCGATATAGAGGTGTCAAAGGTATACAACGATTTCGAAATGAATTTGTTTTACCCCAAAACCTTCTATGAAAATCCTTTTTGGTGGGACTACGAACCACCCAAGTTTTGGTTAAAAATATTTTGCTATGAAAATTGGAAATGATTGTGAAAACCTTTTTAGAGGTTTATGACAACTATTTTGCCACCTTATGTAGAAATATCAGTTGTTGATATAAAACTATAGGATGGGAAAATCCTTTGTGTTTACAAAACTCCTTTGAAAACCCTTGGATGGGTTATGAAATGCCGAGACGTCGGTGTTGAGACAGAAAAGTTGTTGTTTATGAAAAATGCACATTGTGTCCTGGTACTTACTGAACAACCAATAATCTGTGCGACCACATTTACCCCCATATGGGGCGGGGCGTGGTCATATAATTTGCTCATGTTAGTACTGGATGCCTCAACAACGAGGATAACCTCGTTCCATGAGGGGATGGTCTGAGGACCTACCCCCTGACCTGGGTCCTCTTAAGTGAAGTCTACCGGAAGCCGGTATGAACGTGTTGTAGAAAGAGGATTGAAGGGCTCCCTTGGGTCCGCCGGGCAGAACTACGAGTCCTCACACTTAGTTTCTGAGGATTTGAGTGTGGATGGAAAGTGTCGTAGCGGTAGGATCCTATACTAGCATGAGCAAAGGAGAGGCTATGGCCGGGAAACCGGATGGATGTGGGAAAAGCGTGCTACCTCTGCAGAGGGAAAAAACTATTCGAATAGCCGAGTCCTCGGATATGGACAGTTGGAACGAACTGCTGGGTCTCATGTGCAAGTTTTACAAAGTCCTGAGTTTTGGAAAGAAAATGAATCGGCGAATGTTTTATGCAACTATACCGGAAAGGGTGGTATAGGGTTGCTGGAGGGTGAATGGCCCTGAAGGGGGCTATGTTCGGAAAAAGGTAGGGTTTTAGAGAGATAGACGAGGTGGTGATTTTCAAGGAAAAAGTTTTAAAAGAGATTTCTCACCCCCTTTCCAAACAAAGGTGTATTTTTCAAGGAACAGATTTAAAAAGGACTTCTAACCTTTTTCAACAAGGATAGCGAGAAAACTACTTTCCAAAATGTTTTGTCTTCAACAGGATTAAAAATCTACTCTTCTCTTTTTAAAATAAAGATCTAGTGAGGTTTTTCCTAAAAATAAAGGTCTTTGAAAAATTAAAACTAGTGCTTGTTCCTGTTGGGGTAGTTTGCGAGTACAATCAAATGTACTCATATTGGTTTCGTCCCTGGCTGTTGTCTTAGCCAGATTTCAGAGAGGAGCAGTTCGAAGAAAAGGAGTCCACTGACGTCTTTGCAAACTAGGGCGCTTCCCAGTCAGCTGCCTGTAGGGTTAAGGCGAATGACTTGGGCTCCACGTTGATTTGGTGATTCCGCTGCAAGTACCTTGTTGAAGCTGATCACTTCAAGCACGTAAGTATATTTATTCGGTATTTGTGGGTGTTCTGTGATACCAACTCAAGTTATGTGCAACAGCACACTGATCATGGGACTGTTGCAGGAAACATAACGAGTATCTCGGATAATTAATCCGGGGTCCCCACATGACCATGCCCGAGGCCCGTGCCCTCATGTTCGACGGGAGCGAGTTCCCGCCGACGACGCCTGCCAACCCGGCCTAGTTCACCGAGGATGTCATGGAGGACATGATCAACGGCCGCCCCTACATCGATCCTGCCGAGGCCGAGACACAAGAGGCCAACACCTACTTCGACCCGGCCGACCTAGACACACAAGACCCTGACGCGACCATGCCCGAGACGGAGGCCGATGTGGTCGACATTGAGGAAGAGCCACTCGATGTCGACTAGGAGCACGCCCTAATCGCGGCGAGCCTATTTAGATTGAGGCCAATTTGAGTCATTTGAATGTTCCAATATTTTTTTAGGCCCATTTTGCGCCAGGCCGTTGGGGGCACCCCCACCCCAAACGGACAAAGTCTCAAAATGTGTTCTCTGTCCGCCCCCAAACGGACAAAATCGGACACTTTGGGGTGTCCGTTTGCTCCACCCCGTTGGAGGTGTCCTAATATACGCACCGATGGAGCCATGTCCGCCTAAGAACACTATCATCACCCTCCTATGTACGCATATGGCAGGTCCAGTGTAGACCATCACCAGTTTAGATCGATGGCATCTGTAACAAATTAAGGTTTGATCTCTTCTGTCCCATTCTTTAGATAAAATGATCTTTTATATTGCATACGGTGCAGTCTGTCATGGATGAGCATTCTGAGTATTATTCCCAGTCATATATTTGCACGACTCTAACGCTCTTTGTTTTATTTTCCTCTGCAGGTTCTGTTTCCTTTACTGTATGTCAGCTAAAATATCATGATCATCTATCAAGGATGAATGAGTTCCCATATCTTGCATTATCCACGTGTAAAATGGATGATGAATGAATGAAGGTGCTTCGCTTGGACAGATCAAACAATTCTGGTTACATTTTTTCCTCACTGTTGATCAACTTTTGCTTTATTTGCAAAAAAAAGTCAACTTTGGCTTTGGCTGTATCCTTCCAATGAAAACAACATATTGTCCATCTTTCAAAGATAGACTTCGAATTTAACTCCTCACAAAAACCTCCTTGAAATTAATAAATTATGAGTTGTACTTATTCACTTTTTCATGGTAATATAAATCGAAAATGAAAACAATTTGTGTGCATATGTTCCCGCAGCAACTTGAAATTAATAAATTATGAGTTGTACTTATTCACAAAAACCTCCTTGAATCATCTAGTGTTGGTTAGAGTTGGCGTACCACTACATTATTTACTACGATGCATAGTACATTGTGATTAGCCATCTCAGTTGGTACTTGAGTTAGACACCAGCCGAACTTGAGTTCAAGTGATCCGCTGCCAGCTACTTCGTCCGTTCTCAAGTTTAATCAAGAAGTGAATGTATAAACTAATTAAGCGCTGCTTATCTAGTGGCACTAATTAATTAAGTCCGTTCTTAAAGCATGCCCTGTCGTTGTGCATGAGTACCGTTGCCAAACGCGATGTTACAGCAACTACTGTACAATTGGTACAACTTGCACTGTCTATAAGCTGGAGCTGTATCAGCTGTTCACCCAACGCGTTCTTCATCCTGCCCTGTGTTTTTCTCTTGTTTTTGGATGGGTCGACCTGACGTCGGGGTGTTGCTTTTGAGGACTTGAGAAGATGTAGCCGGTGGCGGGGGTTGCTTGGTCAAATCGAACTGACCCCGGTGGCTTGGAACCCTCTCAAAGATAATAATTCCACAAGGACCCGGCCCCCGATGCTATAGCTAATCACCCTCCAGCCTGGCACACTGCCAACTCAAAACAGCCCCCCAATCTCACATACAAAGGCTAGATCCACACAACATGGGTGCATTGCAAATCATAATACTCACTAGCTGGGGGTAGAATCGATTCAGTGCGAATTTGGTCGACTCTCACGATGTTTTATTGCGTGCTCGATCTGGTATCGAACATGAGTGGTGGAGCGTCTTTGGTAAGATATATGATCAATTGGCACCATGTATGGTGTTTCTGTCATATTAACTAAATAATTGATCAAAATTGAGCAGTTACACAAAGGAAAAGTAATGTAGACTTAAGTAATTCATAACAAATATTTTAGATGTACTTCTGTTATCTTAGTTGTATTTGTTTTTAGGGAAGGATGGTCCACGGCCGCATGTTATTACATATGATGCTCTTTGGTTGGTATTAAATTTTCTCGAAAATAGCTAGAAACACGTAAGTAATTATATGCGGTGATGCAAATCAAATGCAAACAATTAGTGTCACGAGAGATATAGACCTAATTCAACACGGCATCCAACTGCTAGCGTCACTCTTGATTTCTTATATATGTGAGTATTTTCAAATCGATTGCAATGCTATCACTAGAGGATGTGGTGTCTGATTGGCTCCGATTATTCTCGAAAATATTTAGATATGCACAATTATATGGTGGATACATATGTAAAACAACACTTAATGTCACAAGATGTTGACCTATTTGAACATGGCATCCGAGCAAACCACCATCACTGAGTCATTTAACCGAGCACACTACTATCATAAGAGATAAGTTGCGCCACTTTATCTTTATTTGGTCAACTATGGTCAGTCTGGATGCATCATACGTGTGACGGTGTGAGTCGTATTATCGAGACGCCTGACGAGAGAAAAGTCAGGAGACTCTTAATTTGTTAGCCATATCGGTTTTGAACAGCGATGGCGTACGATAGAAGGTTTATGTCTGAATATTTGGCTTGCTTTAATTTGTAATAGAAAATATTGTATGCAGATAAGTCTTCATTTATGATTTGACCAATGAATTGCAGTTACACAAGAAATGTATGCACCTATTGCAATCAAAGGACCCACAATGTCCTCAAGGATGTTCTTTGGGTTGCCATAGCACAGCTCCTCAACCTCTAACCGCCGCTAATTTCTACTCCTACTTTCTTCTGCAGTGCCACTTATAGCTCTCCTCCGGCCCTCCTCCTCTCAATCCAAAACCCCAGAACCTTCTCTCTCCTCCCCCGTCCCTCTTCTCTCTCTTGAGCAATAGAGCAAGAACATGGTGCAACAACACAGAATCTACGTCCTACAGTTCAACAAGGGGAAGCCGGATCAGGAGGAGCTGTCATGCAATGTTTTGCCGCCCAAGGGCAGGATCATGTACTACTACCATGACAGACTACGGCAGCAACGGCGGTGGCGCCGGCGCCGGCGCCGGCAAGAACGGCAAGCCGGCCAAGTCCAGGACGCTCAGCCTGCGAGGCTTCTTCGGCTTGCTCCTCATCTGCTTCAGTTGCGTCTTCACGCCCTCTCTTCTCCGGTCGCCTTTTTCTCCTTCCCGCACATCGGTGGAGCAGCGGCGGACACGCAGCAGAAGCGTGCCTTGCTCCCGGGTCATGGGAAATGACACCCTGTGCTGCGATCACACGTCGGCTCCTACTTCCTATTCAGATCCTACTTAGTGATGAAGCTTTTATAAAAATTACAGACCAGTGACTTATTTTTTTTAGAACCATGCAGGAGTGTTGCATGTATATGAATAGATAGAAGAAGAATAGCCAAAAAGTGGCTCAAGTCTTACAGGAACTAGATGATCCGTTGCGCCATTGGCGCAGGTGCTGAAATCAAAACTGTAATGCAGCCTTAAGTTTTTATATCTTTAGCACATATTGTTGTTTGTTTTTAAATTTCGTGTGACCATAATGTGTATTGGAAAAAAAGGTATGAAAATGGCAATATTGTGAGTAGGAAACAACAGTATGAAACAACACAAAGGCAAAAGTGGATATTATGGAGTGATAAAATGATTGATAGAATGTTTGTAAACGCGGATATAATTTGATGAATGCATACAAATATAAAACATAATTTGGTTGCGTTGCACATACTAATATTTCGATTAACTACCTAACATGTGCTATAAAATATGATAATTTACATGGCTTCTCATAATGTGTATTGGAAAAAAAGGTATGAAAATGACAATATTGTGAGTAGGAAACAACAGTATGAAACAACACAAAGGCAAAAGTGGATATTATGGAGTGATAAAATGATTGATAGAATGTTTGTAAACGCGGATATAATTTGATGAATGCATACAAATATAAAACATAATTTGGTTGCGTTGCACATACTAATATTTCGATTAACTACCTAACATGTGCTATAAAATATGATAATTTACATGGCTTCTCTAATTTTAAGCACATACATAATACGAAATTAGTATGTTTTCAAATTATCTCTATAACTGATACTGATTATAAAGTGAATAAACGGTAATGAAAAAATGATCTTGAGAGGAACAAATGGAAAAATGATCTTGAGATGAACAAAGACGTTTTTTACAGATGGGTGAAAGAGTTCTGCCTCTGCCAGCTGCCACTTCCTCTTTTGACACTCACGTTGAGGTTGTTCTGCAGGGTCACGTTGTATCCGATACTGTTGCTTAGGTTGATCAGGAGGAGAGTCATCCCTTTGCTGCATTGTGAGGATATATGTCCAAAATGATTAATCTAGCATATGATTTTTAGAGAACACGCAACTTTATTGCCCTGCTTTAGGAAAGCAGTAAATCCGAGTAATTACAACACTGGGGAACACCCAATTTAACAAAAGTAAACAAAAGGGAAAAGGAGGTTCAAAGCTATTTTGGGCAGCTATTACACTGGGAACATCTACACCCTCGCAGGTTCGAAACAAGCACTGCCCAAAAAGGACTACCACCAGCAAAAACAAACAGGGAATGCAGAAACTGATCAACCAACGCCACTACACGGGTTAATCAGTAACTGTAGGCTTCAAATCTTCAACTTCAGGCATTCCACCATCCGGTCCCAGCTCTCTTCAAGCTTTGCTGGTGACATGCATTTCCACTGGTTCAACAAGGAGGACATAATGAACAGGTTAGTTACGGCATGCATATGTTTCCATGGTAATGAAGTAACGTTTCAGGCAGAACAAAACTCATAACTTGGAAAATTAAGTAGAGCAGCCACATCACACTTCAGTATTGGCGACCAATCAAAAAATATCTCGAAATTATTTCAATCAGCTTGTTTTAAGGTCATAGTGTTGGCCGTTGGGACGCTAAGCAATTGTCTCACACAACAGAACTGAATATATTAAGGCATAAACCCAACGTCTTTCAATTGGTAATATATTAAGTAAAAAAGAACCGATAGAGATGAAGTGATGAAGTAACAAAAAGTTGTTATTTGGCATGCAACCAGTAAAAGTAAATTCATTAGGAAATAAAGTCACTAAGTCTCTATGAAATAATATATCACTACCCTAAGTTAGCCATATGAACCATTCATATTCATAACTCAAAATCGTCGGAGCCACACACATAGTATACCAATACCAAAATCATGAATTGGCACGCCACATGACCACCCGCACATACACACCTCTCCTGCTCTCTTCTGAACACAACCAGGTACAACACCACCACCATGTCATGCAGCCTCGGCGACGACGACAGCGCCATGGCGAAGCGCGTCCACGGCATGTCATCGGAGCCAGCCTCGATGCTCTGCAACTGGAGCTGCTCTGTGAGCCGAGATCTGGAGGCCATGTGGCAATTACCACTGATCCAAAACCGTACACCACGGAAGCCATGCTGTGAGCGCATCATCGAGAGATGGTGGCCTCGGAGGAGCTAGCAGGCAGCGCGAGAGGCCCTGGCCATCATACATAGATGCAGCACAAAGCGGACTGCACCCTTAATATTCTGGTCTTCTTCCCTATTTGTACTGGGAAGAAAAGTAAAATATTTGCTTAGAAGACATTGTGAATTAAACAAAATTCACTTAAAAATTGCTAAGCAACAAGCATATCCAACCTGAGTGATCAGACCAGATCATGGGCTTGCATCAACCATCATGGAATTTGTAACCTAAAAGTTAATTCCAGTTTAAACCAAAGCACACCAAATCTGCAAATAGTGGCATGGAGAGTTAAAGAGACAGAAAAATAGGGGAGAAAAAACATAGATGATATGGGCACACCATAGAATGAGCCCACCAGACATTTTGGTCAAGGATCTGAAAGAAAGCGGAGCTCAGAGAGAGAGAGAGATGATGTTTTGTTTTCTATTTTGGTACGTTCATATTCAGACAATCACTCACACACACTCCTAAATAATATGGACAACTGAGGCACAACACAGAAGCACCTTTACATGAGATTGTGGAGCCACTTCCTCCACTGCTTCCCTCTGATTGTGAGACATTGTGGAGCTACTTCCTCCACTGCTTCGTATTGGGACAATCACACTCCATTCCAAAAAAAATATCAGACAATGACTCACACACCCACCCTCCTTCCCTCTGGTTGTGCCTCAATAGTCCACTGCTTATCCCACATTTTCTTGATTAATTAAAGCATGAACAATATGTACTACACTGTGGGAATCCTACACTGTGATTTCTATAGGAGTCTAACTCCGTTTTATTGTACAATATGTATTTGTACACTAATATCTAGTTACTTCATAAGATGTAGGGCAAAAGCAGAGGAGGTTATGTTCTCAGCGAAACAACATAGAACCAGGATTGTGATTTAACACTGACTAGTGACTACTCAAGATGCAAATGATGCCACTACAAAGTCAAATCTACCTATATTACAGGAGCAGAGTAGTTAGGTAGCTAGCCTAATGCCAACAAAATCAATAGACGCACACAGAAAAATAGAAGAGGTGGAGCTAGCATTTTACTATATGATAGACTTTAGTCATGAGTAGTGAGGATTAACAGGGAAAATAGTTTTAAGAGGACCGATTACAAAGCCATATTATGCCTCTAGAAAATGACTGCCTAAAGATTTAGTTGTTGCTGCCACAGAATAGCACCTTCCAGAAATTAAGTAATCTGCCATTTTGTTCAACAATGTTGATTTCCCAACCAAAAGAAAGCCGACCAAATAAATTACAATTAATTAACATGAATAGATAAGAGCTTCAGATCACCTACAGAAGACCGAGATTGTGTGCAGTGGCTTTGTTCTTCTGCGTCTTTGACATCTGTCAAGTAAAAGAGAATCAAAGAACATAAGCACATGGTTCAGAGAATCAAAGAACATAAGTTCGGCCTGTTCTAAATTAGCCGACGCTGAACCTATCGAGTAGGAACATACCTATGACCATCTTTACTGAATCCAGCAGGGCAAGTTTGATAGAAAGCCTTTCATGTGGCTGGCTGCAACATAGATTTAAGGAGCTGATATGCTGCAGTATACTTGATAATCTGCAGAGTCAAGCATCACTGGACTGGTGCATGACCCAATTTGTCTCCAAGTCTCATTCGCTTCCATCTGACTATGTAATGGAATCCACAAACATCCAAACATGTTGTCTATGAACAACAAAGCTAATCGAGAACTTCACACACAAATGTTATCCAGACAAGAACAGTGTGGATTATCAGCCTACTGCATAAACGTGTGCACTTCAGGAACCTCGTTTGATTCAACTACCCCGTTCTCTGATTCTAATTGCAAATGAACTCAACTCAAATGCTGAAACAACTTATGCTTCAACCAAAATACTTCGGCCACAATCCAAATATAAATTCTAGCGAACTGAATCAATATATCTTCATGAAGGGGTTAGACACAATAAAGGACGGATGCATATAAATATACACGACAGGATATAGAAAATTGAAGCTAACAAGGAGCGACCAAAATTCAGCCATGGGCAAAGCTACTGCAATTCTCAGGCAACATGAACAATAAAAGGCATAAGAAGAGGTACAAAACTACTGTCAATTCCAGATACTTGAATGATCTTAACCAAAATATTACATAACTTTCTTTAGAAAATTTAGACCACACACAAATCTTAGGTTATAGCAATACATTCTGGCCCGAAAACAATATGAAACGTCCATTACAGAAGAAATATGTACATCCACTTTACATCTGCTAAAAGCTCAATAAGCAATGGAAGAGGCCACAGAAAAACAGGGGTAAATTTGAAAGGGATGTGATAACCTGCAAACACGAGTATAAAGATAGCGCTCCTAACGAACCCAACAACTCATCATCAAATCAGCTATTCTGCAAAGCAAACAACCATTACAAGATCAGCTTCTACCTGAGTCAAGACAACTTAATGTGTAATCAGAATCATATCTGTACAGGCTGGGGAAAAACAAGCAAAATAATCTATAATTCAGAAAGGTGTTATTTATACACCAAGCAACAATTAAAACCTACGGAAAGCTTCTCACTGAAAATAGAACATCATAAACCTGGTCAGTTCATAAATCACATAATATATAGTCCAAACCGAACTGAAATAGGTAAGATTGAAATTGCATTGTTACTACTGCACAGCAGCAAGGAAATAGGAAAACAATCAAGGAAATTTTAGCTACCAGCTATCTCACAGTAGGGGAGCAAAAAATTGGTATTGCATATCAGGGATGGAGGAGAGATTTCAAGGCTGGGGGTGGGAGGCAAGGTACGAACAACTTCCACACCTTTAGATGACGCGTCGATGCCGCAGCAAATCCATGGTGGCTCTTCTAAATTTAGGCGCGGTCACATTCCTAAGATTATATATAGTACTAAGCATATGTATACTGGCCTAAAAAGCATAGACCAGAAAATAGATAACTCAAAACTAATTTACATATAGTACTAAGCATCTATATACTGCCTACAAAGTATAGAACAAAAAATAGATAACTCAAAACAAATTTACTTTTGGCATATCAAGATCTTTGCTGCTCACAATAGAACAATTCCAAAAAGGTTTTGAGATATTGTAAACCACATAATTCTGGACCAGTTTTGTTTTGTCAGTGATGGGTACATAACAGTTCCAGGAGGATGTTACCTAATGAAAGAAGCAGGAAACACGAACAATAGTCTAAATGATCAGTTTGAAGCTTAATATGTTATCCTTGCTATAGACACACGAAATTATCATATTACACTACACCTCACAATCATCTGGAAAACAAAAAGGAAAGGAAACACGAGCTGCAGGTTGCAACATAAGAAGCCATCAAAATCACACTCACACAGCCATATATAAGATACATATCAAAGTAGATAAGTGGAACAGTAGGACTACACATATAAGTGTATATCTGCAATAATTTGTTCCTACATCTAAAATTAACATGGGGCATTCCTTTTTATCTTAACCCAGTGAAAACAACTTAAATACTACACAAATCATTGCTGCAATTCGACATCAAGAAAGTAGTTGGACCAAGATTTTACATTGCATCCTACTTCCATTTTACCGACGAATAGCAGATGAACCTACAAGCTGATAAATAACCCAGGGCATTCCTCTAGTACTCGAAGGAGCTCAGCCCAAACTTTACAAGAAGAAAGTGAGCTACAAAGGGTAGCTCAACTTCATCTTCTTCTTCCATACAACACCCAAACCAAAAAAATAGAGATGAATGACAATACTGCACCAATATATTAGCAGGCATGAGAACAGAGCAGATTTCACGGCAAATTGGGTACTTTTCTAATAATTTCTCAATCTTGATAAGAGAGAACAAAATTTCTGCAGCAACGTTGGGCTTGCGGTACTTCCAGATTTCAAGGATGTGCAAGCACCAAGGAGTAAAATGGCACTATCTTTCTAGTCCCACCACAAAAAGTACCCTTCTTTTTATTTAATTAGCAACTACATATATGGTTATTTATAGAATAAGAACATTTCTTGAATTTTAGAACTGAACATATTCACATTAATAAGGTGTACGATATGTTCACGTACATGAGTAAAACTATGAAAAATAAGAGAGGGAGCGAGGGAGGGAATGAGAGAAGAGATGACCTCACCTCACGTAGCTACTGGTCATCAGCCCATATCGGTGAACACAAAGTTGGCCAAGCCATCTGAGATATCCTGCTCGCGCATGAGGTCGCCACCTAAAGTTACTGTATTCAAATGCATCTCCTCTATCAGTCCACATCAAGGCAATGCGAATGGTACTGGGCCTAGGTATCACATAAGCAAGGAACAAGCAGGCCTCCGACCTAAATCGAGATGTTTCAATTTGACAAACCATGAACTGTGCCAAACATAAGTAGGTAAAAAAGGTGATAAAGCAAGAAAAATGTACAAATTATGATTGCAGATATAACACTATCATTACAGAAAAGACTCCATTGCTGAAATGATAGCAAGTACCACTGGTTTTGAATAATTTTGGAAGTTTATCATATGAGTCATATGTCAATAAGAACCTTTAAACATATTCTTTGCTTGTAATAATCTTTCAGCCCCGGTCATCTAATCAAAGATTCAATCTTTTCTCAAACATCTTCAAAATCACTATTTAGGTGTAAATATGCATGAACATAGAAAGCGACAGTCAGATAGGCACCTGAAACGGCGAGCTTCACAAGAAGTTTCCGGCATACCGGTAAGCACAAACGACGAGAAATCGGCAGTCAGTTAGGTACCTGAATAAAATCGAGCTTTCGGTTGCAAAAAATGTCTCTGAGCAACACCCGATCGTGTAAACCATCTTCTGATCCTGCCACCGACAATGTGAGCATATTCAGCAGATTGCATCAACATCTTTCTTAGTGACTAATAGGCTGGACATAGCAATTGCCAAAGGTAGCACTTAAGTAATAAGGAAATAAATGGAGGAAAAAGACATGAATCTCTTCAGCCTAAGCACCACATGCAACCTGTCACTCATATTTCTCCTTATGAACACTGCAACGAATTCCAATAACACAGAGCAGTAAATGGTCCACATGGGAGCTTCATTAGAAAAGCAACCTAGCTAACAAATATTTATTGTGTCCCTACTGTGTTGTCGTAGATGAAGCATTAAGAACACACGGAGCTTCATTAGTGTACGTTTACCTGCCATCTACAGGGTTCTAACAATTAATAGGAACACCTAAGAGGTAATATTTGTATCATCACACTACCCACATGAAAACAACACGGCCATTAAATACTGAAGAGGTATTTGTCACACCAAACAGATAATCTTTGTAGCAGATCATCCAAATGGTACTAATTATACTTCTCCTTCGGAGAATACATGTTTAGTTAACCGTTTTCCAGTATCCAAAGTAATCAAGAATCGCATACATCTAATTGGTATTGTGGAAAGAACCTATCAAATATATTTTTTATCAAAAAGATTTGACCCACTAAACATTCTCAAACACCAAATACATCAGAAATTGCAAAGAAGTATTTCATACACCTAAAAGGAAATCATTATAAGGTGGCATGGCATCCAAACACAAATATATGGAAAGCTGTGATGGACAATTCAGAAAATGGTTAACTTGAAAATTTGATTATGTGATATTCAGATTTATTCATCACTCTCGACAATAAAAGAGAACATCAGCGCTCTCAAGGTTTCTTAACCTTGACCTGAGTTTCAACAAATATTCCTATTATTAGCAATATATGTTCTAGTTAATTACAATAAGCAAGAAAAATAAATTAGGTCCCTTTTTTCAATAAAAAATGAACTTGATCTCATACATATAACTTATCATATTCTTCTGTGCTCTCCCCTAAAACTGAACTTCAGAATTCTTATCACATGCTAATATAAGAATCAGCAAGATGCACCAAATTGAGTGCTCAAACTAACTGATAGATTTTGTTCTTTCCCAAAATGAAAACTAACTGGGATAGCTCACCTGCACATATATCATTTAACCTACTCCTCTGCACTATCTAGTCTCTCGTCGTCCTCCATATCCGACAAAAGCAAGCACCAACAAGTGAGAGGTAGGAGATACATAACACAAAGGTGTCAGTGCCAGAAGGTGTATAACTGTATACATATACGCCAAACATGCTCTCGACAGCATGAGACCACACCTCCATGGTTTACTGAATTCACTCATAGCTCTATAATTTCCCCTGAATCAAGAACCAGTCCAACAATGCACTAACTAAAAGGTCGTCGAGTAACAACAAAAATGCCAGCAAACCATTGTAGCTCTAACATTAATGTAACCACAAACTTCAGAACTGAATAAATGGCCAATGAGCCCAGACATGTAAACTACGAACTGACATTATATATAGCTGCAAAAGTTATTTTCTAACCAGAAACGCTTAGTAGCTCAAGTATGGTGGCCACTGTTGATCCACTCTCTTATAGCCTCGGCTTAGTTTAAATGGCATCTAAACCTTGTCCTCTCTACAATCAAAAACAAATGTGTAATCGGTGAAACCTATCAAGGTTTAACTTGCAATCCCTAAAGCAAAATTTAATTTGATAGCTGAAAAGAACGCAGACCTGAGAATAGATAATTCCGTCAAACTGGAGATGATACCAAGCTTTGATGCTATACTCCACCGTCTTGCAACTCTTCTTTTTCACCCCTAATTTTTTATCGGCCACAAAACAGCAGTTTAGAAAGGTAATGGCACTGGGAACATGCCTCTGCATGTGAAGCTCCATTTCAAAACAGGAATACATAGATCAACCAGGCAAGGAGGAAGACAAACAGAGAGCTTAACTTTTGTATTTAGGGCTCCAGGAATAAAGTCAAAGAGGACTCCCTCTGACAAAAAACCAAGCACTGAATCTGGATGGTGGACTTGACGGCCGCAGCGGACACCCTCCTTCTCCCTTCTCTGCAGTCGTCGCCCTCGTCCACGAAATCAAGGGGAGAAACAAAAGTGAGAGACGAGAGAGATAGATGGAGAGGAAGAGACACAGAGATGAGGCAGAAGCAAACCTGAACCAACCGTTGGTCGTCGGCTGCCGGCGCCCTGTCAGGCTCGCCGGCGTGGCCTCCCGGACCTCTACGCAGCGGCAGCCACGCTCCACTGGATGCGAGGCACGGGGCAACCACCGCTCGCGCTCCCTCCCGGCCCTGCTTGCAGAGCCGCCGAGCGCAACGCCGCGGTCGAACAGCAAGAGGAGGGACGACGAAGAGGCCGCCGGCAGCGGTGCTAGGTAGAGGAGGAGGGGCGCACAGGGAAGAGGAGGCTGGGCGCATAGGGAGGAGGAAAAGAGGCACCGGCCGTCCCCACCGTCTTCCTCGCCGCCAGGTCATCGGCTGTCCGAGCGCCCGTGGCCTCCGACCTTCCGGTCGCGGCCGATTCGGGAGAGATCGGGGAGGAGGAAAGGAGGCGGCTGAGGCTAGGGTTGGGGGAGAGAGACGCGAGGCGATTGGGGGACGGGAGAGAGACGCCAGCGATGCCAAGTTTCACTGCGGGGCTGCGGGATGTCTCGCGCAGGGAAAAGAGAGAGCGACGCGGAGGACAGCCTACACGTGGGCCCGGGACGCTGAAAACCCCACATGTCATGGACTGTCTGTGTCACATAGCGAGTAAGAAACTGAAGAAACGACGATCCAACGGCCAGGGTCAATTGGACGGTGTGGATGGACGGCCAGGATAAGGTGGCCTTGGAACAGTAACCGGTCTGTGGACACGCTCAGGATGTGGTGGACATTTATAAGGTAAATGGCCTCAGGCCGACAGAGAAGATAACAAAACACGACCCTACCGACAACAACATACAAATCAAAGTAAGCTAACTTCCACAACTAACAACCAACAAATCGAGGTGAGGCCTCTAATCATCGTCAAACGTCAAACGACCTGCACTAGCTATCACCCATTGTCTTGCTTCTTGCTTGATTTGCTCGATGATGGTGTTTGTAGGCTTGAAAATCTTGTCGAAAACTCTTCCGTTTCTCTCTTGCCACACTGTCCATACACTAGTAGAGAACCCACCTATAGTACCGGTTGTAGATAGCCTTTAGTACCGGCCACACAACCGGTACTAAAGGGTCGGCACTAAAGGGGTAACCCTTTAGTACCGGCACCTAAATAAAACCGGTACTAAAGGGTCTCCACGTGGGCGAACAGGCGAGCTCGACCCTGAGGACCTTTAGTACCGGTTTGTAATACAAACCGGTACTAAAGGTTCCTGCTTTTTTTGCTTATTATTTCAGGGGGGTTTTGGTTTTTTTTCTTTTCGATTATTTTTCGGGGTTTAGGGTTTCTGTTTTTTTCCTTTTCGCTCATTTTTCAGGGTTTCGGAGGAGATCGCGTATAAAGTACTCACTACACATATAAAGTAGTCATTATACACATACAAAGTACTCTCGTCACATATAAATTTAAGTACTCCTAATTAATTACAATGGAGCCGGTTCCCTTGTAGCATCGACTGCCGGCGGTTCCCTTGTAGCATCGACTGCAGGGGGTGGAGGTGGTCTTTCGTCAAAGTAGAATTCACCGTGTTCATCTATGACATGTGTAAGTAAGAATCCCGCCAATTCCTCCGCAATAGCTTTTACGCGGTTGCGTGGTAGGAGCTGGCTCCGCTTGTTTGACATCTTTAAAAGAAGAAAATAAAATCAGCTATGATCGAAACTAAACACAATTGATGCATGGTGGCAAAATAAAAGTTGTGTATGATGTTCACGTACCTCTCGATTTCTTACACTCTTGACTCTTTCATTGACCTTCGTGTGAATGTACTCGCAAACGTAGTATCCACATAGTTCTGTCCCCTGTGGTTGTCGCAGACACCACTATATATACAAGAATATAATTTAATCAAATAATAATCAAGAGAATGATAATGGTATTAGAAAGATACACGTAGTAGTACTTACGTTGTTAGACTTGAACTCCAGCTTTTCTGGCCATACACCGCGTTCTTCCGCTTTGAACTTTCTGTAAACCCTGTCCGGAAAAGAAAATGAATTGAGTAGTTATTACTTATACTTTTGATATCCGGAAATGAACGAAAGAGGCTGATATAGTGCGATTGAAATTACCTCTTGAGCATTAGACGCACGCTTTTGTATTCATTTGATCTTTCCTTAGTGAGTCCCAGACTTCAACTTCTCCTTCCTCGAGTCTAATGATTAGCAGAATGTAGTGGAACCTGCGCACGTTTATATACGCAGGTATTCAGAACTTATCGATTACACTTAATATCGGGGAAGCAAAATAGAATGTGTAGAAGACGGTAAAACTCACCCGAAGTTGTAAGGAAATAGTATTTCCTTTTTGGTACTTTGTCGCTTAAAGAACGTTAGCAAAACGTCCTCTGTGTTCACGGGATTTTCATCCACGGTCTTGACATGAACTTTATCCGGGTCAATGAAACCAATGTCCCAGATTCCTCCGAGTCTGCATTCACGTATCTTCATTCTGCATAATTAGCGTACAAAAGAATTTTGTGACGATAATTACAAGCAATGAACGAGAGCTTATAACTATAAATAATTAAATTACACGAATAAATTACTTACAGACAATAGCAGCTGATGAGAGATTTGTCGAGAGCACGTTGATTGTACATCTGAAAAAGTTCTCGGAACTCAACATGCACACAATATTCTCGGAAGTAGTGTTGTTCCTTAACCGCCGCCATGAGAGAATTTCCCTTCTTTTGCGGCGGTCATGTACCAGCGATTCAAATTCCATAACTGTGTTGTTAGCTGGCTCGGATTTTCCACCATAGGCAGCCCGAGTTCAAAATCAAATCGTGGGGCAATCTCCGCCATGGGGTAACCTGAGTCGCCAAGGACAACTTCTCCATGCTCGATTTCCCGAGTTTCAGAAGGTACAATGAGCGGGGCGAGCGATTGTGCTTCTTGTTCTCCGAGCTGGGCAACTCCTTTCCCGCACAATTTCTCTTGCTCATTCTGCGAGGAAAGTACCTTGTCAATACCTCGCTCGTAGTCTGAAATGGGCGGAGGTGGAGGGTCATATAGGTTGTCAACGGTTTGATCTTTTACCTCATTTGGTATAGTCTTCAGAAGTTCCTTTATGGGGTCAAGTCTTGCCTCCACTCTTTCCTTCTTTTTCTGCTCAAAAAAGGCTCTCGACCCTTCACGTAGGCTCTCAGCTATTTCCTGCTGAGTCATCTCAGAAGTTAACTTCTCAGGAGCCTTGACTTCCTTGGGGTTCTCAGGAGCCCGCACACTTTTTCCACGTTTCTTGACAGGGGTGGACGACGGGAACAGCTTCCGCTTTGTCAAGTTACTAGTGGGCGCATCAGTCGGTTGACGGGACAGCGCGGGAGATGGACTCGCGGCGGGATCCCAAACTTCGTGGGGGGAGGCGGGTGGACTTTGATGTGGTGAATGTCTAACGGGAGGAGTCGGTGGCCTTGGCTCCGAGTCTGGAAACTTGATGTATTTCTTCTTCCATAGAACGATACCAAACTCAACTTCTCCCAATGTCTTCTCGCCTTCAGCTCCAGGAAATTCAAGACGTATTGCGTTGAATCCCGGCATAACTTTCGTGACCCCGACACGAGCAAATCCAGGCGGAATCACACCAAAATGGAAGGTTTCTCCAGGTTGATGTCGTAAAGCATAGCCAGTCGCCACCGGATAAGTAATGTTCATCATCGGCGCATGTAACTCACAATTTGTCTTCTCCGTGATATCATCCACGGGGTAGTGAGCCGCCGATGGTTCAGCAACTGGTTCATCAACTGCAGGATCTTGTAGCTGCGTGGAACCCACGCTGCTTTTCCGCTGAGATGGGCAGGCATCGCCTGCAGGATCTTCTACTCGCAGTTGAGATTCCCTGGTCTGGGTCATTGAGGCCAGTTGCTTCTGCACATCCTGCACCGTGCGTTCTAATGCAGTAACCCTCTCCGCCTCCCTCTTCTTACTTCTGCAATGTTTTCTATAAGTTGCAACGTCTTCCGGAAACCCTTCAAGAAAACCAACCCCGCCTCCTCTGGCTCGACATCGCCCCCAGTGTTCTTTATTCCCGAGGGCTTGTGAAAGCTCGTCGTCCTCTCTATCGGGAACAAATTTTCCCTCCTTGACTAGTACTATGACATTTTTTATTTTTCTGATGACTCTTCTAATTTTTCTCCGCCATTTTCCCTTTGCAACAATCAGCCCTGTTTCTGGGTGCAACACTGCCCCATGCGCGAACAACCAGAACTTGGACCTGTCGGGCCAGTCATCTGTCTGTGGAGTGATCCCTTTTAGTCGCAGCTCGTCTTCATAGGCTTGCCACTTAGGCAAGGCAGTCTTGTAGCCACCTGAGCCCAAATGATGGAAATATTTCTTCTTCGAGGCATTCAACTTATTTTGTGTCGATCGGGCCACAGAGACGCCCGAATTCTTATACGCCGCAAATTCAGCCCAATCATCTTTTAGCTTCTCTAGATGTCCTTTGAAAACTATATCTTTGTTCCCATATTTTCTCCACAATGTGTTCTTCCAGTTGTTGAATTGCTGGGCCATCTTGCTAAGAGTCCACTCCTTGACTTTATCCTTCATCTTCTGTGGGAGATCTGCCGGTAGGTTGAATTTAGACATCATCGAGTCCCAAAGGGTCTCTTTAATTCTTTCCTCGAGATATTTTGCGCCTATGTTGGCTTTCTTCGGCTCATTCCATTCTGTCACAGTGATCGGGACCATGTCCCTTACAAAAACTCCGCACTGCCGTACATATTTATTGTAGATTCCATCGGGTTTCTCTGGTTTGCCTTTGAAGGTAACTTCGTCGATCGACAACGTTGCACCTTCCGGGAGCTTTAACCCTTGGGCCGGGCCTCGTACGGGGATTGACGACTTAGATCCAGAGGGCTGAAAGAAAAATGTTTCGTTAATAAGTGCGCATATAAATCAATTAATGCATCTAGCTATAGTGATCAACAAGACTTAATATATACCTTCTTCTTAGCTAGGGCATCGTCCGCCTTAGATCCAGACGGTTCTTCTTCGTCGTCGTCGTCATCTCTGAATTTTTCTAACTCAAGTCCCTCACCGGAGTCATTCAAACATTTCGCGCTGAATTCTTCGGCGTCTTCTCCGTCGGAATCTTCTCCATCGGAATATTCTCCATCGGAATTGGGTCCGGCAGCGGTGTTATATATTATTTGTTGGAGACGGTCTTCTTCCTCCAAATCTCGGACGAAGGTGGGGGCATCGTGTAATACCCCAGCGTTTAGGAGCTAACGAAGGGTAGAAATAGGAATTTGTGCATCTGCATGCATGCATCTGAAAATCTGAATAAATTTTTCGCAAACTAAAAACCTTGGAGTGATCGAGGTTTGATCATCTCATGATTTAAGCTTTTGATCATTTCAGGTGAATTCGATAAATTTTGACATGACCTTTAGAAATTTGCTTGTAGAAGGAATTTGAATTCAAATTGCTTATTCAAATAATTGAATTTGTAAAGTAAATTCAAATTCAAAACATTTAAGTAACTAAAACAATAATTATGTAAATGATTTAATAGAGATTTGAATAATTCAAATCTTTGCAATAAGTATTACAAATTATGAATTCTTTGAAGACAAACAAATCATTTTATTAATTGAATACAACAATACAATGTCTTTACAAATGTTGTTACAACAAATTGAATTACAAAAAGAAAAATTACAAATATTTCTAAAACTATAAAGTGTTGTATCTTCTTCTTCTTCATTTGATCTCAACTCCAAAGTTGCTTTCCTGCAAAATAAATAATAAACAAAGATATAATACAAAGAGGGGTTAGTGATTAGTATTACTCTCAGTTTTAGCAATGTAATGCATTGCTAATCTCATCATCGAGTTGTAGTTTGGGGCTAAGTGCAGTATCTGTTCTTCATCAACAAGTTTTAGCCTCAGAGCAACATCATTGGCTGGGCAGCAGCCAAATCCACTTGGCAACCAAAAATAATCACACAAGGAGGGATAATACCAACCAGCCGCAGCACCAGGTTAAGTGAACATGGAGACACACAAGCAAGC
This sequence comes from Poa pratensis, assembly GCA_947311845.1. Taxonomy (NCBI): domain Eukaryota; kingdom Viridiplantae; phylum Streptophyta; class Magnoliopsida; order Poales; family Poaceae; genus Poa; species Poa pratensis. The sequence continues at coordinate 47,320,695 of CAMZMU010000052.1, forward strand.
AAGCAGCACGGTCACAAAGGCAGTCACCCTGCTGCTTACAGCACAACAACCTCACTGCAGAGGGATAAGAGCAAGGAAGCAGCCGTAGGAGCTAGCAAAATAGAACCATTTCTCTCACAGCAAGAACCAGCTCGAGTTCATCAACCACAACCACAGTTCATCATCCAAATTCCACAAATCCATCCAATTTTCACCACTGAACCCTTGCCAAAAGCAAGAGCAAGATGGGATAGAGGCAGCAAGGAGCATAGGAGCAAGGAGGGGAGGCCAGAAGCTCAAGTGAAGCATCTGGAGCTGGAGGAGCAGGCCAGCAAGGAGATCAAGGAAGAAGTCCACAAGATTTGTTGATCAAGAAAGCCACAAGATCCACAAGCACACCACACAGCCATCACCACACCTGAGCACAGGTTGCTACTTTATTTCTAGCAAAATTACCTGTTTGATACACAGGAGTGGGTGTAGTGAATTTTCCCTCAGTCTAGCATAGTGATGCTATGCTAAGATCATCACAGGGGAGTAAAGAATCAAGCACATCATCTGTTCTTATCAAAATGGAGCCTCAGCCTATGCATCATGGGCAAGGGACAAATCCACTAAATTTAGCAAAGGCATGCAAGTGTTTCTTGCATAAAAATCAAGCTATGGGATCACAAAGCCAGCACTGGTGTTGGGCACAAAACCCACATAGGGGAGGAGCACCTCAACACATAAATGCACTAATAACACCACTGGTAGTATAAATGATTTGCCTAAGCTAAAATCATCAGATTGCTTCTGTGTAACTCGACAGAGGCATCACAACAAGCAAAGCTAAATTATTTAGCTCAAGCAAATGCATTTCACTAACACAGAGCACTATTAGAACATCAGAACACATCTTGGGATCATCACAGTACCAACAGAGCACCATCAGATCAATGCAACCATTGCACCTACAGGGGTAGAACCCTAGAATCACTGCATGTTACACATCACAGAGCAGGGCCATAGGCCAGGAGAGGGAAGGAGAAGAAGAGAGGAGAGGAAAGAGATCTTACCAACGTCCCAGGCCGTAACGCCATGACGACGGGGCAGTGCCCGTGTGGTCAATGGAGGAGGGCCAGGGGTGAAGCAAGCATCATCACCACCACCACGGCGGCACAGGGGTGAACCCTGCACCGAGCCATGGCAGGACACCGGAGCACCCCGAGCACGGCAAGGACACCGAAACCTTAGTACGGGTTTGGGTCGAGCGCGGCCGCATCAAGCTAGGGGAAGTAAATCGCCGGGGTAGGATTGGAGAGGGCGGCGGGGCGCACCGATTGCGCCGCAGCACGACGGCGGAGCTTGCCGGGGTTGGTCAGAATCATCCGGCGACGGCGGCGGCGACATGGGGAGCGAGGTGAGAGAAGAGCACGGGGTCGGGGAGGACAAGAGAGAGAGGTGAGCGAGTGTGGCTCGGTCAGCTGCGGTGACCCAGCATACCACTGCATGTTGTAGTACGCAAGTCGTTGACATAACACTTACAGAACACCGTTCCGCAAATATTACATCCCTCAGAGTGGTACAACAGAAACATTGCGGGTCCAAATATCATACAACCACTTATTACACAACAAAGTTGTCCAAACGTGGAGATGATCCCATCATGAGGTCACCTCATACTTAAAGTTTTACAACAAAGAACAAGAAGCAAATTAGTGCATACACGGGAACTCAACAGCTTAAAGTATAAGTTCCAGCTGCTCGATTCAACCGTGCTTATGTAATAGTTCTTAGTCCAAGCTAACTCTACTCGGACTCCTCCTCGTTGCCGTCTCCATAGCGGATGATATAATCCACTCCTTCTATTCCACCTGAAAGGTCTGGTTCTTCATAGTAGATGTCCTCCTGGCCTCCCATGAGATTCAGCGTTGAGTCGTCCAGTTCTTCACAGTCTAAGCAGGAGGTCAAAAGGGAAGGAATGAGTAACCAGCGTTACTCAACAAGTTCACTGTATATGGTGGAAAGTTTTATGCACTATCTACAGCTTTAGACTCTAAAGAGTCTCAAGCTAATGCAAAGTGTTTTGAAAACATTTCTTCAAGAGGTTTCTTTTATTCTGAAACTATGCCCGTCATCGATTCACAGGTGCTAGGGCCTTGAGGAGCCTCCTTTCCTGCAGCGTTCGCCGTTCCTTCCTGGAACGTGGAGTAACATGTCACATTTTTACACTCTGCAGAGGTGCGTTACTTTACCCATAAGAGACCAACATCATGTTGCACAACCAGGCGTACTTTCCTGTCCACACTTCCTATGGTGTGGGGCCCGATTGTTGATCCAAGCCATTCGCCGTGCTTCTCCAACAACCCCGCATGCCCACCCTTTTGTAGGTTTGTCCTCCCCTTTATCTTATGGTAGACCGAACCGGACCCGAGGTCCTCACACCTATACCATAAAGATAGACCGTTCCAGACATCCCTACAATCCATCATAGACCCCAGAAACCGTGGGAATTAAGGGATCCCACCCATGTGCATGTAATCTCGCAAGATCTACAGCCTACGGAACTGGCAGTCCGTTGACATGCGAAAGGGAAAAGGTCACAGATGACTTTCCCGCCCCATTCCAAGTCTCATGGTTAACGCTTCATTTACGGCGCAAGAACGCTGACGGCATTGGTTATTAAATCCTAGGTAATACTTTCCCGTGCAAATGGAACCTCCACCAACCACATCATACCATGGTTCCATCTGCCAACCATAATAGGATATCCACACTTAAGTAGACAACCAAATAGTCATATTATTGTGAAGATAGGGTTTTATGCTTTTTCCTTCGAGTAGAGATGATAGTATATAAGGATTTCGCAAATAGTTTCTTAACAGATACTTCAACGGAGATGAGCAAGTAATGAACTTGCCTTGAGACTGAAAGGTAGTGAAGTCTGATGTCAGGCGTGGCTCTTGACTTCCTTGTTCTACAAAATACCATCATTGTCTGGTAAGGACAATGTTTAAAGAAGCAAATGATGCTATTATGCATAAGAATGCTATGCATTGAGTTTCTTTAGTGTGTTATATCACTCTTTGTGAATTATGAAATTTGGATTTTTTAATAATATTTGTCTTTTTAAATTATTTAAAGATATAAAAGAATTCTTTATTTATTAAATAATAGTCCATTATTTGTTTTAAAAATAGAAGAATTTGTGTTAAAAATGATAAATACAAATGAGTAGATTTTTACTTTTTATTTGATGTTATTTGAAATTTACAAATTTGTAAAGGTTATATTTCAAAATATTAACCAATTTTGAAAATACAATATTTTTAATGAATTTTTAATTTAAGTTTAATTTGTGGTAACATTAAAAATATATTTTAGATAGATTATCTAATTTGTAATTTAAATTTGTATTTAGTTTTGAATTAATGTGTTATTTCAATTTTCATCTATCTTTATTTGGTAAATTACCATTTTACCCCTGGTCGAGTGGGTTGAACCCAACCCAAAACCAGGGTCTGGCTCGAGTCGGGTCAACCGACCGAGCCACACTCGCTCACCTCTCTCTCTTGTCCTCCCCGACCCCGTGCTCTTCTCTCACCTCGCTCCCCATGTCGCCGCCGCCGTCGCCGGATGATTCTGACCAACCCCGGCAAGCTCCGCCGCCGTGCTGCGGCGCAATCGGTGCGCCCCGCCGCCCTCTCCAATCCTACCCCGGCGATTTACTCCCCTAGCTTGATGCGGCTGCGCTCGACCCAAACCCGTACTAGGGTTTCGGTGTCCTTGCCGTGCTCGGGGTGCTCCGGTGTCCTGCCATGGCTCGGTGCAGGGTTCACCCCTGTGCCGCCGTGGTGGTGGTGATGATGCTTGCTTCACCCCTGGCCACCACTGCCCCGTCGTCATGGCGTTACGGCCTGGGACGTTGGTAAGATCTCTTTCCTCTCTCTCTTCTTCTCCTTCCCTCTCCTGGCCTATGGCCCTGCTCTGTGATGTGTAACATGCAGTGATTCTAGGGTTCTACCCCTGTAGGTGCAATGGTTGCATTGATCTGATGGTGCTCTGTTGGTACTGTGATGATCCAAGATGTGTTCTGATGTTCTAATAGTGCTCTGTGTTAGTGTAATGCATTTGCTTGAGCTAAATAATTTAGCTTTGCTTGCTGTGATGCCTCTGTCGAGTTACACAGAAGCAATCTGATGATTTTAGCTTAGGCAAATCATTTATACTACCAGTGGTGTTATTAGTGCATTTATGTGTTGAGGTGCTCCTCCCCTATGTGGGTTTTGTGCCCAACACCAGTGCTGGCTTTGTGATCCCATAGCTTGATTTTTATGCAAGAAACACTTGCATGCCTTTGCTAAATTTAGTGGATTTGTCCCTTGCCCATGATGCATAGGCTGAGGCTCCATTTTGATAAGAACAGATGATGTGCTTGATTCTTTACTCCCCTGTGATGATCTTAGCATAGCATCACTATGCTAGACTGAGGGAAAATTCACTACACCCACTCCTGTGTATCAAACAGGTAATTTTGCTAGAAATAAAGTAGCAACCTGTGCTCAGGTGTGGTGATGGCTGTGTGGTGTGCTTGTGGATCTTGTGGCTTTCTTGATCAACAAATCTTGTGGACTTCTTCCTTGATCTCCTTGCTGGCCTGCTCCTCCAGCTCCAGATGCTTCACTTGAGCTTCTGGCCTCCCCTCCTTGCTCCTATGCTCCTTGCTGCCTCTATCCCATCTTGCTCTTGCTTTTGGCAAGGGTTCAGTGGTGAAAATGGATGGATTTGTGGAATTTGGATGATGAACTGTGGTTGTGGTTGATGAACTCGAGCTGGTTCTTGCTGTGAGAGAAATGGTTCTATTTTGCTAGCTCCTACGGCTGCTTCCTTGCTCTTATCCCTCTGCAGTGAGGTTGTTGTGCTGTAAGCAGCAGGGTGACTGCCTTTGTGACTGTGCTGCTTGCTTGCTTGTGTGTCTCCATGTTCACTTAACCTGGTGCTGCGGCTGGTTGGTATTATCCCTCCTTGTGTGATTATTTTTGGTTGCCAAGTGGATTTGGCTGCTGCCCAGCCAATGATGTTGCTCTGAGGCTAAAACTTGTTGATGAAGAACAGATACTGCACTTAGCCCCAAACTACAACTCAATGATGAGATTAGCAATGCATTACATTGCTAAAACTGAGAGTAATACTAATCACTAACCCCTCTTTGTATTATATCTTTGTTTATTATTTATTTTGCAGGAAAGCAACTTTGGAGTTGAGATCAAATGAAGAAGAAGAAGATACAACACTTTATAGTTTTAGAAATATTTGTAATTTTTCTTTTTGTAATTCAATTTGTTGTAACAACATTTGTAAAGACATTGTATTGTTGTATTCAATTAATAAAATGATTTGTTTGTCTTCAAAGAATTCATAATTTGTAATACTTATTGCAAAGATTTGAATTATTCAAATCTCTATTAAATCATTTACATAATTATTGTTTTAGTTACTTAAATGTTTTGAATTTGAATTTACTTTACAAATTCAATTATTTGAATAATCAATTTGAATTCAAATTCCTTCTACAAGCAAATTTCTAAAGGTCATGTCAAAATTTATCGAATTCACCTGAAATGATCAAAAGCTTAAATCATGAGATGATCAAACCTCGATCACTCCAAGGTTTTTAGTTTGCGAAAAATTTATTCAGATTTTCAGATGCATGCATGCAGATGCACAAATTCCTATTTCTACCCTTCGTTAGCTCCTAAACGCTGGGGTATTACAGTCTTCCCCCCTTAACAAAAACTTCGTCCCGAAGTTAAGGTTTGTGTACCTGAAGAGTCCTGGATAGGCTTGTCTCAAGTCTTCCTCCTTCTCCCAGGTAGCTTCTCGTTCAGGATGATGTTTCCATTGGACTTTACAGTACTTAATTGCTCTATTTCTGAGTCTTTTCCAGTTTTCCTCTAAGATCCGAGCTGGTTCTTCAACATAAGTTAAGTCTGCCTGTAATTCCAGTTCCTCATGAGTGACTGCATCTTCTGGCACTTTTAAACACTTCCGGAGTTGTGATACATGAAAAACATTATGGACTTGCTTCAACTTCTCTGGTAGCTCTAGTGTGAAAGCTACATTTCTGTTCTGTTCCAGAATCTTGAAAGGTCCAATGTATCGGGGACTTAATTTTCCTTTCACTCCGAATCTCTTAACCCCTTTCATCGGACTAACCTTAAGATATACCATATCTCCTACTTCAGGTTCCCATGACCGTCGCTTCTGGTCAGCATAGCTTTTCTGACGACTTTGGGCAATTTTCAGACGGTCTCGAATTATATCAATGATATTTTGCTTCTCCTTGACATAATCTGGTTCAAACTCTGTACTGCTTCCAGCTTCATACCAACATATCGGTGATCTACACTTTCGTCCATAGAGTACTTCAAATGGTGCTGCCAAGCTGCTTTGGTAACTGTTGTTATAAGAGAACTCTGCCAGTGGTAGATGTTCATCCCATGAACCTCCAAAATCTAGAGCACATGCCCGAAGCATGTCTTCTAAGATCTGATTAGTCCTTTCTGTTTGCCCACCTGTTTGTGGATGATATGCCGTACTGAAATCCAATTGTGATCCCAGTGCTTCATGAAGTTTCTTCCAGAATACTGATGTGAATACAGATCCTCGATCTGAAACTATTCTTTTAGGTACTCCATGTTTACTGACAATTTCCTTCACATAGATATCAACCAATTTCTCAGCATTGTCTTTCTGGTTCACAGCTAAGAAATGTGCACTCTTGGTAAGTCGATCCACGACTACCCATATCATATCCTTATGCTTCTTGGTCATTGGTAAACCGGTAATGAAATCCATACCAATTTCTTCCCATTTCCACTCTGGAATCTCTAAAGGTCGTAATGGTCCTGCTGGACTCTGGTGTTCTGCCTTCACCCTCTGACAAGTATGACATTCAGACA